>NC_051174.1:35564315-35811144 GCF_013339725.1 Rhipicephalus microplus
CCTTCGCTCTTCAGAAAATGCATGGTGCTAAATTTTAAGCTATGTCTGGGCGCGCGAGAGTTGTCCTCTATATAATCAGGTCTCTCGCTGCTCTGTTATTGTGAACTCGTTGGTTCGCTGGACCGTTTCCAGATCATTTTGCTATTAACCTAAAAGGGCCTCAAACCACTTCTCGCGGGTTTTGTCGAAGACTCAAGGACGAATGTGGGAACACTGCGCAAATTTTCGTGGTCTTGCGGGGCTCGGGATGTTTACGAATGTATGCGACAGAGTCTTCCCAGATCTCAAGTGCGGAATACTTCGGGGGGCTCGCTTTCCTTGCTTGGCATGCAGCAGCTGGAACCCTGCAGGCATAAAAATAGAAAAAAAAGAGGAAACAAGCGACAAATAGACACGCAGAGAAAACAAAATTAAAATTCTCTAGGCCTGCGCAGAACGCGCAGTATTGTCACAGCGAAAGCTAGAACAGCGGCTTTTCAGAGACCCTTTTTGACACTCCTTGGGGTAACTGCTGCAAGCACACTTGCAGAACAGCCGTTATTAATCATTGTGTAGTAGGCAGGCATTCACTATGCCATCCTTCGTTATTCTTCGGAGAAGCGCTGCACCCCTGGAAGGAACTTTGCGCTATTATTATTATTATTATTATTATTATTATTATTATTATTATTATTATTATTATTATTATTATTATTATTATTGAGCTGTGGCTGACGACGATGAAGAATTATGCGAGAAGCCTTTGTAATCCCCACAAGCCCCCATAGTGGATTTGCGCCACAGTTAATAGGGGAACAGGACGAACCTTTTGTAAAGGGTTGGAGCATTCGACGATCCACTCGTCGTGCAATTCGCATTATCAGACACCCGGTTGTTCCTTTGCTGTTTTAAAACGCTTCATTACTCATAACAATGTGATTCCTTTCCCGACAGCAAGCCTGCCGAAGGCCAGTTTGCATAGGATTTACAAGCATCCGCGTGGCTCAGTGCTAGAATACTGGGTTGGAACGCAGGGGGCCCGGTTTCGAGTCCCACTGTGTTCTTGGTGTTTTTAACTTTGATTGATTGATATGTGGGGTTTAACGTCCCAAAACCACCATATGATTATGAGAGACGCCGTAGTGGAGGGCTCCGGAAATTTCGACCACCTGGGGTTCTTTAACGTGCACCCAAATCTGAGCACACGGGCCTACAACATTTCCGCCTCCATCGGAAATGCAGCCGCCGCAGCCGGGAATCGAACCCGCGACCTGCGGGTCAGCAGCCGAGCACCTTAGCCACTATAGACCACCACGGCGGGGCGTTTTTAACTTTATTCACTAATATTTTTTTTTATTTCGTGTGATAGTGGTTACGGATAGCGGTGGCGGACAGCTACACACTAAACAAAAATGACCTGAAATAACCTCAAAAACTGGGTAAACCATTTGTCCTCTAGCGCACTACCTTTCCTGGGTTTTTTTTACCACCTACTACCGAGGTAAAAATTTACTCTCGTGCTAACTGAGTTTTTGAACGTAGGGAGAGTAGTAAATATTTACCCCAGTGAGGTTTTCAGCGAGTATAGAGAGAGTAAATTTTTACTACCTTCACAAGGTTTTTGAGGTGATTACTGGGAGTTATTTCTGGTGGTAAAAAAAATAAAAATTGACGGGTGCATTCAACCACAGACGACTAATTTATTGAATAGCAGAATTGATTGAATTTATTGAACGGCAGAATTGGTGTCACATAGATTCACATAGAAACAAACACGCATACACAACAAATGCAGAATAATACACCACTAGAACAGACCGCACGCGTTGCTCTACTACACTTCGACAATCCGGTATATATATAGGCACGACTTTTTGACCGGCCATGTAGTACCGGTAGGAGAGCTCTTTTTTTGCATCGATTAACAACAACGCTTGAAGGTGCAAGCGTAAGCTTCAGGTGGGCTGGAGGGCACTAAATGTCACACCGACCTTTTATTATAAATCTACACGATCTCACCTTTTTGATTATCCAATAATTGCTTGGCACACCGGGCTCTTTGCCCCACTTGTGTTAGCACTGCTGATGCACAAGTTCATAAAATATACCTAAGTACGCACAAAGCATGGTAGCTCAATGATTTTCATTGAGCGACGGTGCACAAACACAGTAGCAGCACGTATTCATCACAACGGGCGTAGAAGAGCGGTCCACGCCTGCATACAAGCTGCTTACCGACGGCGTTCTAGGCCTATTCGAGGAGCACGTCTATCCGATGAAACACAGCTGGCGATCACAGAACACATATCCTGTGTGAATTTCGTCGTCATTTCAGACACAAATGAACACGTGACCGCTATCTTGCGCGGACGGGGCAGTGTATGCATACTTCCAACGAAAGACCACCATCCGGGCAGGTCCGGGTTTTCTTCGTGCTCACCGGCCGCCACTTGTTGGTTCCGTCTCCCTCTAATCGGATTCGTGTTACATGTTTGAGAACAGTTGGTGCATGAGGTGGGCAATTCGGGCAGCACTTTACTCGTGCAGACATCGCCTACTGTGGAACAAAATATATGCGATGCTTCTTTCACCTGCCCCGGCGACACACTCCCACTGGTCACTGGTGGCCGCGGCTCGGTGCCGACGACAGAGTGAAGCATTTTGCTTATTGCTTCTCCAGCAGGCAAGCACAGACGATGGCACCAGATTGATTTTGTTACCACTGGCAGATCTGGAGATATCCGCGAACTGGAGATATCTGCGACGTGCAGGTTCGGAGGCGCTCGGAAGAGCGCGGTCGCTCGATGATCTAGGAAACACGTGAGATCCATCAGCCCAACCAGACACACAGATACCGAGCTTCTTGCACTGTCTGTCTCCAGAGCCACCGCCGAGCAAAAGCAACAATTTGCGAAAATATGCAGGACAACTTTCCACAGCAGGTTTTCTTTCTTTTTTTTTCTCTTTTGAGAGCCCCCCCCCCCCCCCCCCCCGTCTTTTTTTTCGTTCAAAAAATGCTGTTCTCGCTTGTTGTGCTTATGCTGCCCCCAGTTCCAGTAAAAGTGCGCTGACTCGAGGTCAGTCCAGAGGCACGGCGATGCAAAAAAACAAAAACAAAAAGAAAACATCTGTGGGCTTCGCGTACGTTCAGTATTCACTGAGAGCGTCACAAGGGGGGTATGGGGCAAGAGCCGCCGAAGCAGCTGCACCTTGCAGTCACGTGGTAATAAACTCTGAAACGCAGGTTAAAAATCACGTGATAGAAAACTCCCTAAGTGGTAAAACTGGATTTTGACAACCTTTTACTACTTGCCTGAGAGGTGGTGGTAAAACTATGTCATGTACCATCTTTTACTCCAACGCGAGGTAGTAATTTTAAACGCGAGAGAGCTTTCAGAGGTCATGAGCCGGAAAAACCCCAAACTCAGATAGTTTTTGCTTACAGTGTACGTCGCTGCAGGCGACCTGTGTTGTGATCTCATAAAATATCTCGCTGTGAAATAGAAGAAAAGAAAAAGAGAGAGAGAGAGAGAAGCAGAGAATGCTGCCCACCTAAGCACTCCCTTCATACTATATAGTCACCACTGTAGAAAGAAGCTGCATTAGTTGTTCTTTCTTGGAATAGTGACCTACCCTATAGCGCTGTATAACCTATTGCGAGGTAGCCAATCGCAAAGTCCATTCTTACCTCACGTAGCTTTAAACAATATTTCGTCCAGCTGCAGTCATTAGCAATCGTTGGTAAGTGTCAGTAATCGTAAGTGAATTTAAGGTGATGGGAATTGCACGTCAGAACGCTCCATGCACGAATAGTTTGTACGCGTTTCTTTCACAATCACTTGGGAAGTGAGGCTGCAAGTTTAGTTATTACGCCCCGCCGTGGTGGTCTATAGTGGTCATGACGCTCGGCTGCTGACCCGCTGGTCGCGGGATCGAATCCCGGCTGCCGCGGCTGCATTTTCGGTGGAGGCAAGAATGTTTGAAGCATGTGTGCTCTGTGATGTGAGTGCTCGGTAAATAGCTTCAGGTGCCGGTGGTAACAGCCTTATTAATAACTCCGGCAAACTTGAGGCTATAGGGCCAAGGCCGCCCCCGAGGAGGACCGGAGACCCGGTCTTCTCGCCGTCTTACGGGCTTGCTGGATGGCCAGGTGGTCGAAAAAATTCCTCCACCGCGGCGTCTCTCATAATCATATCTAGGTTTTGGGACGTAAGACCGCCGATATTGTTATTAAGTTTAGTCGTTACGTCACCGGGAGGGCCAACTTCCGCTTTGTACGCTGAAGCACCACAGCTTCCTTTACTCCATGTGGCGCCCCATAGTGCTGACATATGGCGACATAACCGGCCGCGTATTGTATATTAAACGCATGCACGGCGCCCGTAGCATTCACAACGGTTGAGGAGAGAATCCGACGGAGACCACCCCGTGCGTGTACACGGTTGCGTGAGTTCTGTCTTTTCAATAAACTCGTCTCTTTTTCTTTTTTTTTTTTCGTTGAGAAAGAAAGGGGATTCTTCTGAAAAGGCGGAAACTGCTGCTGCCACAGACACACATAATGCCGGGTCATGGAGCCATGACTTCTTTTCGTGCGGTGCGCGTACGCGCGGGCTCGTTCAATTACGGGGTCCCCATTGTCTCGAGTACGCGGAAGCAGGATGGAAAAAATAAAATGAAAAATAAAGGATAAGTGACGAAGGGAAGTCGTTAAAGAGGGGGGGCGGGGGCTCATTTCGCAATAGTACAGGCTCCATCCCGCGGCTTTTGCGGAGTCGTGTCTCCGAAAGAGAGAAAACTATAAATTTAATTTAATTGAATAACAAGTTTACGGAAATTGGCAATCACCTACAGCGTTGACGGCCCGTTCCGTACTGAAAGGGAAACGAAGAACCTTGTACTGTAGGGCAAGGAGTGCAGAAAGAGGGGGGGATGGCGCTCTGACGTGCGGCTCGACAATTTACCAGCCCGAATATATTACCTCGCGCGTTTATTGCGTCGTTTTCATGTATTCGGTTTTAACTCGCAATAACGGTTAGCAATTAAGGCTCGAAAGCTCCGTGATTGTTTATCATTGTGATGAAATCATCATAGAACTCGAATAGTCAGATTCGCGGGTAGGCAACGTGCGGCTCGTGGGGCGGTAATATGCGCGACGTATAGAGCCCCCCCTTTTTTTGCTACGTATCTCAAAACCGACGCTGTCTTGACATAAAAAGGTACTGTCGCTTGTTGCCCCTGTTTGATTGCACCGCAGTGACGTGCGTGCTGAAAATAAACGCAAGTTTTAATCCATTTTATAAAGATTATTGTCAATTTGGTGACCTTTTTTTTGTCACCTGCAAAGCCACCCCACCAAATTTGCCGTGCGACGCCTCGCTTCATGCAACTTGGCTTTCTTTCCCTTTAAAAGGAACCTCCGATCAGGTTCTTTAGAGTGTGTATCCGCGTGCAACAGTCATATCCCTGGAAGTTTCGATCGTGAATGTATAAAAGATGACTCCGCCGTCCCGGCGATTATCAATTTAGCCTCGGTAAACGATAGTGGTTGCCCCTATCAGTGTACAGCGTCTGTTGCTCGCACACTAGTCGCTTTTTAATTTCCCGGGCATAAATTCGCCCGAATAAAGAGTTTTGTCTTGAACACGCCGACTGCCGCCATCTTCAACGTCACGACTACGTGACAATATTGTCTGAATTATTGACGGGTGCTGCTTGCAGCTTGAAAAGAAAACAGAAAACATTTTTCCTGGAACTGGGCCAATACAGACAACAAAGGGGAGGCTTTCGCATGCGTCGTTGTGAGTCTGAACCATGTCGGCCGTATCTGCATGTAACGTGACCTTTGATCGACCACATAACTTCGCAACTCAGGTGAAGACGACAACTGAAGACCTTGTAGATGTTAAAAGTTAGTGCGTCATTCAGAAAATTATCATTGAGGTAATGGGAAGCATGCTTATGGGCGTTACATAACGGGCAAATAATTCGTGAAGTTTGAACAACGAATCCAACTCGCGCTCTGTCCTGCAGGGCCTTACAGGTGTGCCTATACGCCACAAAAATTGGGCGAGCCCCAGTACCGAGTACAGCTGGTACGAGAGCTAAACGAAATCTCTGCTCGGCGAGGTACAGCACGCGAGGCACCTGAAAGAGAAATAGAGGGAACGCGATAGGAAGCTAATAATGTAATAGAAACAGAAAAAAAAAATACTTCAGCGGAGCCGTGGTGCACCCCTGCGTAAAACACTTTCGTGTTGAAAAGGGAATTGAGATATATAATAACAGAAAAATACATAGAGAGAGTGAAAAAATGATAGATGGAAAGAGGCACGAGAAAGCGACAGGAAAACAGGAATCAAGACAGAAAGAGAAATAATTAGGCCCGTGTGCTCAGATTTGGGTGCACGTTAAAGAACCCCAGGTGGTCTAAATTTTCGGAGCCCTCCACTACGGCGTCTCTCATAATCATAGAGTGGTTTTGGGACGTTAAACCCCACATATCTATCTATCTAGAAAGAGAAATAAGAAAAGAGAGAAACGGGGAGGAACGAAGTGACAGAAAGTAGCAGAGAGAAAGAGAGATAGACGGAAGCAAGTAGAAGGAATAAATATACATGAAAACGAGATACAGGAAAGACAGAGAGAAAAAAGAGAGGAATGAGAGAGAAAAGAAAGTAACCGTTTTACCGCAAGGGCTAAGCAATGAATGCGATATAAACTAACGAAAATGTAACGAGGACAGCAAGCAGCTCGATAGTTGCAGCGCGCCGCTCAAGCTCAAAAAAGGCGCACGCTGTATACATAGGAGCGTGCACTAGCAACTTACGCTGTTGTTGCTTCTTTATGTTTGAGCAGCGCTCTGCAAGTGTCGAATATATGCTCTAACTAACGCTCGCAGATGTGTTTTTTAAACAATTGAAAAAAAAAAAACATACTGGCACAACAGCAATGGTTGATAGCCGACATGTCCACTATCAAGGGAGCATCAATGGGTGTGCACAAATACGCATTCGAGGGCCTAATTTCTCTACGCTCGTGGGCGCCGGGTTTTTCGCGTACGACGCCGCTGTCACAGAAAACTAACAGTCGAACCCACTTACAGCAATACTCAAGTGCCACGAAAATTTCATTGTTACAATAAATAATTTGTATAAACAGGCTCCACATAAAAAGGCAAAATACGGGAATGGCAAGCTGTTGAGAGGAGAACTATAATATCAGATGGGATATACCAACAGATATTAGTGATAAGCACGACAAATCTGTCGATTTCTCGGACTTGATACAAAACTTGGACAAATTCGCTAGAACGCCACCAGCTGCACAGAGTCAATGTACGATGACATCTGAAGTTTCGAATGCCGACACTTTTGCAAACCTCAACTTCGAAGGGGTGTGAAAAACTTATTTTCATTCGATTATCACAATTCTTTAATAAACACAACATTATTACGCCGTCACAGTTCGGTTTTCAGTCAGGCCTTTCAACCGAAAGTGCCTTACTATACCAAAAGGAATTCATTTTAAGGAATATAGTAGCAAAAAAACTTACCCTATGAATATTTCTAGATTTCTCGAAAGCTTTCGATAGAATAAACCATGATATTTTGCTAGAAAAACTTCACTGTTATGGAGTTCGCGGTACCGTTTTAGTTTTAATAAGAAGCTACTTATCTAATAGGAAACAATGTGTATCAATCAATCGAGAGCTATCATCATCCATGAATGTTAAGAATGGCGTACCTCAAGGTAGCATTTTGGGACCCCTATTATTTAATATTTTTATTAACGATATCGTACGTATTGACAGCTCTGTAGAATATGTAATCTACGCGGACGATACTAGTATATTTTTTTGTGGGAAAACGGCTGATGACCTCATTGTTTCTGCTAATGAAATACTAAATAAAATATATGCCTCGACTGTGGCAAATTCTCTACACATTAATTGCTCTAAAAGCAAGGCTGTACTGTTCCGTCCGAAAGCCAAGTCATTTGAAACGTCTCACAAACTAATACCTAATAACGTTGAAATTTAACTTTGTCAAACAGTGAAAACTCTCGGTGTCCAATTTCACGAACACATGGCGTGGAATTACCATGCAGAACACATTAGTCACAAACTTTGTAAAGTTCTAGGTGTGTTGCGTCGATGCCAGAACATACTACTAGTGAAACAAAAAATATTAGTGTACAATGCTCTTTTTTCTTCACATTTACACTATTGTCATCTGGTCTGGTCTACAGGTTCTAAAGCATCTCTAAAGAACCTGGTCGTGTTACAAAAAAAGGCCTTGCGGTGAATTGAAGGTGTATCCTATAACGCACACACTGCTTCATTATTTGCAAAAGATAGAATTTTAAGAATTACCTGTTATTACGAATACCAGCTTTTGTCAGCTTTTAAATCAGAAATACGCAGAGGAAGTATATTTTTACGCACCTTGGCCACCTTGCAACCAAACCCTGCCAGTCGCGTTACTCGGTGTACGGAGACTTGGCACGTACCTTGTCCTCGCACAAACTATAGACTTGAAACACTACGTTACCGCCTTCCAAGTGTGATGAACAAATGGAAACTAACAACTGATAATCTGCGTATATTGTCTAAAACTGAAATGTTAAATCGGATGTGCTGATTGTGTTGTAAATGAATGTTGGGTGATTTCTCTAATGGTTATTCAGTTTTTATTCTTTCATGCATTGCTTTGTTATGAATATTTTTGTGTGTATTTTAGAGTTGTGATTCTAATAATTGCTGTCATGGGCCACATGCGTGTTTCTTTTTGTATAGTCGCTTTCCGCTGCCTGTAACTTTTGTAATTTTTGTAAATTTGTAGTTTACTTTTTTTTCTGGGTGAAGGGGCCAGTTAAGCTGTGAAATGCAGCTTTTTTCCCTTCGCACCAAACCGCGTAAACAGTGTATTTTCGTGTACTTGTCACGTGGTTAAATAAACTCAAACTCAAACTCAAGTTGCCTGCCCCAAAATGTATCAACTCAAGAAAACGCCGCTCCCGCGCCGTTGGGGATTTCAAGTCAGCTTTGCCGCAACTCCACAACGCAACGCGGTCTAGCATGCCACAAATCCAAAGGGGCGTGGGGAGATCGGGTTGTGGGCGGAAGTTCAGCAGCTTGAATTTGTTGTTTCCTTCTTTCTGTGCAAGGATTTCGCATTCCGCTACATTTCGGCACGGACACGCAACGGCCAGATTTTATTCTTGTAACCCATAAGGCAGCATGCGGGCATTGCTATATGTGGCTTAGTACACCATGGAAAACATACCAACGCTGACGGTGCAGCAACACCTCATTGTTATCACCTATATATTCTTAAAACCGGTACTTTTATTTGTGGATTCGGCTGTATAACATTAATATAAGGAGTTTTATGTCCCAAAACCAGAATAAGATCATGATGGTTCCCGTAGTGCATAGACTCCGGAAATTCCTACTACCTGGGGTTCTTTAACGTGCGCCTTAAATCTAAGTACAAGGCCCTCAACCATTGACCACCGTTGAGGGTCGAAATATGGGACCATAATAAGATTCGTCTGAAAGCTCTCTCTCCTGTACGTTACTTGGGCTCGACAAGAACACCTTTCATATGGAGTATGTAGGGCGCGGCTTACACGACGCTTTCTTCTTCGCGTGACTCGTACTCCACGTCGCACGTCTCCGTTGAGAGGTCGTTGACCCGCCTTGACACGTCCTCTCGCGTATAGTGCATCTCTGCGCGCAAGTTATCGCGGCGGGCTTCACGCACGGCCACTTTTTCCTGCTCGTCCCACCAAGTGGGTCCGAAGAAGGACCGCAGTTTATTTATTTATTTATTTATTTATTTATTTATTTATTTATTGACTACTCACAGCTAGCCTCATGTGTAAAGGTGTACCAGGATCGGCGCACAAATATTACTATGACTAAAGGCTCCAAATGTTAAAAACAGGATAAATTTCTTTTGTTAACAACCGCACGATGGGTTGTGACCCTGCCCTAGAATCCCTCGCCACTTGTCCTAACTTGAAAGGTATACTCGCTTAAGCAGTGTGAACAGCGCTCAAGTCATCCCGATACAAATCTTTCTTCCTTTTTTATCTTCGGCCGACTTCGTCATTTTAAATTGATGGCTTGGCGCTGCGAATGCGCTGGTTACCGTGTGCCGAAAAACATGGGAAAGAAGCAGGACAGATAGAGTAACATAATATAGCTTTTTTGGAGGGCTAGTTTGCAGTTACGAGTGACGCCCTTTGTGTTTTTGCTTTTACGTTTTCTTCTATTATGGCACGCGTCTTTTTCTATTTCAGTAAACAGATAACGCAGGACTGGTGCTGTTTGAAAGCCATTGGTTTCTGCTACGAATGCCGATACAGTCAGTGTCAGGCACGGCGTCGAAGATGCACCGCAACTATTCACACGTTTGTTTTTGACAGCAAGGCTTGCTTGTCACATGCCATATTGTAACCTAATTGTTCTGGTTTTCCGTCTCAAAACTACGACTTACGATCATCAGAGACCATCTAGCGGAGGGCTTCGGAAATTTCGAGGCCCTGGGGTTTTTTTAATCTAGGTCTAATAACAATGGCCTGGAACATTTCCGCCTCCGTCAAAAATTCGACCGCCGCGACACTCTGGTGAGCAGTCTAGTAATCACTACAGACGACTATGGTGGGTGATGGTGTAAGTAACGAATAAGTTAGAATATTTCTTTTCATTTGAACATATTGCAGGCTTTTCACGGCTCATGCAGGAGTGGAGACAAGAAAATACATACTAAACGTCGAAACAAATACGCAAAAGAATGACAAGAAAGAAGATACAACGTTAAAACCTCATAATTCAAGTTGGACACACTACATAAAGTTTTTAAATGATTGCATGGTGTTACAGCACACAATATTGTTGTCTATTCCAATGGTAGATAGCTGACGGAAAAAGGGAATGTTTGTGAGCGTTAACACGACTGAAAGGTTGGTGGATAGTTTTGGAATGGTTCAGTCGTAATGAATGTTTAGGCGAGTCTAGCAGGCAATGAGATTGTAATATGCGGAATTGACCATCATATAAATGGTAAAAGAGCCATACCAGTCGCGAGATAATTTACGTTGTGAAAGAGGTTTTAGGTTTGCCCTTGCGAGCAAGCCTGCAGAACTGGATTGCCTCGAGAAGCGTGAATATACAGACATAGCCGGCAATTTTTGTATTCTTTCTATTTTATTAATGAGGTGATTTTGATGTGGACTCCATATGAGGTCGGAGTACTCTAAACATGGTCTAATTAGTGTGTTGTATGCATTAAGTTTAAGGTGTGGTGGTGCAGCACACAATTTTCTCCTCAGAAAAGATAGTTTCCTCTCCGCTTTGCGACATATGGCTACAGAGCAAGTGGTTCCCAGTTGAGGCTCGATGAGAGAGTAACGCCTAAGTGTTTTACTTGGTCGCTTTTGTCGATAGTTGTGTTTGCTATGGTATATGTAAAGGGGATATTGTATGGATATTATCGTAAATATTTATTTACACGAACAACCTACGTGAGCGGCCTCTGAAACTAATTCTCGTTCACCTGTAAGCTAGTGGGGAGGATTCAAGTATCGTTTATATCGGATACGAATTGAACACTTTATATCGGATACGAATTGAACACTCCGTGACATTCCATTGATAGTCAATTGAAGCGATCAACATTCGAAACTGTACCGTGCATTCTACTCGGGGAGAGAAAGACCGATCTACGCAGTCATTAGTGACATAGGTCGACGAACTCACTCATGAGTCATGAGTCAACTCACTCGGATTCACTCAAACTCAGATCGAGCCGCGAGTTTGAGGCTGAAAGATTCCAGGTGAGTAGTGTTTTGGTGAGTTTGAGTGAGTCAGGCTCAAAAAAGCTTAGTACGAGTGAGTAGTCTTAGTACGAGTAAGTACAAAGCTCCTCAAATCGTGCCCATCTATGGTCATTATGTGCTTATGAAAGCACGTGAGAAGTATTGTATCCATATCGTTTTTTTTTTTTGTACAGCGCTCGTGGCTCGAAACGAGGTAAATGAGGGCTAAGTAACGCACACACTTTCGCTTTCACTCTTGAAGTATTTAGGGTCATGTCGACGGAATTTTCGAGTATGGAACGCGTATCTATAACAGGCCAGATTCGTGGCGACTGGATGCGGTTTTCTCGAGAAATCGCGCATAGTAGTCGTTAGGCTAAAGAAAAAAAAAATGGCAGCATATCCACGGAGTGAATGATGAAGAGTGGGGCGAAGCATTGCCGTCCATTCGTTCTTGCTTCCGTCCGTCCATGCGTCCGTTTTGTGTGACCGTCCGTGCGTCCATCCGCCCGTCGCAGGGACGGACGCACAGATGTTCGTGCGTCCGCACGTCCATCTGTGCGTCCGTCCCTGCGTTCTTCCATGCATCCGCGTCCCTGCGTGCTTCCATGCGTCCATCCGTCCGTGCAGCCATCCGGGCGTCCGTCCATGCATCTGTCTTGGTGTCCGTTCGTCCACCTAGTCAACACTCCAAGTACCAACGTCTCGCATCTTTTCATCATATATTCCGCATATAGAAGCACCGCCATCCAGCGGACATTCCAAGGACTAAATGAGAGGTGGCACACGCACACTTTCTTACGGCTTGCGCTTCGTGTCTACTTCCCACCTTTAACCACCTCGAGTTCATGGTATATACTAGTTCACTGTATTCATGGCACTGCGGTCCAACGCTCGCTAAACCATTCTAAAACCAAGGAGGTTACGCCGAGCGAGTATAACGTAGCAACCCTTTCCTGTCAGATAGTGCTCAATGTACATGCCAATGGCTGCTAATGGGAAATGAGGGACAGGAGAATTCGGCTTTTAGTTAACGCGCACGCTGCGAATTTTTTATTGTTCAACAACGCACAGGAGAAATCTCCCACCGGCACCACCTTGCAGGTCAAAACGTAAGACTGGTTACACACTACGACTATGACTACGAGGGACGAACGGGTGCCGCTTTAAGGAGTTTCACCCCTAAAATGCCCCCACCTCCACGAAGGGAGTCGGGAGGAAATGTGAGGGCATTTCTTGCGCCGAGAGTAATTTTAATGTCGTAAATTAATGATGAGACGAGGATTTGTACCGTAACCATTTATTTACACATTCATGAGCACCTGTTTGTGTTGTCATTCTACCTGACGGCCATAATCTCAGCGTCTTATCAACACAAATGGTACACAAACGCTGGAAGCATAAATGTTACAGAACGCGTTTTAAACGCACTGCATCGAGGCTGTGTCAAGTCACTTTCAAGTCAAGGAGGTGGGGGCTCCGGTTGTTTGGGGCGAGGATAAGCACGTGCGCCCGCAGCTGTTGCTGACAGCTGCCGACGCCGAAGCGTGACATGGGCGGGGGCTCCAGTTGCTAGGGGCGCCCGCGCCTGCAGCTTTTGCTATGGGAGAGGGCGGTGGATGGATCCCGAAGGACGCCTGATATAGCCCGACAAAGAAATGCATTTGGATAAAAAAAAAATGATGTCTCGTCTGAATCCGGGAGTATGCCCTACAAGCGTCTCCGTCGATCCGACTTCTAGTAATCTAGTTGGCAGATGTAGCGTGTGCCATGTCAACGTCTGCGATTTTCTTTCAGCCTCAATGTGTGGTATACCTTGAGATCGCTTTGCTACCATACCGTACTTCATGGCAGGCATGTGTCAATCAATCAATCAATCAATCAATCAATCAATCAATCAATCAATCAATCAATCAATCAATCAATCAATCAATCAATCGATCAATCAATTGTGTCGTCACATTGTGTTGTCTCTGATGTACCTGTCAGCGCTCTGTATGTCGTTATAAGCTTGTTCCCTCGTCGAGGGCTAACTAAGGATTTTAAACGAGGGCCGAAGAAAAGCGGGCACCAGCGCTTTCGAGCTTTTCATGCGGCACCGTTGGTCTTGCGGATTTTCGCGGGACCACGAAAGGTCGCGTTAGTTTTTTGACTGCTAGAAGCGCACCGCGCTACACGACTTACATACTTGGAACGAGATGCCGCCCCGCCGTGGTGGTCTAGTGGCTAAGGTATTCGGCTGTTTTCCCGCAGGTCGCGTGTCCGAATCCCGGTTGCGGCGGCTGCATTTCCGATGGAGGCGGAAATGTTGTAGGCCCGTGTGCTCAGATTTGGGTGCACGTTAAAGAACCCCAGGTGGTCGAAATTTCCGGAGCCCTCCACTACGGCGTCTCTCATAATCATATGGTGGTTTTGGGACGTTAAACCCTACATATCATCATTGGAACGAGATGCCCGCTCCTAATCGCTGTCACTCACTCTAAAATGTCTTGAATACGGAGCGACAGTGAATGCACACAGGTCGTACAAAAGGAAATAAAACTAATACAAAAGGAAAAAAAAATACGAGAGAGAAGTTGTTGGGGACATGGGTTTACACAATGGGCCGCGTCATTTTCCCTTGTGTATACGTTGTACTCCGTAGTGCGCGTACAGCTGAGACGCCCGTTGTGCGCGCTGTTGTGCATCTGCATGCGCCATTGCGATGCGGTCGCTACTTTCGCGTCGGTGACGTCGCTCCCAGTGTCGGCTCTACGTCGTCGACCGTGTTTATTGCGCGTCGAGAGGCGCTTTCGTGTTCAGCGACCGTGCCGGCGCTGCCCACGTTACGCCACACTCGCATCGAAGCATCGCGAGGCCGCTGAGGAGAGCCCGCCCACCTCCGAGGCTCTGCGTCGTTGCGTCCGACGCTGCAGAGCTGGTCAAGCGGTTAGATACAGCACGGGGGTGCACTGTGGACCTTCCGGTCATTTGACGCGGTAATTTGAGCTCGTCTGGACTTATTAGTGACGTGTTCAACGATGATTGCGGCACGAAATAATCGTGTCGACTTGTCATCGTTTGCCTGTGCGGAATCGCGCCCACGCTTCTTCGCCTCGACGGTCTTTAGATGTGTCTAGCTTAAACAACCCCGAAACTTCGCTACAATATAGTGAGTTGTGTGACTCTGAATTAGCGCCACCCTTATTGCTGACCTGTGGTCCTATCTACTCATCTACGACATTACACATCAGCCTTATATCGACTTGCGTTTATACTCAAATCTATGCACACGCCAACGCACTAGCGGCCATGCGCCACCTCTGCATCCATTGATCAAATGCTTGAGTTAGATCGGAGAGGGGAAAGATCTTCCCCTCCCCCCCCCATCTCCTCTAAGCTCTCATTTGAATTTCTTGATGAAAATGTCTCGTGTGAGTTGCGTGTTTCATGGATAATTTTTTAACTTGATTGAAACCACTCATCACTCGTATTTGAAGGTGCTAGATCAAATGCGTATCGTAGGGTACCAATTATACGAGATATTGGCGTTAAAGAGCGCTGAGACCAGCATTGAAATAGCTAATTTTACGCTAACGGACTCGGGAGTCGACCCACTGAGGCTCACTCCGACTTAGGCGAAGCCGCGAGAACGATTGCGTTAGGATGACTGATGTCTCGCTGAGTTCGAGTCCGAATGAGTCTGGTCGAGGAAAGATTTTGACGAGTCGGTGATTCTGAGTGAGCTCCAATTTTAGTAGGTCGACCTATGTCCAGAGACTGCCACGTAGAAAGTGCGACTTTTGTTTTCGACAATGCCTGGTCAATAGAAAGTGGTAATTAGTGGAGCATATGAGTCTCACGCGATCTGCCCTCTTTTTACGTACCACCTGGTCGCCAGCCGGGTTTGTGGCAGAGGATTATGTTAAATTTTTTCTTCTTCTCGAAACAGACAGTGCAAAGAGCCTTCTCCGAATTTCTATGACCTTCCAAGGATTTCAGCTTCTTATTTCGCGCTCTACTTGAAGCGCGATGCGACGATTTCGTATTTCGTGTAGTCTGACTCCGCCGCTCTCCTTATCCGAACCGCGCACGCACTACCAGCGAGCTGGTGCAGCACGGACGACTTCCATGTACCATTATTTGCCTTCCATTTGCGTCTTGTCTGTAGCCTCGACCAGTTAAGCGTAACTGCGTACCCCTTAGGAATTGAGACCGCAGCTCTAAAGGTTAGCGCAGCCGGTCTTCTGTTTCAGCTTCTATTTACCCAGTGGCCTGAAAGCGACTTTGGTCGTGTATGCGTGTGCACCCGAGGGATTTTGGTGTGCTCGCGCAGTTTGGCATAATCACCGACACGAACGTGATAGCGTCCTCGCCTTCCCTTCACCTCCGCGCTTGGCCGCTCTAACGGAATGCATTGTAGCCTAACGCCATCTCTCTTCTCCATTTACTCTCTCTCCCGAATTCTCATCGGAGAGTTTAAAAGGCTCGGTAGCAAGACTGCACTTCGTGAGCGCTAGACCGAGCATGCTTCGAAAAGAAAGATAAGCAGAGTCCCACGGTAGACCGCTTTCTTTCTTTCTTTCTTTCTTTCTTTCTTTCTTTCTTTCTTTCTTTCTTTCTTTCTTTCTTTCTTTCTTTCTTTCTTTCTTCGAGGAGGATGAAGAGTCGTCGTCGGCCCGCTCTAATACACTCGTACCACGCTGCCGCGCTCTCTTTTGATGTCTGTATGATCCTTATCATTGGCTTCTCGTATTTTGCCGTCCGAAACGGGAACTATACTATTGCGCCATGTTTCGCCGAAACCGTAGCAGCCTCGCGGCGCGGTCTCTCGGTTTTTGTTATCCCTAGTCACGTTTGTATCTTCGAAATACGCGAAAAAAGGGGGTCGCGAGGTTTTTTAATTGCTCGTCTGAGGCTGCACCCGCGAGGATCATTATCGTTGCCCGTTGTTTTCGCCGGGCAAGTGTTATTAGAAGTGTATACATAGAGCTGCTGGCAGATATTTGGTCTTTTTTTTCTGATTTTTCTTCGACTGCGTACTGTAACAGAGGGTGGGCGAGAAATCGCGCCACTTGAGAATACAAGGGCGCCCAAGTAGAATCGGTCGTGCCTCCGTATGTGTAAAGGGAAAAAGAAATTTCGTGCCTGGCTGCCTCAAGCGTGCCGTGCCGACACTATACATGAGTGCGGGGAGCCTACACTTTTTTATCCACCGCGCGTGGCTTCGCAGCGAGAGGCTGCCCTTGTTTTCGACACGGCCCACCAGTATACTTCCAGTGTGCTGTACGGCATGTCGTCGCTCCCTCTCCCTCTCTATTAGTATAGTATAGGTATACCTATCTTCACCCGAAGTGTCCGAAACGGGCAATATTGTCCAGAAAATGATGCTTGTAAAGCAATTAATCTCTCTTTAATGGGCTCATTCCTCGCGTTGCTTCTTTCCGCGCAGGAAAACTATGGACCTAAATTTCAAGGTCACCATTAAAGTTCGAGGACATACATGCACTGTGACGCACACACACATGTCCAAGCGATGCACGCTCAGTACACGGTTACACGAGCCTGCAGGAGGGATGCCAAAATGGAAAGGTTTAGATTACGAGAGGGGCAGCGAAGAGGCCGATTGAGGCAAGCAGAGGTTCAGGTCTATATTTTGCATGAAACATGTATTAAAGCAACGAGCAACTATCGCGGTGTTCCTGCAGGAGAATACACGTGGTCAATAAACCCACCGCGACCCCTAGGAGCGTCATGTGATATACTTATGAGTGCTGCCCGCTGTCAAGTCCGTTGATGCATGCAGGGTCGCAGAATGCAGCCTCGAGGGGAGAAAAAAAAAAAAAGCACACGCAGGGGGGCCCTTGTGGAATAACCCAGGACCGCTCGAAGGCAATAGCTATATATTTTTTTCCCTCTCTTTTCAGTCGATGTATTGATCTTGCCCGCCACCTTCCGGAAGCTTCGTGCCGCTATTTGATTCGTTTTGTGCTACCTCCATCATTGAAGGCACATTTGACACCAAGCTACGATGTCACGCGATGACGGAATTGTGTTAAGTTAACGCCATGTGATACCACCGCAGATATTGTGACGTTGCATCAGATTTCTGTGCTAATCCGAAGATCCGCGTATCCAATTCCAACTGCAAAGGCTGCATTTTCGATGGAGGCGAAAATGTTTGAGACCCGTGTGCTACGGTATGGGTGCACGTTAATGAACACTAGGTGGCTGAAATACCCGGAGGCCTTCACTACAGCGTCTGTCATAATCATATCGCAGATATCCTGAGATATAATAATAATAATAATAATAATAATAATAATAATAATAATAATAATAATAATAATAATAATAATAATAATAATAATAATAATAATAATAATAATAATAATAATAATAATAATCATTATTATTACACCATAATTTGTGACGTCGTGATGATTTTTGCATCACTCTTGCTGCGCCTGATGTAGCAGGACGTTGACGCGCCAACAGTGACGATCAATTTCCACGTTTGATAAGACGTTCAAGGCTTTCACGTTGATAATACTCGCGTCGAGGTTCAACCGGCTAGGTGCTTCAACGTGCTCACGGTAGAGTCCATATTCGAAAAAAAAAAAAAAAAACGCCTTCGTTGAAGCTAAAAAACGCCAGGCCTGTGCGGAAGGCGCAGCACAGTCACAGCGTAAGCTATATGGGCGGCCTCCCAGAGCCTTTTCTAAACACTCATAGGGTAACTGCTGCAAGCACACTTTCTGGGTTATTATTATTATTGCCCACTATGGCAAAATTAATAATAATAATAATAATAATAATTTCTGGGTGGTAGGCCGGCATTAGCTATGCTATTCTTCGTCATTCTTCTGAGAAGTGTGGTATGCGCTGAACACTTGCAAGGAATTTTGTGCCAATCGTTCGTGCATTGGCTGATGAGGATGATGAATTAGGTGTGCCTGAAGTGGATATGCGCTACAGTTAATAGGTGATCAAGAACAAGCTTTTGTAGTGGGTTGGAACATTGGATGAACCACTCGTTACGCTACACGCAATGGGCGACGCCTGGTTGTTCGTTTGACGTTCTAAAACGCTTTATTAATCATATTAATGCGATTTTTTCCCGACATCAAGCCTGCCTAAGGCAAGTTTGTGAAGAAGCCCAAGTTCCGGCGTGGCTCAGTGGTAGAATACTGGGCTGCCATGCAGCGGACTCGGTTTCCAGCCCTACTTTGTCTTAGGTACTACGTTTTTTTATTATTTCGCTATAGTGGTTACGGACACCGGCGGCGGTGAATAACTACGGCGCCGCGAGTTTTAATCTCATAACAGTTTTCGCTTTAAAATAAATCACCGCTTTCTAGCTATACTCCATTTCATGTAAGATATACGTTAAATCGTGTTTGGGGTAAAGCTAGAATCGCTTTATGACAACATGAAAATCTATGGACACTTGTCAAATAGAAATTGTTTCTTAAGGGGGTTTCAACAGCTTTAACGAACAAGCATGCTTATAGGGCACTCTCGATTAATTTTGACGAAATTGAAGGTCGTAATGATATGGTAGTTTTAGGGCATAAAATCGCAGATACTAAATTAAGGTTTCTCAATTGTGTTCCCTATATAAATCCAGCCGCGGGAGCTCGTATTGAACTCGCGATCTCAGACTAAGGAGCGTCACACCGTGAACTGTAGTTTCAGATACAAGTGTCTTATTAGGTACTATAGCCATACTCATGATGTGCGAATTTGTCGGAAAGCAAACGCTTGGATCGGCAGTGACGGTCTCAGTTGTCCATTCAAGACACGTGACACAAATTGATTATCGCGTGAAAGATCTCGATCTGTTTATCTCGCCTCATAAAAACATTTTCCCGCGTAGCGTTGCCGTTCACTACCGTGACAAGTGATAGAGTTGCTGTGATAAGAATAATGAATGAAAACAATAAACAAAACTTACGAAAACGCTTAGAAGTTTCCCACGAAAATCTATAAATCTCGCAGTATAAACTAATCACTTTAGTAACAATTGGTTAGCTTGGTAAGTCACATTGGGAAGAACCGGGACTTCACTGGTTGTCGGTGCAGAATATGTTTAAAATGCAGCAACGATAAGCAATCCACTTTATTACAGCTACAAGTAGTACTAACAGTGGCCTTGGTAGCAGCGATAGTAGTAGCGGTAATAGAAATACTATGAGTTTATAGAAGTACTGCGGTAGTAGTAATTATGGTAGTTGCAATCGTAGTTGTAATTTGTACTTACCGAACCTTAAGTGTGTGATAAAAAGACGAGATATTGCGTGATATGCGCATTTATATAGCCTGTTTCCACTTAAGCAACCAACTAAAGCGGACTGAAATTATATTCTCGCCCACACTGTGAAGTACCGCACGTAAAAAAGAAATTAGGTATGCAAGAACACGCTCTATCGAAGCGGAAGAAAAGCATACGAATATACGTTAGGTAAAATGTAAAATATTAAAAAAGAAGATCGTAACCACATCGAAAGAAGTATCCGCTACACGCTGCGACTTTCGCCCACCAGTTTGAAGATCGCGCGCTCGGATCGTGGTTGGCGAGAGTTCGCAGTTTTCACGACAGGTAGCGCCACGTGCCTCAGTGAAATGGTTGTGCAGAACGTTTGCGTCGTCTGCTGGGATGCGGCATGTTCCCTTGTTGTGCCTTGATAACACGCATATGTGGCGCTTGAAAGAACGTAACGCTTGGATAGTCAGCGACGGTGTATGCACATTCGAGACACTTTACGTGTATTGTTAAAAAAAAAAGCACAAGCGGGAAGATAAAGGCGTGCGATGAGAACTTCCTAAACAACGGGTGTGCGTTGGAGACATTTCGAGAAATAACATGTTTTTTCGTCGTTACAGTTGCAGCTTTGAAAAAGAGAAGTATTCTTGTCGAAATGTAGGCCACAGCACGCACCCGCCGTTTAGGAATTTCTTGTATACGTGTATTGTGTACTTCCCTCCAGGTCAGTGGGCATGTGCTTGGCGGTTATGCATTGGGCGGCAAATATAGACGGCTAAAAGCAACATCGCTGGCGTTTTTTCTTTTTTCGAAATATAAGAAGAGTAGCTTCTATCATGGATGCAAAATGGTTTTGAAGCGATGATTTTTCGTGACCAACCTGTACGAATGGATAAGCTGGTGTCTGTTCTTTTTTCTAAGTTGATGTATGAATCATATCGTACATAGGTGCAAAATGATTTTAAAACGACGACCATCGGAGACCGACATGTACCAATGGAGAAGCGAATAAATGATTATTAGAGATGGCGCAAGAGTGTCCGAACAGCTGAACGTGGCCGTTCCGTTTTG
Organism: Rhipicephalus microplus; assembly: GCF_013339725.1. Classification (NCBI taxonomy): domain Eukaryota; kingdom Metazoa; phylum Arthropoda; class Arachnida; order Ixodida; family Ixodidae; genus Rhipicephalus; species Rhipicephalus microplus. The sequence goes on from NC_051174.1 coordinate 35,585,434, forward strand.
CCATACGCATGTGCCGCGCATCGTGTTAGCGTAGGCGATTATTAAGCGAAAAGAAGAAGAAGGAGAATATAAAAAGAACGTACAAATTAAAGTCTTTGTGAATCCATATGTGAGATTTCACTACAATGAGAAAGTCAGAGAGAGAGAGAGAAACGAGAAAAAAGAAAGGCAGAGAGCTTAACCAGGTGCTAGGATCCGGTATGCTACCCTGCACTGACGTTGGGGAATAGGGGGTTGAAAGAGAGAGGAAGAGAAGTGAAAAATAGATAAGAACAAAAAAAACAGCCACATACGCACACACAAAATCAATCCACTCAAATTCGTTCACACATGCCAGTAGTTCACAAGAAGCCCAGGTATCTATAGCATGGCCTGCTGCTGTGATGTTGAGTCTGGTCGATGACGTAATATACTTTCCTCTCACTGTCATGGGCATCCAACTAGTCGACTGTATTAGAAAGATATTGTCTTGGTATTTTATATTCCGGACAGTCGCACAAGACGTGTCGAATCGCCTCTTCATCTCCGCAGTGTACGCAGGCAGCGGTGTCGGCCACCCCTATGCGGCACTAGTTATGACGAAACTCAAGGTTGAATTGTGCATATCTGGCTGCCGATGTTTCAAGAAAGCAGGTACTGCAAGAAACGTACTGAAGCACCAACCGAACATTTACATGCTCCTAAAGTCGGCATAGAAAATCCTGTTGACATTCAGTTGCTATTATGATGTGGGGAAACCAGCCACATGGTCTGCAGGGCGTATACAGTGCTCAACTTCTGACCCGCAGGTCGAGGGTTTGAATACTGCCCACTTCGGCCGCATTTTTGACCGCGGCGAAAATTCTAGAGGCCCGCGTGCCTAGATTTCGGTGCACGTTCAAAAAACCTATAGGTGGTCCAAATTTGTGGAGTCTTCCATCTGTATGGTGGCGTCCCTCACAATTAAATCGTGGTTTTCGGATACTACTACTACTACTACTACTACTACTACTACTACTACTACTACTACTACTACTACTACTACTACTACTAATAATAATAATAATAATAATAATAGTAATAATAATACACTTGTAAATAAGACAGGGCACGGATGAAACGGACAAACGGACGAACAAACCGCTTGTCTCTTCCTTGATTTCGCCAAGGCATTCGATAGTGTTGCTTAATCTCTAAATTGGCCGCACTCCGTATTGATTCATTAATCCTGTCTTGGTTACGAAGCTTCCTCTCTTCGCGTGAGCAACTTACGGTGATCAACGACATTTCATCTAACCTTTGCGACGTCATATCCGGTGTTCCCCAAGGCAGTGTAATATTTATTTATTTATTTATCCATAGTACCCCTAAAGGCCCTCGTGAGAGGGTATTACATAGGGGGGGTTACCTGAGCAAAATTACAAACAATAAACGTCAAAAACGAAAAAAAGGTCAAAAAATTCAAATTAAATACAGACTAAGGTTGAGATATATGTTATAACAAGTAATTGGTAAAGACAGCAAAAATAGAGAAAAGAATAGGCAACAAATCATTGGAATACAGATAATTACACAGTGAACAACCTATGAAAATGCAAAAGCCCGCAGGGGCGCCTGCGCAAGTAGGCGTTTGGTGTGTAGCGACACCACGGACCCGAGCTAACGGGGGAGTTTTGACTCCCTCCCACGCCTAGCCGTGCGTGGCTTTGCCGTGTCCGGGGAAAAGGGGATCCTGGGGGTTGAGCCGACGCTGGGTGATTGTACCTTTAAGGCCCCCCGGCAGAGGCAACACACCCCTTTGGCCCCGGCTTCACGTAGACGGCACCTCTGGGCTGACCCCCCCAGGGGAAATCGGCAGTCGCCTTTTCCTATCTCTCTCTCCCTATATCTTCGTCTTTTGTTCTCACTTTACATCTTTCCTGTCTTCTCCTCACTTCATTTTATTTCCCATTTTTCCTGGCGGCAAGGGTTAACCTTGTGTGGCTATCCAAACTAGGGTAAACCATATTGGGTTATAGTAACTGCGTACTGCTGGCGTTGCGCAGACATGCCCACATGCTCTGCCACGTCCCCTTGTTGGACTCCGTGGTGGGTGGTAGGCGCCGTTACCGAAAAATACACATTTTTCCATGGCATCCTCGACCCCCTCTCTAACTGATCGTGCCTCGAAAAGGGTACGCACCGACGCAACTTCACTACTTTGGTCGAAAAACAGAGAAACTTTCCCAAAATACCATGTCCTCCACTGCGAACAATCTACAAAAGCTAGAGCAATCTCACCCTTCCTTGTAGCCAAGTGCTTGAGAGAGACCATTGGAACCGGTTATAAGGCCACGAAGATGGCAAGTGGAGATCTGCTTCTCGAATTAAAAGACAAGGAACAGTACAATAAACTCTCGCACCTCGTAGCCTTTGGTAACATCCCCGTCTCTGTGAGTGCACACCGTACAATGAATACAGTGAAGGGCGTGGTATCGGATGATTTGATGACACTGAGTGAAGAAGAGCTTCTTGATGGATGGAAAGACCAAGGTGTAATACATGTCCAGCGCATCATAATCAGACGCAACAACAACGAAATAGCAACAAAGCACTCAATACTCACCTTCAACTCAACCACTTTACCTGAGACTCTCGAAACTGGCTATATAAAACTCCATGTCCGACCCTTCATTCCTAACCCGAGGCGTTGTTTCAAATGCCAGCGATTTGGTCATGCATCCCAGAGCTGCCGAGGGCAGCTGATCTGTGCTAAGTGTGGCACAACCGGCCACAGTGCTGATGAATGTAGTCGTGACGAGATCCTCTGTGCAAACTGCGAAGGTAGCCACCCCGCATACTCCAGAGCGTGCCCAGTCTGGAAAAAAGAAAAAGAAATAATAATTCTAAAAGTAAAGGAAAATATCACATTCAGGGAAGCAAGACAACAAGTCTCACTAACATTGGCACTAAAAACACCTTTCGCCGAAGTGGTGCAACGAGGGGCGGCACCACAAAGGCCCTTGGCAGTTGCCCGAACTGCGCCTAGCGTGCCGAGGCCAATGCCACAAGCCCCTACGGCGGGAGCAGCCAGCGCTGCCCTGCCCACATTCAGCCTGTCCACACCAGCGACCTCTACAAGCTCTGGCAGCAGCCAGGGCAATCACGAGGCCAAGGGGGCTTCATCAACCCCCAGCTCTGTGGGGACAAAGACTTCGTCGATCGAGGCGAAGTCTAAGCGACGCACAGATCGTTCTTTAGAGCGGGCGTCCAATGACTCGCAAAAGGCCATGGACACCAGTTCAAGCCAAACGGCGCAGGAAGCGCCGAAGGAGCGGCGAGCTTCGCTCGACCGCCCCAAAAAGGACAGAACGCCGATTACAGGGCCTGACAAAGGCCCTGTAAAATGAGTTAATCCCCGTCTTCTTTGCACACAGCACTTTTCCCTTCTTTTTTTCCACTATGGACAACATCATACAGTGGAACGTAAGGGGAATACTTAGAAATTTAGATGACGTCCAAGAACTTCTGTGTAATTTTAATGCGAAAGTGCTATGTGTGCAAGAAACTCGCTTAACTCCTAAGCACAAGGACTTCCTACGACAATATATTATTTTCCGAAAAGACCGGGAGGATCCTGTCGTACCATCTGGCGGTGTAGCCATTATAGTCGATCGTAGTATAGCATGCCAGCATTTGAAGCTCCAAACGGCCCTGGAGGCAGTGGCCATTCGAGCTGTACTTTTTAACAAACTCATTACCATATGTTCTGTGTACATACCACCGCATCAACAGCTACACAGACGTGATCTGGAATCATTAATAGATGAACTCCCAGAGCCATTTCTGATTCTAGGTGATTTTAATGCACACAATGTCCTGTGGGGCGATGCTCACTGTGATGCGCGAGGACGTCTCATTGAGCAGCTCCTTTTCTCTTCTAGGTTATGTCTTTTAAATATGAAGGAGCCTACGTATTTTAGCCTTGCAAACAACACATACTCCTCCATAGATCTTAGCATTTCATCACCGTCCCTTTTACCTGTTTTTAAGTGGAACGTTTTTAAAAACTCTTATGGGAGTGATCACTTCCCAATCATCCTGAGTGCGCCGAACAAAGATCAACTACCCCCGCAGGTTCCTCGATGGAAGATTGACTCAGCTGATTGGGAAAGGTATAGAACTCTTACACACATGACATGGACTGAGCTGTCTGCCCTGACCATAGATGACGCTGTCACATATTTTACAGCTTTTATACTTGATGCCGCATCTAAATGTATTGCCAAAACGAGTGGCATGTGTTCTAAACGGCGAGTCCCATGGTGGAACGACGCATGCAGGAAAGCACGGACCACTCAGAACAAAGCATGGGCGTTGCTTCGCGATTCCTCTACAGCAGAAAACCTGGAAAATTTCAAGCGGGTCAAATCGCAGGCAAGGAGAACGCGCCGACAAGCTAGACGAGAGAGCTGGACAAAGTTTATATTGAGTATCAACTCGTACACAGACGAGGGAAAAGTTAACCTTGTGTGGTTAACTTTTTTTTTAACTAAAAGTGTGGAATAAGATAAAGAAAATTAAGGGCCAACAAACGTATTCTCTTCCACTAGTTAATAGCCTCGGGGAAAGCTTGGAGGATCAAGCTAACTTTCTTGGCACACATTTCGAACACATATCGAGCTCCTCACACTACTCCGAATCCTTCCAGAATTACAAGGCACGAATAGAAAAACAAAAGTTAGAAAGAAAATCCCCAAGAAATGAGGCATATAATGCACCATTCTGCTTAGCAGAACTGCGAACAGCACTCAGCTGCTGTAATACATCTACCCCAGGTTCTGACAACGTAATGTACGCGATGCTGAAGGAACTACCCTCCGAAACTAAAGAAACCCTCCTCTCTCCTTATAATCGCATATGATTTTCGGGTGTGATCCCCTCCGCCTGGAAGGAGGCTGTTATAATTCCAATTTTGAAGCAGGGAAAGGATCCCTCTACTGTATCAAGTTACAGACCTATAGCGTTAACAAGCTGCCTCTTCAAGCTATTTGAAAAAATGATTAATTGCCGCTTACTCCACTACTTAGAAACAAATAAATTGCTCGACCCATACCAATGTGGGTTTCGAGAGGGTAGATCCACCATCGACCATCTGGTGCGTATCGAGGCACAGATCCGAGACGCTTTCGCCCACAAACAATACTTCCTCTCTGTGTTTCTCGATATCGAGAAGGCCTACGACACAACATGGCGTTTCGGCATATTAAGAGACTTGTCTCACCGGGGTGTGCGCGGTAGAATGCTTTCCATAATCGAGAGTTACTTGTCCAATCGGAAATTCCGTGTCCGTGTGGGCAGTATTCTCTCCCAAACATTTGTCCAGGAAACAGGCGTGCCACAAGGTGGTGTGCTTAGTTGCACACTTTGTATTATTAAAATGAATTCCTTGCACTTGTCCATTCCCCGCAATATGTTCTATTGTACATATGTCGACGACGTTCAGCTTGGCTTCAAGTCATGCAACTTGGCCATGTGTGAGCGGCAGGTTCAGCTGGGTTTAAATAAGATCTCCAAATGGGCAGATGAAAAGGGATTTCGACTTAACCCACAAAAAAGCACGTGTGTCTTGTTCTCTCGAAAGAGAGGCATGCACTCGGAACCCGACATTCAACTGAACGGGCAACAACTGTCCGTCAAAGCCGAGCATAAATTCTTAGGCTTAATCTTGGACAACAAGTTTACCTTCGTACCCCACATAAAGTATTTAAAAACAAAATGTTTAAAAGCTATGAATGTTATAAAAGTGTTGTCACGTACTACGTGGGGTAGTGACAGGAAATGCCTCATGAACCTGTATAGAAGCCTTATTCGCACCCGCTTAGATTATGGGGCCATTGTTTATCAGTCAGCGACTCAAAGTGCTTTGAAGATGCTGGATCCCGTGCACCATTCGGGCATCCGCCTTTCTACGGGTGCTTTCCGCACCAGCCCCGTAGAAAGCCTTTACGTTGAGTCAAATGAGTGGTCGCTTCATCTGCAAAGAACCTACATGTCCTTTGTATATTTCCTTAAGGTGAAAGCAGACAAGAGGCACCCCTCATACTCTGCTATTAATGACTTGTCGAGCTCCATTCTTTTTCAAAACAGGCCTTCAATGAGGCAGCCCTTCTCAGTTCGCCTGAAGGGTCTAGTTGAGGACACTGGAGTGTCACTCGAACACAGTTTAATGGCTCCTGTAGCATACCCGCCACCGTGGCAGTGGCAGACTATAGATTGCGATGTGTCTTTTTTAGAAGTTACTAAACATGCGCCTATTGCCCATATTCGAACATACTTCTTGGAACTTCAACACAAATACACGTCCTGAGTTTTTTACAGATGCCTCTAAGTCTAACTCCTCCGTGTCCTACGCTGCTGTTGGCCCTTCCTTTTCGGATGCTGGCCCTCTACATCCAGGCACAAGTATCTTCACAGCGGAAGCTTACGCGATACTTGTGGCAGCTAAACACATCAAACAATCACAAATACAAAAAGCAGTAATTTATACAGACTCCCTCAGTGTGGTAACGGCTCTGAACAGTCTTAAAAAACAAAAAAAAAAAAAACCCTGTCCTCGTTTCACTTTACTCCATTTTATGCATCCTCTACACACTCAACAGACATGTTGTTGTGTGCTGGGTGCCAGGGCACCGTGAGATCCAAGGCAACGTGAGGGCGGATCAGCTCGCTGCATCCGTCCATGAGAGCACCGCTATTACATCTATATCAATCCCGGCCCTTGATCTTAAGCCGTCTCTCAAACGAAAACTCAGGGACTACTGGCAGAGCAAGTGGGATACACACACACAAAACAAACTACACGTTATCAAGCCACACCTTGGCCATTGGCCACCAGTATCAAAATCACGTCTAACAGAGGTAACACTAACAAGACTCAGGATAGGACACATATACACGACACACACACATCTTTTGTCCGGTGGTGATCCACCATTGTGTGATAAATGTGGTGAGGCATTAACAGTTCTTCACGTTTTAATTCAGTGTAAACATTTAGACACTCTAAGAAGACAACACTTCCCACTATCCTACCGACAACATATACCTTTACACCCTGCAATGTTCGTCGGTAGGGAACCGCTTTTTAGTCACAAATCATTATTAGCGTTTTCAAAGGAAATTCATAATTTTCATATCATATACCCGGGCATACCGTAGCACGACCTCTCTAGAGAGGTTTTTGCTGCGGTGGCTACACAGGAAAGCACTTGCCTCACGGCCCTTGCACGCAAGGGTACTAACGTGTGAGGTACTTGTGCTAATGCCATACATGTCCACCATCGTTTTTCATTATCACCAACTTTTGTCACCTATTCACACCACACACACCTTTCACGGCATGGTCATGATTTTATTACTTGTATGTTTTTACCCGCCTTACCGCGAGGAATTTTATGGCCCTTATGCAGCCGCTAATCACAACCATTGTCCACATTCCTGTCTCATGAACTGGCGCTCTTCGGCCATCAAATGGCCCTTGCGCCAAAAAACACCATATATCATCATCATATGAAAATGCAAAAGAAATAATCAATACACTTGATAAAAAAAAAGAAAACAAGTAAAGCGTACATTCAAAAACGGATAAAAAATATACACTCACTCATCACACCTCAAATAAGCTGAATCAAGGTAAAAATACTACACGTGTGCTCTGCACGTTATAGAAAAGAGGGAAAAACAAGTAAAAGAGCGAAAGTTAGATGATGTCAGTATTTTGAATTAGTTCTTGAAATTTCGTGGCGTTTTTTTCTAAGGCAATGTGCGATGGTAGATTATTCCAATAGGTCCGTTACTTTTTCTAATATACTATAATGATTTGCCCGATAACCTTCCATCCACAGTTAGGTTGTTCGCCGACGATTGCACCATATACCGCAACTATAAATGTTTTAATGATCATTCCGCTCCCCAAAGTGACCTTGACCTAACCTTCCGGTGGTGCGAAACTTGGCAGATGTCCCTTAACGCTTCTAAATGCAAGTTAATCCCGTTCACCCGAAAGCATACCAACTCAGCATTTCACTATAACATTAATAACGCCGTTGCGTCAGCTACACCATCTTACCAATATCTAGGCGTTCACCTTACATCGGATCTATCCTGGACTACGCATATAGCAGTTGTCTCACCGAAAGCATCTCAATATCTCGGATATCTGCGCAGAAACTTGCGCAACGCTCCTTCTAACGTACGCGCATTATCATATATTACTTATGTTCGCCCACAGCTAGAGTATGCATCATCCACATGGTCACCATATAAAGATTACCTGGTACGTATATGTTGAAAGCCGTCCAGAATGGGGCAGCGAGATTTATCTCTGGAAACTACGATTATCATTCGAGCATTACCATAATAAAACGAGACCTTGCATTTCAGCCACTGGAAACACGCCGCAACATTACTGTTTTATGTCTGTTTCGTAGGTACATTTATAGTAATGAAATTCACTGTTTGCCACTTTATTCTCCTGCGCGCACTTCCCGGCGCATTCACAATGCACGTAGTTTTATGCGCATTCATCGTCACACGCAGGCATTTGACTTATCATCACTACCTCGAGCCATTGCATATTGGAACGATATTCCGGATCAAGTTGTATTCATTTCTAACATTGAAACTTTTCGTGATAACTGGATTTTGTTGCACTCTAATGTTGTATAACGCTGTTGCACCTTGTTTTTTGTAATCTTTTCATATATACATTTTTTCGTCTGCTTTTCTCCTTTATTGTTTTTTCGTTTGTATACTGATGCCCCCCCCCCCCCCCCTACTCAATGCTCTTCAGTGGGCTTGTAAGGTATTTTGAATAAATAAATAAATGAATAAATAAATAAATAAATAAATAAATGTACATTTGCCCGATACGCCCGCCAGTGTTACCCGCCAATTTTTGGAAACTACCCTGCGTCAAGGTCAGAAGGCTACGCTATATATTCATGTGATTTATTGTGTTGGCATGAGCTCATCTGTTTTCTTTTTCCCTTTCTCTAGCACTATGGCTATTTTTTCCCTCGTGTTTTTACTCGGAATGTTTCCACAGTAACCTTGTTTATTCGATGAATTCTGACCGAGGCTATTATCTTTTTTGTTTAGTATGTGCAGTATGTGTACAATGTGCCTTTGTTTGACCGCTGTGAAGCTGCCCAGCGTATGAGGTGGCCAGGTTCCCCCTAAGCTACTCAATGCAGCGTTTTCGCCTGGTCATCCTCGGAACATTGCTGCAATAAACTCAATTCAGTTCAAAATTACTCTACATTACAAACCTTTTTCCATTACCTTAAACCTATAAATAACGCCGTATAACAGTGATAACGTACGTATAACGTGCACTCGGCATCGACCTACCTATTACCGTGTGACGAGGACATCTGATGACACCATCATTTGATGGCACATTGTCATGACACAGTGACGTCGCATTGACTTCATAACAATGTGAAAAATTCGGGCCATATGTCGTGCCAGAATGACATTATCAGGTGGCGTCATTGTATGATGATGATTTTTTTCAACACTCGCGTTGACCCCGACCATCACTATATCGTGTATGATGTGGCACAGAAAGCTTTCGCATAACTAACTGAAACCGACTACAGTCTCAAAATTTAAAAGCCGCTTCACGCAACGATAAGATGGAAGACGACAGATAACAAAAGAAAAAAAAACATCCCGAGGAAAAAAAAATAAAACCGAGAACTATGGTGTTTGACATAGTATCTTTCGTGTTTTGGTGTGGGGACATTGGAATTAAGAAAACTCTGATTTGGATCTCTCCTGCAGGAATGTTACTATCGGATATGTCGCCCGCATATGCTATATTTTTCACTGATCAATGACGTGCGAAATGTTCAAATTACTGTACGTCACTACCCTACTATCCTAACCTGGCAGAAAAATTCCGAAAATATCCTACAGGTAGAGTAAACACTCTACGGTTGGCAACGATGATTCCCTCTCATATCGCTATTCCGATGGACTGTCAAAGCACGCCGTGTACGAGCAATTTCATGGTCTGGCCACCTGCCAGCACTGCACTATTCACGCAGCAGTTCTTCCGTATACGTTACACTGAGCGTCAACAAAACCTTCCCATGTACTTTTAAGTCATGTATCGCAACAAGATAAAAAATATGTACAGTCGCGGTACTGTCTGTCTAGAGCACGCCAGCAGCCGTTTTTGTAGATTGCCTCGATGCGCTCGTTCGCCTCCGCATTGGAGCACTGTAGCTTTTGTAGAGTTACTGTATACTCTAGGTTTTTGCGTTGCGGGGCGACACCTGGAGGCAGTTTCGGGCTCTGGCGTTGTGTATTAGGAGCATGCGCGGCCTCGTAGCCAGGCTTACCACGCCAGAGCCCGAAACTGATGTCGTGCCGCAGGGCAAGAACCGGCTGCTCGCGTGCTCTGCACAGACGCTGCCGCGGCTGTATACGCTTGTTTCAGCCGTAAGACAAAACACTGAACCAGCAACATTTCTTTCACGACGAGGTTGGTGCGTAAAATGGCCCATAAATCCGCGATTCCTGCTGTCGCAGTGCCAGATTAGTAACGAGCGCAAGTGCGTGACTAATGAATAAACCTGCTTGTTATTTTACAGGCCCTGGTGCAGCTGGTGCAATGCTTGGATCCTGGACAGCGGGGGCTCATATCCTTCAAGGACTTCGCCACGGGTGTCATGGCGCTGCTCGGCGCCAGCAATGGGCACACCGTCGGTGCGTATGCTTGTTCGAATAATGGAGATATATATGGCAACAATGGGAGCCAATATTCACAATGCCTCATTTCAGAGAGTTATTTCTCAGTTGAGAGTTTCCCTGTGGCTGGTGTAGTACTATTTATTTACTCCCAAATAGCTTGGTTATAGCGCCATAAAACACTTATAAAGGTAGCTAAAATTAATAAGTAGTGTTTTGCCCCCCCCCCCCCCCCGCCGCGGTGGTCTAGTGGCTAAGGTGCTCGGCTGCTGACCCGCAGGTCGCGGGTTCGAATCCCGGCTGTGGTGGCTGCATTTCCGATGGAGGCGAAAATGTTGTAGGCCCGTGTGCTCAGATTTGGGTGCACGTTAAAGAACCCCAGGTGGTCGAAATTTCCGGAGCCCTCCACTACGGCGTCTCTCATAATCATATGGTGGTTTTGGGACGTTAAACCCCACATATCAATCAATCAAGTAGTGTTTTGCCTGTTGATAACGAATCGTTGTGTAATGGTTTTTATAGATTACGAGAAAATTATCTTGCCAACTTTATTATTGCGATTGCTTCATTTTACGCGGCGTCTGTACGAGGTGAAGACTGCGTTTTTATGAGCTTTTACAAGTCTCCTCAAAACTTCGCGTGTTTCTTTATACGCAACATGTCCAGCCATTCCTGCGGAATTACTGAAATCCCGTGGTACCGCCGGTATTTGTTTAAATCAGCGAGCACATAGACAACTGGCAGATTTTTTGTATCAAGTACAGAGGAAGTAAGTAGTTCGGAGTTACTATATAAAAAAAGCCCAAGATATGTTAACCAGTCATTAAAGTCTCCACAAGAAGGCGAAAAGGCGTTACTGGCTCGCTCGAGGTAAAGTCTGCAGCCCAAACATTGACGAAAAGGTTTACTTGTGCAACTTCTCCTCGACACGAGTGCCTTTAAAGCACCTTTCGACATAACGCTATAAGTTAACTGCATGATCATGACCCGAGCTAACGGGGGAGTTTTGACTCCTTCCCACGCCTAGCCGTGCGTGGCTTTGCCGTGTCCGGGGAAAAGGGGATCCTGGGGGTTGAGCCGACGCTGGGTGATTGGACCTTTAAGGCCCCCCGGCAGAGGCAACACACCCCTTTGGCCCCGGCTTCACGTAGACGGCATCCCTGCGCTGACCCACCCAGGGGAAATCGGCAGTCGCCTTTTCCTTTCTCTCTCTCCCTACATCTTCGTCTTTATCTCTCACTTTTTATCTGTCCTGTCCTCTACTCTCTTCTGTTTACTTCCAAACTTCCTGGCGGCTAGGGTTAACCCTGTGCAAATAGCCTACCTTGGTCTAGGCGCATTGGGTTATAGTGGCGTTGTACGGCTTGGGTCTGCAGGTTTCAGCATCCGCAAACTTGTAGCGTCCCCTCGTTGGGCTCCGTGGTGGGTCACCGCCAACACTGCTGAACAAAAATAAGACAGACATGCATGGAGCATTCCCCCTACTGTCCGATCGTTCCGGCTTAAAGCGGGTACGCACCGATGATATAAATTTTTTCAACCAGCCAAAAGAAACATTTCCCAACTTCCACGTCATTCACTGCGAGAAAACTGGAAAGCAAGCCAGGACCGTATCACGATTCGTAGTTGCCAGGTGTCTTACTGAAACTCTCGGGGCTGGATACAAAGTAACCAAAATGGCTAGCGGAGACCTTCTCCTCGAAATTCGGGACAAAGAACAATTTGTAAAGCTAGACAGCCTCTCAACATAGGGTGACGTACCGATAACCGTAACGCCGCACAGATCTATGAATATAACTCGCGGAGTGATATCTGACGCAAACTTACTTGACTTGACCGAAACTGAACTTTTGGAAGGGTAGAAGAGCCAAAATGTCACCAATGTACAGAGAATTATCATCATAAGAGATAATAACAAAACACCGACGAAACACTTAATACGTTTGCATCCAGTAAACTACTAGAATCTATTCAAACAGGGTACACGAAGACATCTATCAGGCCGTACATACCAAACCCTCGTCGTTGCTTCCAATGCCAGAGGTATGGCCATGGCCCTAAAACCTGTCGTGGTCGCCAGACTTGTGCACAGTGTGGAGTCCTAGGCCACGTGTCTGAGAACTGCAAACAACCGCCACAATGTGTAAACTGCGAAGGAAACCATGCCGCATATTCACGCTCCTGCACATACTGAAAAAAAAATAAATAATTACGTTCAAGGTGAAGGAGAACATTTCGTTTAAGGAAGCACGGCGAAGAGTCGCTCCATTTTATGGACCTACATAGGCTGATGCGGCGCGTCAGGGGGCACCGCCGCACCAGCCCTCGCCACTCCTTCGGCCCGCGCATACCGAGCCGGCGGTTGTGGCACCTGCCCCCAAGGCGGCTGTAGCCCAGGCTACACCGCCTACTCCCAAACAGAGACCGGAGACTCCAGAGTCCTTGGGTCTCAAGGCCTCACCTCACCAGGCGAGGCCCAAAATTCGAACAGCGCGCACGTGCGGGCATCGCACGTGCGGGCATCCAGTGCATCCGAGGAGGCAATGGATACGTCGGTACCCTTGGTGCCGAAAGAGTGGCGTGGCACCTTGGAGCGGGCAAAAAAAAAAAAAAACAAAAAAACAAAAAAGCAGATAACAGGGCCTGGTGACGGCCCTGTTACGTGAACTCAAACTCCCTGTCTTAACAGCCACTCGCTTTTCGTACGCACAGCACTATTTTACATTCACCATGAACACTCAAATTATACAATGGAACGCCAGGGGCCTTCTCAGAAACGTTGACGACATCCAAGAACTTTTACACGAACACTCACCAAAAGTGCTGTGTGTACAAGAAACACACCTTAATTCAAAACACACAAATTTTCTTCGTAAATACGTTATTTTCCGAAAGGACCGTGATGATGCCATGACATCATCCGGAGGCGTTGCCATCATAGTGAATCAAGGAATTGCATGCACACACAACTCCAAACATCCCTTGAGGCAGTGGCTGTTCGAGCGGTTCTTTTTGATAAACTGATCACAATCTCCACCATTCACATTCCTTCTAGCTATCAGCTGCAAAAATGTGATTTACACTCTTTAATTGATGAACTTCCGAAGCTTTATGTTCTCCTTGGAGACTTTAATGCGCATAGCAGGCTATGGGGTTACTCTCGTTGCGACGCACGAGGTCGACTGATTGGACAGTTCCTTCTCTCGTCGAGCGCGTGTCTCCTAAATCGAAAAGAACCAACCTATTATAATCTCGCTCATAACACCTACTCCTCCATAGACCTAAGCATAGTATCTCCATCTCTTGTGCCTCTACTCCAGTGGAAAGTCGTCAGTAATCTGTACGGAAGTGACCACTTCCCTGTAGTTTTCAGCACAACTACAGCAACTGAGTGTCCACCACGTGTTCCCAAATGGCTCATAAACAGAGCCGACTGGGAACAGTTTTATACCATCGCTCCTCCTCCTCCTCCTCCTCCTCCTCCTCCTCCTCCTCCTCCTCCTCCTCCTCCTCTAGGTTGGAACGACATATGTACTTTGAACATTGATGTTGCTGTCAACTACTTCACAGCGTTTTTGATTGATGCTGCAACAAAATGCATCCCACAAACAAATGGACACCCTGGAAAACGGCGTGTGCCATGGTGGAACTCTGAATGCCGAAACACGCGCAAACAGCAAAACAGAGCTTGGAGGTATCTTCGGAACTCGCCGATATTTTATTGTACATATGTCGATGACGTCCAGCTTGGCTTTAGATCTTGCAATCTGGCAATGTGTGAGCGGCAGGTTCAGTTAGGTTTAAACAAGGTCTCCAAATGGGCAGAGGAAAACAGATTCCGACTGAACCCACAAAAAAGCACGTGTGTGTTGTTCTCCCGAAAGAGAGGCATGCACTCCGAACCCGACATTGAACTGAACGGTCAACGTCTGTCTGTCAATGCGGAGCATAAATTTTTAGGCTTAATCTTGGACAACAAGTTGACCTTCGTACCACACATCAAGTATTTAAAAACGAAATGTTTAAAAGCCACGAATATTTTAAAAGTGTTGTCACGTACTACGTGGGGTAGTGACAGGCAATGTCTCATGAATCTGTATAGAAGCCTCATTCGCACCCGCTTAGATTATGGGGCCGTTGTTTATCAGTCTGTGACTCAAAGTGCTTTGAAGATGCTGGACCCCGTGCACCATTTGGGCATCCGCCTTTCTACAGGTGCTTTTCGCACCAGCCCCGTAGAAAGCCTTTACCTTGAGTCAAATGAGTGGTCGCTTCATCTCCAGAGAACTTACATGTCCTTTGTATATTTCCTTAAGGTGAAAGCAGACAAGAAGCACCCCTCATACTCTACTATTAATGATTTGTTGAGCTTCATTCTGTTTCAAAACAGGCCTTCGATGAGGCAGCCCTTCTCAGTTCGCCTGAAGGGTCTAGCTGAGAAAACTGGAGTTTCACTTGAACACAGTTTAATGGCTCCTGTAGCATATCTGCCACCGTGGCAATGGCAGACTATAGACTGTGATGTGTCGTTTCTTGAAGTTACAAAACATGCGCCTATTGCCCATATCCGAACATATTTCCTGGAACTTCAACACAAATACACACGTTCTGAGTTCTTTACAGATGCCTCGAAGTCTAACTCCTCTGCGTCCTATACGCTGCTGTCGGTCCATCCTTTTCGGATGCTGGCCCTCTACATCCAGGCACAAGTATCTTCACCGTGGAAGCTTATGCGATACTTGTGGCGGCTAAACACATCAAGCAATTACAAATACAAAAAGCAGTAATTTATACGGACTCCCTCAATGTGGTAACGGCTCTGCACACTCTTAAAAAAAAACGCTGTCCTCGTCTCACTCTACTCCATTTTATGCACACTCTACACACTCAGACAACATGTTGTAGTGTGCTGGGTGCCAGGACACCGTGAGATCCAAGGCAACGTAAGGTAGGATCAGCTTGCTGCATCCGTCCACAAAAGAACTGCCCCTACACCCATATCAATCGCGGTCCTTGATCTTAAGCCGTCTCTCAAACGAAACCTCCGGGACTACCGGCAGAGCAAGTGGGATAGACACACACAAAACAAACTACACATTATTAAGCCACAGCTTGGCCATTGGCTGCCAGTATCGAAATCGCGTCATACAGAGGTAATACTAACGAGACTCAGGATAGGACACACATACACGACACACACGTATCTTTTGTCTGGTGGCGATCCACCATTGTGTGACAGATGTGGTGAAGCATTAACAGTTCTTCACATGTTAATCCAGTGCAAACAGTTAGAAACTCTAAGAAAACAACACTTTTCATTACTCTACCGACAACATATACCTTTACACTCTGCTGTGTTTGTCGGTAGGGAACCGATTTTTAGTCATAAATCATTGTTACCGTTTTTAAAAGAAATTCGTAGTTCTCATATCATATATATCATATAACCGGGCATTCCGTAGCACGACCTCTCCAGAGAGGTTTTCGCGGCGGTGGCTACACAACAAAGCACTTGCCTCACGGCCCTTGGACGCAAGGGTATGAACGAGTGAGGCACTTGTGCTAATTCCATACATGTCCACCATCGTGTTCTGTTATCACCAACTTTTGTCACCTATTCACACCACACACACCTTTCACGGCATGGTCATGATTTTATTACTTGTATGTTTTTACCCGCCTTACCGCGAGGAATTTTATGGTCCTTATACAGCCGCTTATCACAATCATTGTCCATATATTTAGTAAGATGAACTGGCGCTCTTTGGCCGTGGAATGGCGCTTACGCCACAAAACATCAAACATCATCATCAACTGCATGATCATGCTTTAAATTTCGCGCTTTGAATAAAGTATTGTGAAATAGGCTTCGAAGACATAACCGCTCATTTTTCGTGCATTAAGTTTACCGCTAAGTTTAAAACGAAGAACTAGTGCCGTGGAAAGAAATTACCAGCCCCGAATCTGCCATTGTATCTAGCGGTTATGATGCTCGACTGCAAACCTGAAGGTCGCGGGATCGAATCCTGGCCGCATATTCGATGAAGCCGAAAATGCTCGGCGCACGTGTGCTTAGACTTTAAGCCCCGTTAAAAAACTCCAGAAGGTCAAAATTTTCGAAACCCTCCACTACGGCGTGCCTGATAATCGTACCGAGGTTTCGGGACGTTAAATGATTATGATATAATTAGTTTTATTTCGAAAATGCAACTGCAAGTCCTGACGACGTTTTAGGTCCTTTCATCGATTGCTTTGTGTAGATAACCGCACCAGGGACGCCTTAGTGAAAGGTTCCGAATTTATCGACCTCCTTGTGTTCTTCAAAGTGTACACGTGGGCCTTTAGCATTACACTCCCACTGAAGCACTATTCCACGTTGCTTATGCAAACCAATTCATATTTTTGGGGTCAGCCACCGAGTTCCTTAACCACAGGTCAATCGTGGCTGCCTTACGCTGTTGTTTCAAGAGTGGCTATTTAGAGAGTTGCACTGAAGGCGCCGTCATCTGTTTGTAGTTTCACACAAGTAAAGAAAAGGGAATATGGAAAAAAATATGATAGCGTAGCAGGAAGCGAAGGACCGTTCTGCACGTTAGGTTTAATTTCATTCAGTTTATGCGTTGGTGACTGATAGCCTTCGGGAAAGATGGCGTTTACCGATGTCAGAAACGTGCCTGGATGGTACTTCTTTATTGTTGGTCCACAAACGGAAGAACGATGAACTGCAAATCGCGGAGGGGGCATTAACTAGATAAAAGTTAAGTATACCTCATCCATACGATTCACAGTTCAATTAAGGCCTCTATAGCGCGAACACAAATTCGCGAAGTCCGATATGTCTCATATTTGATGGACAGAATCAATACTGACTTAAAGGGGTGCACGGCACTTTCAGAATTTTTTTTAAAAACTCAAAGGCATCTTCCAAGATATCATTGAGATTATTTCCGTTGACGTTGTTAAATTTTACAGAAAAAAGATGACAAAAAGAATTTACAAGTTTCACTGATTATAGTACGACTTTAGAGGTAAATCCATGACCTTTCGGTTGGCGACGATATAGTTCTGCGTACTCTACAGAGTGCTATACCGACGGGCAGGTGCAAGGCGTCACAAATGCACGTTATCTCTCGCTCACCTTCTCCTTATCACAGTGATCCTGGTTGGTGAGGGCGGTGTCGCCGCCTGGTAGCGGTGCAGTGAAGTACTGCGCGCAATGCTTCGGTGATTTCAACGCAACCATCGGCGCAGTACGCCTTGGTGATTCGGTTCGGTGACGACGCAGGTCGTGCTTTGCTTTTCCCGTCATGTTAGCATGGCGACTTATCGCCTGAGTCGTGCAGCTGGTTCGTGCTCTCACGGTTTTTCTCCGCCGCCTACAGCTTAATTCGAATGCGACGAAACCGGAGGCTTCCTTGGTTCAGCCGCACTTTCTGCCTTGTGATTATAGTTCGAGATGCCTGCACTTTGACCCTCTATTCGGCAAGTGCAAGTCGCTCCACCTGCACTGCTGCACTCGATTTGACTGCGCGAGTTCGTCGGTACTTAATCGCTATCTTCCCGGGAGTTCTCGTCTTGTGCAAGTAACGCAAGATGTACATCGTGGCTACACTTTTGCCCTCTATTTGACCGCTGCGCTTAAACCGCTAGTGTCATGCTACAGTAACACTAGAGCAACTGCCGCGGCACTGGCGCGACACTTTCGTGAACTACGTCCAGAAAAGTGCAGCCAAATCGAAGAGACCTCTCGAGTAAACACAACTTAGTCAATAAGCGGAACAGAAAGGCCATGGCATCGATCGTGCAGCGAGTGCTTTGTTGCAGAAAGAGGCGCGCCAGTGAAAACCGCAACATTTTCCCGTATTTCTGGCTCAAGCTATGCTGCCTCTGCCTCTCGCTTTCCAGAAACACTTTGTCATGCATATATGTAGGAGCATGGGCGTAGGTTACCCTATCCGCTGGGGTTCCCACATATTGGTGTTTCTCTCGACGCGACATTTAGTAGACATTGAGAATAGGCATAGACGAAAGGACACCATTAGGCATCGTGCAAGCTCACACAGATCGCTGTACTATTCGTGTCAAATGAAACGCGAACAGCGGCAAGCCTTCGCAACGGTATAGTGAGAGCCGTCCAGCTATCATCGTTGACAGGCGCGCATCCTGTTCGGCTACTCATCAGCGCACACATGCATGCTTCTCCATGGTGATAGGTGGACGGCGCGCACTGTGCCATCACGAAGGCTTGCCGCTGTTATGGTTTCATTTGACCCGGGTAGTGTATTAAAAAATCAACTACTCCTATGAAGACAAGTACCACGATTCTTATGACGGAAGGATCATGCATGTTTCTTTTTTTAATTCTTGAAGGAGCTAGATGAAACTTGTTGAGTTTATGCATGTATACGTGTTGATTTCAAAGGGGCAGTTAGTTTTGGAATACATTGAGTATAGTGTTTAACACAACAAACACATCATGGGCTTTATTGGGAGCAATATTTTTTTTCACTGACACAGTCACGTAGTAAATGAGCATAATGCATTAAACTGGAATGAGAACTGTATACGGTAGAACG
The DNA here is from genome assembly GCF_013339725.1 of Rhipicephalus microplus. Lineage (NCBI taxonomy): Eukaryota > Metazoa > Arthropoda > Arachnida > Ixodida > Ixodidae > Rhipicephalus > Rhipicephalus microplus. The sequence goes on from NC_051174.1 coordinate 35,604,729, forward strand.
AGAATTGATAATGTAAGGCCGCTAACAGAAGCTACGGCGTCTGGAGCTATAAAGGAAAACTACAACGTTGCGTCGACTCATTGTTGAACTGAAACTAGATGTGAGCGGCATTGGAAGGCTAAACCATATTTTTAAACGTATTCAAATGTGAAGGTATAATCAGATTATTTTCAGTGGGAGCACAGTACCGTAGTAGGCTTCACACGAAAGTATACTGCTTAATCGACGCTCAACCCACCGTCTTGGTGACTATAGTTGAGCATTCGCTGTTGCTGTGGGAGGCAGATCGCCGCCGCCAAGTACCTACTGGTTAATAGGTACAAGCACACTTTATAGGCCTGGTTCTCGGCAGAATGAAGTTGTAGTCGCTTGGGATGGCACCCGCCCCGTGGGAAATTGGCGGCATGGGACCGCCAGACCTAAAATTAAAGTCATCCTTTCTTTCTTCTTTCCGCGTTCAAACCAGCGTTAAAAACGCCGGTTTGAACGCGAAGAAATGGTGCTGGCAGGTGTCAAGTATGTACAGCCAACTAGCCGCTACTCTGGCCCTTTTAAAAAGTACTGAATGTCGCGTTGCCAATTCGCTCAGTGGCCGATCTCATGGGGACCGGTCGAACTATACGGTGATTCATGCGATCGAATGCCCTGCCGCACCAAGACGAATCACGGTCGCCGGTTGATTGCATGCATGATTGTTGGCGTGCTCTGGTCAAATAGTCTCCCAGTGACACAGTAGGCTGACCATGTTGCTGTTTTCTTCAGCAACATGAAGTCTCGCGAAGAGGTGACGTTGGGAATTTCAGATCTACATTTACTTTCCATTAGTACAAAGTAGCCCCACTATATACACATGGCTCGCGCTCCTCAGAATGATTTGCATGCCGTTTTTGGTTTTAAACGCGCTCTTGCTAGCGTACACCTTCGCGCGCTGTTGGCCCCGCATCGGCGTTGATCTATCTTCGCAATGCCCGCGAATGTAGGTGGTGCGCTGAGTTATTAAAAATATGGCGCCCGGAGGAGGGTCAACCCACCTGCAAGCATAGGAACAGCTATAGGACGTGCAAACGTTCGGCCTGCGCCACTTTTACTGAATTAAGTCATGAACTGTTCTGAAATCGACACGAGACCGAAATGCTTTCCCAAAGCATGGAAAGTGCTATGTGCTTACCACTTAGCCTGTTTGCCGTGGTGTGGAAGGTTCTATTTCAGCTCCATCGCCTTGCATGAACGATGGTTTGTGAAATCCTGTGTACGCTATAGAAAACTGTGTGAACTAGAATTGACATGTGAAGTGACCGGAACTCCGATGTATACAGTACATATACCGAGCCTTCCTGACGGATTGTCGTATGGTATACTAGAAGGGTGTAATGTGACAGCCGCAAGCACAGGCCCGAGTTAACTGGCGGATGATGGGAGAGGCCTTTGTCCTGCAGTGAACGTAGTCAGGCTCATGATGATGATGATCATGATGGTGATACTAGGCCGCTAGCGAGTATAGGGCCATCACCGTTGCATGGGTCCACACGTTTAATGTGGTGATGGCTTCCAAACGTATTACGCTGTTGTCATTAATGGCACAGTCAGGAACGCGGAGTTACTTCTTCATCCAAAGAGAGCCATTCAACATCCAATTCAGTAGCATTTGTGTCACTGCCATGCACAGACTATAGCCGTGCGCTATTCGCTGCACTCGTGTCGCAGGTTCAGTCAGCGCGATCGAAACATGAATATTGAAAAGAATACACAGATATGCTTTTAGTAATGTTGAATTATTCGGCGTTACGAAAGTTCGTCGAACAAAAGGCCGCTTGGAAGGTATCGGTGAAGTGTAGGAGAAGCTGGCCGTGAGGCCGGGTTCGTGGACGTCACTGCACGTTTCATAGCTCTAACTATTCCGCTTCTGCTGGTCGAGCTCGAGCGTGTTGGTGGCATGCGGCACTCCATAATATCGACAACAACAACACTGCATGCATGCACAAAAAGAAGTTATGCTTTTATTTTGATATTGATGAAGGATGCTGTGAAATAAATACAATCAAAGTGAATTACGAATATGAAATAATCATTAACGCACGAGAGTTGCGTGAAGAGAAACTCGCTTTTTGGGAGTTATAGCAGCTGATCGTTAATTGCCGCTGTGACTCTCGGTGCTTTCACAGCCTCCTATGTCCAGTGGAAAAATTTCCTCGTCGAGAAGGCTTCTTTCAGCATCACTGTTGAAAGCCATCCGAAGAATTTTCTCCGAAGAAAGACTTTGACCACTCCGCGTCACCATGTTAACTTCTGGGCGCGCATAACATTGGGCCATGACTCCGAATTTTCGAACATAATCTGTGTTGTGTGGGGTACTCCTTGAGCATACACACATAAGTTGACAAAATTTTACCGCATTTGGCCGAGTGTTTAATTTAAAATTGAATATCATTACAAGCACGTGAGTAGCATGAGAGTCGGGCAACACTGTCGTAATCGCAAGCCGTGATAAACCGCGACGTAACAAGAACCTGGCTCTGCTAGCGTCTGCATTTCGGCGAACGATATTTGTCCGTGTTTAGCAGCGCGTAAAATTGATATGCTTGAGCTTATCAAATCAGCTTGGCTTTGAAACTGAACGATTTGCAGAGGCTGAAACGGTGATAAGAAATGACGGCACTGCTCCTTGCTGCACGTTACGTCATAGGCAACGCGTCAAAATGGTGTTCGCTGGTGGTTGGCGGGCTTTATAGATGGTGACTTCCAGGGCCTGTTCTCGCTTATTGTTTTATGGCCCATTTTTTATATCTATATAGGCATACTAGACCTTTTACTTGTAGTTTTACTGGCTACCTTCCTGTCCTACAGGTTTCTTTCTGCTAGTTTTTACGGAAAACTACGTAATGTTAGGTGACTGTGTTATGGCCTCTGTAACGTTGTAGACTATCGATCGCAGCGGCCCGAGTGGCTTGACGCTTTTTGGGCTTCACTTTCAGTACATTGGTGCCGCGGCCGATCTGAGTACTCGTACCCAGCGATTCGGGGCATCGCTTTCAGCTCACCGTTTTTCACACCACGTGGCGTACAGACCTTCATGCTGTACATCACAATGTACATTACATCTGCACACTTTTGCTGAGGTTTTACCATGATCTATGTCCACTTTCTCATCTATTTACTAATAAGTAATTCTTTTACCTCTGTAATGCTTCTTTCCTGCACTATTGATTTGAATAAGCTCTCCAGGAAAAAATACACGTGGCGTATTTCCACGAAATCGCAAACACAAAGACAGGTTGTTTTATTGTACATGCCACTAGAGTACAATCAGCGAATAACGTGTCGTTGCGCTACAATGAGCTTTTCAAAAATCACCCCATACATTTTCAATGAATGTAGAAAAGTGTCTCGGGAAAAAATTTAGCCGGCCAATTTAAACTAATCACCTTGTACAGCATAAAGACGTTGTAATTATGAGGTGCCTGAACTGCCATTAGCGAAAAATTAAGCATTACCCAGTAATATATATATATATATATATATTTTAATAACGCGCCAGATAGCGTTACGTCCAGCTCTTCCCCGTGGGGTCGGCTTTGGCGCACTAGTAGATGTCCCAGATTGCTGGACATGACCCATGTTTAGTACACTCAAAGTTAAAGATCTACGCGGCTGTTCTTTATCGCTGTCCTCAGTTCGTGCTGCATCGACATAATATCCGCTCTTACACTTACGCCAGACTCAACGTCACTTAGAATGGCAACATTCGTAGCAGCATTACGTGCGTACCAGATATGCATGTGTGCTTTAACGTCCCAGAACCACCATATGATTATGAGAGACGCCGTAGTGGGGGGTTCCGGAAATTTCGACCACCTGGGGTTCTTTAACGTGCACCCAAATCTGAGCACACGGGCCTACACGATTTCCGCCTCCATTGAAAATGCAGCCGCCGCAGCCGGGATTCGATCCCGCGGGTCCAGACGAGTACCTTAGCTACTAGACCACCGCTGTGGGGCACGCGCGTATCAGGAGGTAGGGGTGTGCGAATATTGAAATATTTCGAACAACGACTTGAATTACGTTCTGTTGATTCGATGTGGCACTCGTATGACATAGTGCACATTTGAAATACCGAAAATTTCGTAATATTTTTGAATAATCAGCAGAGGGGAAAATTCTCGAAGTAGTACGTGTACAGCGCACGATTAGTGTTCTCATGGAATTACTAAAATGCATGCAGCCCAGTTTATCACGCGGCTGTCAATAGTAATGATATCTGGGGTTTAACGTCCCAAAATTACGATATAATTATGAGAAACGCCGTAGTGGAGGGCTCCGGAAATTGCGGCTATCTATAGTGCTCTTTAACGTGCACCTAAATCTAAGTACAAGGGCTTCACGCACTTTCGCGTTCATCGAAAATGCAGCCGGCGCAGCCGGGATTCGATCCCGCAACCTTCAGGTTAGCAGCCGAGTGCCATAACCACTAGACCACTGCAGCGCCGAACTGTCGGTGCTGTATTGATCGCAAGATGAAGGTGTATTTTTGTAAAAAAACATTGCTCTCGCCTAAGAGGCAATGTCATCATTCCACAATCTTGACCTTAACATTCACAACGATGTTAACTTTCGAAAGTTACTGAATGCTGATCTATCAGTTCTATTTAAAAGCTGTTAAGAAAGTATCAGTTTGACTACTGTGTTCGCCGCTATGATTTCCTCTCGCAATTACAAAATTTCCGAAGGTTCGTTTGTTGCAGGTGTATATGAACTTTTACCAGTTTTGAGAACTGTACTATTTTTTGTCGGATAAAAGTAACTAAGATGTTGCTTTGTTAACGCTTGTAGAGGTTTGCTTCGAGTGAAATGCATTGAAATATTGAGGTTGTTTCGAAAATGGTTATCTCACTAATCTAGGGCTGCCTTGAATACGAAAGTTACTATTCGAACAGTTTTTGATTTGTATTGTTATGCTATTTGGTGTCTTCAATATTTGATTCGATTCTAAAAATCGCTGTTCGCACACCTTCAGCATTTGCGCACTGCGGTTGTCACACTGAAGGCTTCGCTGTTGCGTTTCACTCAGTGAAAACCGTACACATCCAAGAAGACCGCCCCACTTGTGACCTTCAAGGTTTCCGGATGTATTGCCGTACATAGCAGCGCAGTTTGCACTCTTTAAAACGTGTTCACAGATAACGCGGTTTGCAAGTAGTTGGTGCGCTTTCCTTTCGCGTTTACCCACGAGTGATATAGCGCGCCACCCCCGGGTTAAAGTTTATCGAAGAAAAGCCGATACGCACCCGCTGTCAGTCAGCCTCGATCGGGCCAATGAGAAGCGCCCGCCCCTGTTTGCGTGGCCCCTTGTTGCTTCAGCAGTTTTAGTCGACGTGGTCACTACCGGAATCTTAGTACAGCTCCCACAGGGAAGGTGTTTTTTATTGCTTCGCGCACTCTTGACGAGATTGACCCCACCGGCGTCGCGCAACAATGTTCGTCGTGGCGTTCGCAAAGTCCCTGGCCCACCTGGCCCTGTACGTGTTCGTGTCTAAAGTGTGCCGGACTTGTCGCCATTTCGGACTGGTGCTCGAAAACCCCGCCGTTCGACGCTCGTCCCGTCTCCGCTGGACGCGTCGCGCCGAGGCGTACTGGGCCGCAACCGAGGGTGAGCCGACGCTGCGTATATGCCAGCGTAATTTCGTGAGAGGTTGCCGTTTTTCGCTGTGAGCAATGCACGCGTCAGGGGAGCCGAAACGTCCTTTTCGTATTCGTGGTGTGCATCCTTCCTTTACTATTATATAGTTTGTGGTGTTGCTTCCCGACCAGACGTCGAAACCGCGACTACACCAGTATAAACTGACCGACTATTTGATTGCGCTTGTTGGTATGTCACGGGGGAACGCTGGTTGTCAAAATTCTGCCTGTTTAGTTTCAAATTTCGAGTTATATATATAATTTAGCACTACCTTGGTAAAGTGTAGCAGTTTCGGCTAGTTGGCATGACATCACGATAGTTATAGCGCGAGAACAGAACGACGACCTTCTTGTCTCCGTGTCGTCGTTCTGTTCTCGCGCTATAACTATCTTGGTAAAGTCTCGCGGTATACCTACAAGGGACGTACGAGTGGTGATTTTCACCCTGTGTGTGCGAATTTTTTATAGAATGCCTGAGCTATATGCCCTGAGAGCGGTCTTCAAGCTTCGTTGTAGTCTAGTGGGCGCAACGCCACCTGCTCGGCTAACCCGATAGATGAGGGTGTCATTCTGGCCGTGGTGGTAGTCGTATTAGAGGGAACTAGATAGAGGTTCACTATAGTCGTATTCAGACGGAGCTTGAATGCCAGAGGTTCGTGCGACGTATAGGCGCGCATTAAATTAAGAATCACACCTGGTTGGAATTTCCCGGTGCCTTCCATGACGGCCTGCTTCGTAATCGACATGTTGGCGTTTGAAAAGTCCAGCTATTCGATCGGCGGCACGTTATCTGCTCTCCGGGATTTCCAAATACTTAATCGGTTAACTAACGAAAGTTCGCCGGTGAACACGCCGCGGTCGGGGCTCAGCCTGGGAGGGGGAGAGTGTTTTTGGTGCAAAAGTCTCCGAAATTTTCCGAGCGCTATACATACCCCTCTCGTTTGCCTCTTCGCATGCTTTCCAGACGTATTTTTTCGCGGATAGCACAGCGAACGTTTTTTCTTTAAATGCAGAAACGCGACTAAGAGTTGGGCGTGGTATTTTCAATCCCTTTCCCTGAACAGTATAACACTTGTCCGAAAAACATATCCGAACCTTGTACTGAGCCGTGCAAGGCCTGCAACGGTGCAACTAGATGATTTTGATGAATAATGTGGTTGCCTCTAAGTTGAACAAGACTAGGCCTTAGCCAAGGAATGGGGGGTGTTTCTAGGTTGGCTCTAAGTGTTCCCTAGACGATGCTAGTTTGTCCCTACGTTGATTCTCTGTGCACCAGAGGTTCGAGTTGGAACTACAGTCACGGACACGACGTGTTGTTGTCCTAACTTCAGCGACAGACATTTGGGCCGAGAGCAAGCGTTCGCACCTCTCGTAGACCTTAAAGGAACGCCGTCGTTGGCGGATGCCTTCCACAGCTTCGGCGTCTTTCTCGCCGCCGTCGCTTCGCAGCCATTAGTTGGGCTGACTGTTGGGCACATACGCCGTATAATACGCAGGTTCTTTATCGTGCTGCCATCTGCACATCCCGAATTTTGAGGAAACCTCCTAATAGTGTAGATACGGGGGTCGTAAGGATGCCGAAAAACAGTCAACACTACCGTGATACGATAATTAAAACAAAGGACAGCGGTTCTAAAATTTATTGACTTCTATCGCGTGTGAAATGCCTTTTGAGTTTTTTTTTGTTGCATAACTATGGTGTCGTGCGAAAAAGCGTACAAAGATTCGAACGAGACTAGTTGTCACGGATCATAACAAATCTGGCTCGACGATCTAGTGGACTTGACGATATATAGTTATAGCGCGAGAACAGAACGACGACAAAGGGACAAGAAGACGTGCCGTCGTTTTGTTCTCGTGCTATAACTATAGTAATTTCATACCAACTAGCCCAAACCGCCACGCTATTAGTAGGACCATTTAGGTCGACATTATACCGGCAGTCATTCATAGCAGTTTCTGAAATTGCTGCCGCATACGCTTCCATGTCTTTTTTTTTCTGGTGATACGAATATTTTTGGTGATTCCGCGAGATTAGTTATTGAGATTTCACTTCTGTATGCATAAAAATGAAATGAACGTCATGACAAGATTTTCTATTTTTGATATTTTTTTGCATTTTGGCCCCGGCTAGTTGGCTTCGGACATTCACCGACAACTTGGAGCATAAAATATTGCGAGTGCTTGTGGTATGTGTATAACATTCTTATTAGTTCTTGGTCCTTCTATTCGTGCCCCGAATTCGTCAGGTGGCCCAGTGGACTTCTGCGATTCGCTCTCATGCGTGAGCTGCCTCTCCTTAAGTGGTTCTGACACCATTTTCGAGGGCGAATTTACTAGAACAAAGATTTTTTTTTTGTATGTAGAGATAGCTCTGAGCAAATCTGAAAGTCGGGAAATGGTGATACGTATTTAGTCAATTTTCCCGTGGTGCACATACAGGGGTGCAACAGCTGTACCAATATCGCCAATTTAATACACACCCCATTTTGGCACCGAGCTGCGCCAAAACCATCAAATTTGCTTGATTGTGCCACGCTGCGCCAAAATTTCCGATCAGCGTCAGTTTTCCAAGTTGCGTTAATTCCATCGAGAAATGGAGGCCACGTTGGTCACCTGCAGTTTGCGTCGTCAATCCATCCAAGCGCGCTGATCGTAAGTCTAGGTGTGAGATATATTCGCGTGAGGTAAGGACACTCGCATGGCGTGATCGACCAGATAAGGCAATACATCGGTCCGCTGACCAGAGCGGAAATCAGCTGGACGACGCCATAAATGCGCTGCCGCAGCCACCAACGCTATGGCATGTTAGTCACTACAGATTGAAGCGCACGCCGTGTTTTTCGCGCGTGAACAGTCAACGTGCTGCGAACGCCGGCGACCACTTTGGTTTCCATAGCAGCGGCGCACAAAACATTTTTTTTTCTGTGTTGCTGTGGCGTTACTTGCGTCGTCCCGGCGATAGGTATCCAGTTCCGTCGGTGGACCAATGGGCGCGCGCCGTTGTTACTTTATCTGGTAGAACGTGCCTTGATTGCAAGCCGAGAAGTTGTGCCTTAAATCTGAGCCCCATCGTGAAAAAAGTGTGTGTATGAGTGTGGTGGGGGGGGGGGGGAGAGGAGTGTAGTGGTGTTTTAAAATTTCTCTAACCCGCGCAGAACGCTGCTTAAGTCACCTTTGAAGCAGTACGCTGTTGCGTTGCGGATAAGCATTTTGTAATTTTGAAGGGGCTCTTTGCTCTAGTTACATAATTCAGTACATTTTGTTAAATTGCTCATGCATTGATACGCCGCATAATTGTGAGTACTAGTATGACAGCTGAACTCTCAGAAGAGTTACAGGTATTTGGAGCAGAAACAATTATGCTGCCTTAAAAAAAACTGCGCAATTTTTTTTTCTTTGCCACACCTATCGGCCATTTTCTCGAATCCCTTGAATTTCAATGTCGCCAGTTTGGCAGACCCACATTTCAAGTCCCATAGTCTGTCGAAGAAGCGGAAAACGCTAATGTGGACTTTATTATTTGCTCAGTTGGGTGGTTCAAGATACTACTTTTATTTAAATAGTGCCCATATTTACTCGAAATGATTTAGGCAATGCGGAATAGTTTTACACACTTTATTTATTACATTACCTATTACATTACATTTTTATTACATAATTAGTTTTACATACTTACGTACGTAAGCGTTTTTGTAACCCGCCAAATTCAGTCTTTCGTGATAAAAAGTTTTTCTTCCCGTAACATTCTCGAAATTCGCATTTTAGGGCTCCAATTGTGAAACGCACGAAGGCGAAACAGAAATTTGGGTGTGCCGATGAGATTGAAGAGTTCGCAGATGTAACACAAGAGTGGTTCACTGTCGGATCCCGAGAGAGGCCTTTGTTCTACAGTGGGTGCAGTCAGGCTCATGATGATGATGATCCAAGTTTAACACTTCGCTCCCCCAAAAATTGTTCCTAATTCTATTTCGGCGGTTGCACCCCTGCACCTACAGACATTGATACTAGGTTGACGCCTGGCTACAGTACTGATTCTGGTGACTTCGCGCAGCAGTCTGAGCAATCATATGGTGGTTTTGGGACGTTAAACCCCACATATCAATCAACTTCACGCAGCAGTCTGGCTAGTTTAGAGGACGTGAGGTGCTAAAACTACCAAAATGGCTGCTCGTGATGATCAACTATATATATATTGCGCGTCATCAAAAGAGACATGGTGCGGAACAGCCGCGCAAAAGTCACGATATCTCGCGTGAGCACGTGATGCTCACTCCGTGTGCGTCATCAGGGTACAATAGGAAATTTCAAAAACGCACTGTATACCTACTTTTTAAGGGCGCACTTAGGCTTAGCAGTGCATTTTCTAGGCTATCGAGACTTTCGCCTTTCGTGTGACGCAGGAAAACTAGAACCGAAAAGTTACGTTACGAGAGAACGCTTAGATCTCGCGAATCAAAATCGCGTTGATCTAGAGAAGCTTCTCGTTTATTGCGGTAGCAATTATAGGGACACTCGTGGCTGGATTTTGCCGACATTGTCTGTCGTCACTCACCGTATATGTATACATATCTATATGTATAAAAACGTAAGAAAGTAAAAAATCCAGAAAAAGACTCCTGCGTGTTGAGTCGAACGTCCGACATTTCGTTCGTCAGCGCGCGGCGTTAGCCGCTGAGCCACGAAAGAACACCTCCTTCAACTTTGAAACGGCAAGCTATTTATACCTACCACTTAGCCCTGGCGACGCCTATCTCGGGGGAAGTAAGCGTGTTTTCTGCATTACCAGCGAGATGGCGCGATGAGCGCGCTCGGCGTAAAGCTCGGCGCCCAGCTCGTCGCGATGGGCCGATGCGCGCTCATCTTCCACGCGTGCTCTATACCTACCAACCTTAACACGCGTGTAGGTAAGGTTGGTAGGTATAATCTTTATTGAGGCCACAAAAAATTCTCCAATTCTCATCGAGGGAGAATCACGCAATTTAAAGGAAAGCCGGAAAAGGGTTGAACAGGACGTCTATACTAGGATAAACGAAATAATGCAACGTGACTGAAGAAACATCAAAACGATTACCACGATGGCGTCAAGTTCTTTTCGCAAAAATTCCGCTGTCGATGGTGTCTGTCGTTGTCCGTGAGCGAAAATTTGAGATAGATGCAAATAAGGACAGGAGCCGGATAGCATCCGCATTCCTGTTTTTTTGTTAACAAATTTATTTCGTTACAATCGTAAAATGTTCATAGTTAGGCGCTTTACGTTATTTATCAATCTTATCGAATTAGTGGTTATTTCTGCACCTTCAGTACGAAAAAAATTCGCTATAGCCTATAATTTATGAGTTAATTCAGCAATTTTTAATTTCGCACCTTGGTGAATCGCAGGAAAAACATGACGTGCTGCGTACGTCTCTAAGCAATGAGCCACCTATATGACGCGCGTAGCACGTACATTTTCCAAAGTACTAGGTGCAAATTAGCCGAAGCACCTATAGTAGATAAAAAGCATGTACCAACTAGCTCATTCACAACGAATCGGTCTTTCCTCCCAGATGGAAATCTCGGAACCTCAGCTCAAAATGCGTCTTCTTTCTTTTTTTCTTCCTTCTGTTTCAGTCCTTGCTTCCTTCTTTTCCTCATTCTTTTTTAAATGAGCTCCGCCTCCTTCCGCATTTTGTTACTTTTTTTCTAGTGAGGTAGCAGCGGAGCTGTAACTCCTCGATCGTCCGTGCATGCGTGTACCCTTGAGTATTGACCGGCCGAGCAGGTGCTGCCAAAGTTCCGCCCCCCGCTCTCTGTCGGTCGCCGCGTGTTTCGTATCAACGCGCTGTCCGTTGGCCCGCCCGCCTCCCCTCCGAGGCCCCGACTCGCTGTGGCTCTCCTCCGAAGTTTGAGTGCCCGGCTCGAACTCCGAGGTGAGGGGAGTGCACGGCGGGCCCCTCGTACGTGCTACGTGACGTACCTGTATTCGATCCAGCACCAGCAGCTTTCGAGGAAGTGCGCGCCACGCCAACTTCCGCCACCCGCTCGCTGCGCCCGTGCACCTGCTGTGGCGTCTGTTCAGCTCAACCAGAGGTAATCGATGTACCTGTCTGTGTGTTTAAATCTTCGCTGCGCTGCACCGTGGAGCCACAATCGGGGCTCGCTCCATGGGTACATGGCGCGCTCGAGTGCAAGCTCACGATTGCAATTCCTGCAACCGTATTTTGATGCGTCTTCGAAGGCAAAAAATTAAACAGAACAATTGTTACCTTTAATCAAGTGCGTGTTAGAACAAACAAATCCAGGTTCCAGATCCTCCGAGCGTTACGTTGTTGTGTAGTCAGTGCGCTTTGACCACAGAAACGAGCAACAATCTGACTTTTATTCGTACGTTGGGATATAGATTTACCGAAGGACGGTAGAATATTTTTACGACGAAATAGGTAGGTTCGATGGTGATTACAAAAGCTAATGTGCACGTATTACTACAAGTCGTGCGTTTTCGCACTTAAGGCCACATGTTATTAGCCTGTTTCTAGCGTTCGACTTGCCGTCCCGAAATTTCTCGGGCTGTGTAACATGCCGTAAGGGAGAGCTCCAGACATTTTCTACCATGTGATGTTCTTTAACGCGCACTCAATATCGCACAGGCAGTATCACAGGCCGCTGTAGCACTTCTTTGCCTTCATCAAAGTGCGACCGCTCTGGATGGGATCAAACCTGCGTTTTGCGTATCACCAGCCGAGCACCGTGACTAAAAGACCGTCGAAGTGTGGTTATATATATATATATATATATATATATTGCAACGAGGAGAAAAGAGACAAAGAGACAACGCCTTTGCTGCAGGCCGGCTGTTCTTTTTCTGCCTCCTCTTCGTCGTCTTCCTTCTCTTCCAGGTATGCGCCGAGCACGATCGCCGCTTTGTCATCATTACACTCGGCCACGCTGCAGCTGGTCTACTCCTGTAAGAAAAACACAAACCAATGTCACGTTTGCCGCCGTATGCAGTTCTTCATCCGCGACACATGCACCGCAAAGTTATTCCGTTTTCTCTTGTCTCTGCGCGTATCAGAAGCTGTGGATCGTACTCGCCAAGTGTTATCTCCCAAGCGCTCAGAAATAATGTAAGGGCCGTCGTACTTTGGGTGCAGTTTGTTTGAAGACGATGGCGCACCTCGCTGTAGCCACACCTCATCACCTACACTGTATTTCGGCGCGGGACGGTGGCGTCGGTCGTAGTATCGCTTTTGTGCCTGTTGAGCATGCACAATCCTCCTACGCGCCTCCACACGGATATCGCGACAAAGTGTCTGGCGTGCAGCGGAACGCCCTACTTTAACGGGAGTGTTCAAACCGAACGTAGCATTCAGTTGCGGGAGCTGACCATAGACAATCTCGTAGGGGCAAATTCCTGTGGAGCTGTGTGCCGCCGTGTTCACTGCGTACGCAGCTGCTTGGAGATGATCATCCCAGTCGGCCTCACCTCGTTTGTGATTCTTACAGTACGGTGCGAGTCTAGCCTGGATAGTCTGGTTCGACCTTTCGGTCAGTCCGTTCGCCTGTGGATGGTATGCCGACGCGAAGTGATGGTCCACTCCAGCTTGTTGTAGGTAAGTGCGGAGCTCGCGACTGCGAAAGGTGGTCGACCGGTCTGAGATCAACTTGTTAGGAAGACCGTGTCGCCATTCGAAGCGATCTTTCAGGAATCGGATGACATGGCTAGCAGCAAGCGAAGGCACGGCCGCGACCTCTACGAACTTGGACAAGTAGTCCACAGCGAGTATAATGTAACGATTGCCCGCTGTCGTCATTGGAAGAGGCCCGATGTGATCTATGCCCAACGTGTGGAAAATTGTCTCTGGAGGCTTGATCGGCGTAAGAAGTCCATGTCGAGCTCCAGGACGTCGTTTGTGTTGCTGACAAATCTCGCAACTGGCAACGTATGAACGCACGCTTTTATCCATTTTCGGCCACCAAAAACGTTCTTGTGCCTTGCGTAAGGTGGCTCTGTAGCCAACATGGCCTCCCTCGGGAGTGTCATGGATGGCGCGTAGTACGCTCGATCTTAAGGTGTCAGGAATGACCAGGAGATGACACTCGGTGCTTTTATCGGCCCAGTGACGCCGATACAGCGTTCCATTACGTAAGACAAACTTGGCATTGCGTCCCGCATCGCCAATGGAGTCTATAACGGATGCGAGTCTTCCATCGGCTTGCTGAGCCTTGGTCACGTCCTGTTGCGAAAACAGGATCCAGGTTTCTCGATTTCGTGTGGAGAATTCCTCGATCGGATTTCGCGATAAAGCGTCCGCAAGCTGATTTTGTGCTCCAGCACGGTGACGGATGTCGTACGTATAGTCTTGGAGCCGAACAATCCATCGGGCAAACTTGTGCTTGAGGTGCTGCTTCTGGAACATCCACGCAATCGCGGAGTTGTCTGTTACTACCGTGAAGTGTCGGCCAAACAAGTAGTGGCGGAACTTTTCATCCACACTCCATACTACAGCCAAACACTCCAGTTCATTCGAATGATAATGCCGTTCTGCGTCCGATAGTTTACGACTGGCGTAGCAGATGACGTGCCCACGCCCACTCGAGTCACGTTGAAGTAAAACCGCCCCCAGGCCAATCTGACTCGCATCAGTATGGACTTCTGTCATCCAATCTTCATTAAAGTGGCAGAGCACCGGGCTATGTGTAAGCTGGTGTTTGAGGGTTTGGAAGGCGTTATCCTGCAAAGGACCCCACTGAAATTGGGCGTTTTTCTTCAGTAAGTCCGTGAGTGGAGCAGCAGTTGACGCAAAGCTCGGTACAAACTTGCGCAAGTATGACGCCATTCCTAGGAATACCTGGAGCTGTTTTATAGATGTTGGTGCAGGGTATTTGGCAACGGCGTCTATGCGTTCAGGCAAGGGTCGTACGCCATTATGAGATATCTGATAACCAAGATAAGATATTGTCGTCAACCCAAACTGGCACTTCTCGCGGTTAAGTCGAAAGCCGGTGTTGTGTAGCCTCTGCAGAACCGTGTCGAGATTTTGTAGATGTTGTTTTTCTGTTTCCCCGATGACTAGAACGTCATCGAGGTACACGACGCAGGCACGGTCTATCAGTGTGCCTAACACTGTGTTCATGGCACGCTGAAAGGTGCTTGGAGCAGTTCGCAGACCGAACGGCATCCGATTAAACTCGTACAAGCCAGATGGTGTTCGGAAGGCCGTCTTAAACTTATCTTCTTCAGCCACGTTGATCTGCCAATACCCTGCTTTTAAATCTAGCGACGAAAAGAACCTCGCTTTTCGTACGGCGTCAATAGCGTCGTCAATGCGTGGCAGCGGGTACGAGTCTGGTATGGTGTGCTTGTTCAGCTCTCGGTAGTCAACACAGAATCGGAGATTGCCGTCCTTTTTACGGACTAGGACAACAGGTGCTGCCCACGGGCTAGAAGATGGCCTGATTATGCTTGCGGCAAGCATTTCTTGCACCTGCTGGTCAATTAATATCCGCTCTCGTTCGGCATATCTACGTAACGGTATGGACACCGGCGGATGATTGTCGGTAGTAATATGGTGCACTAGCACGCTAGTTCCGGGAAGCTGAGTAGTAGTATCAGCGAAGAGCGATGCGTGCCTCTCGAGTATTGCGGGAAGTGTAAGTGGCGTCGTCAGCTCACCTTGGGATTGCGCCGGAGGCACACTTGGAGCCACAGGATGGAGGTTGACGGTACTTCCTTCCACCGTGAGGCGCACTTCCCCGGAGAGCAGGTAGTCGGCCCCTAAAACCATGTCTGTGGGCAGGTCGTCGAAGACGGGCACCGAGGACAAAAACTTGCTGCCGGCCTCGGTGTTGAGTTGCAGGTTTAGGGCACCGACCGGTAGTACGTCGCCACCGAGACCCCGCAGTGGTGGCTCAGTCCAAGGCTGGAGGGGTTCGGAGGCGTGGCGGCGAAGCAACGCCGTACGTTGAGCTCCGGTATCAACGAGAGCTGTCAGTTCTCCGATGCCGTCGACGCGGACCTTGAGGGTTGGAAGTGGGCGTGATTGATATTGCATCGCTTGAGGTTGACTTTGTGGGCAGCTTTTATACCCATGCCCGATGCGGCCACACGTATAGCATCCGCGTCTCGGTGAAGCTGACTCCTTTGGGCCAACTGCAGCCGCCCGGCGATGAGACGTGTCCTGCAACTCCATTGCCTGGCGTACGAAAGTGGAGATGTGGACTGGGTGGTTGTAGGCGGACAAGACGGCTGCGTGCGTCGAGTCATGGATCCCGTCGATGATGTACTGCCTGGCTGCGGAGGAGGTCCACTGTATATCGCAAGCTTGTAAAAGGTCCAGCTTGTCGTAGATGTAAGTCGCGACGTCCTCGGTTGCACCTTGCCGGCGTGACCGCATGGTCATGAAACGGTCGTCGTAAGCGCTCGGAAGCGGCGCAAACGCGGATATCAGGGCCGCGCTCCATGTTTGCCATGTAGCGTATGTACTGCCTTGGAAACGATGCCACGCTTGGGCAGATCCTCGCAAACGTCCTTCAGCGACCGACTTCTTAATCGTGTCGCTCCACGAGTATTTAAGGGCAACCGAGTTTATCACGCTTACCCAGTTGGTAGGGTCATCCTTGAATCCCTGAAAATATGGAATTTCGTTCTCGTTGAACGATCCAAAAGAGGCGCAGCCAAACCCGGATGTCTTGAGCTCTTGGGCGAACAGAGAGAAGCCTCGAGAAATGGCCTCGCTGCAGTCATGATGCGGTGCCGCCGTGGAGGCTTGGACGCCGTCCGTGATCGGTGGGGAGTTCGAGAGCACTCGTCCACTTCGAAGTGTAGTGGACGCAGGGATATCGGGGTCAGTAGTTCGCGACTGCGCCATTGCAACGAGGAGAAAAGAGACAAAGAGACAACGCCTTTGCTGCAGGCCGGCTGTTCTTTTTCTGCCTCCTCTTCGTCGTCTTCCTTCTCTTCCAGGTATGCGCCGAGCACGATCGCCGCTTTGTCATCATTACAATATATATATATATATATATATATATATATATAATCATCCGTGCTTTCTGCATCATGAATCAAGACGACATATTGCTGAATAAAAAGTTACTGAGCATGCCCAGACTTCAAAGCAGTTTCGGCATCCGGCCGAAGTACTACGCATGCACTGCCATCTGAGCAAATATACTGTGCAGAGCGGCGAAAGTGTGTTAAGTGAATTGGGTGCCAGACCGTCGTAGTCGTTTAGGTTAGCCCTTCCCCTATTTGCCAGGAACGGGGAGGGCGCAAACGAAGCTTTGCATGTGCGTGTCTATCATTTCTTTATTTCCTTCATTTATTTATTTGTTTCTATTCATTTGCTTCTTTCTCTTTTCCCTTCCTCTTCGTTCTTTCTTTTTCCTATCATTCCTTCTTTGTACTGCTAACCATGCTGATAACCGTGCGTGCACCCTAAAAAAATATTTACCTTATGTTTTTAAAAACGCCAGGCCTGCGCGGAAGGCGCAGCACAGTCACAGCGAAAGCTAGAAGAGCGGCCTTTCAGAGCTTTTTTTCAACACTCATTAGATAACTACTGGCATCACACTTGCTTCATACCCACTAGGCCATTAATAACAATAATAAAAGATTGGATAGTAGGCTGGCATTTGCTATGCTATTTTTCGTCATTCTTCTGAGAAGCGTGGTATCCGCTAAACACTTGCAAGGAATTTTGTGCCCATTGTTCGTGCAGTGGCCGACGATGATCATGAATTATGCCTGAAGTGGGTATGTGCCACAGTCAATAGTAGAACTAGAAAAAACATTTGTACTGAGTTGGAGCATCGGACGACCCACTCGTTACGCTTTTCGCGTTCTGCTTGTTCTTTCGCTGTTTTAAAACGCTTTATAAGTCGTATACGCGATTGCTTTCCCGACGTAAAGCCTGCCCAAGGCAGGTTTGCGAACAATTCCAAAGCACCGGCGTGGCTCAGTAGTAGAGTACTGAGCTGGCACACAGCGAACCGGGGTTCGAACCCCACTGTGTCATTGGTGCTGAGTTTTTTTTTTCTTATTTCGTGCGACTTTGGTTACGGACACTGGCGGTGGCGGCGGATAACTACGGCGCTGCGCGAGACTAAAGTTGTGATCTCCTTCCTAGCGCACCCCGACGTCACAACACGTTAGGAGCTTCTCGTCTCGTGCTCGCGTAAAATGTCGTCACTTTTCCACAACAGTTACGCACCGTGGCTGTGCTATAGTGATGCAGAAGCGGCCATTTTTAATGTTTTTGTGGCAGCGGCAAGTTCCGAGGTTCGTTCGAACTCAGGGGTTCATACCCGTTCATAAGGACGCTAGTTCGCGGGCGTGGTAAAACATTTTTTGCCGAGCTAGGATAGCTTCGCTGTCGAAAAGAATGACCAGCGAAACATTGGTAATGAGAGAGCGATCGGTTTGACCAACCGGTACGAAGGTATGAAAGGTATTAGCAGTAGCGATAATGAATATGCAAAAAGACATTACGGTGGTCTTTCACTAACCTCTCTCCTTGTTCTGTGTGTGCAGAGGTGGGCGGCATCTCCCGGAAGAACGGATTCTACTGCTCAGACGTGAGTGGCGCGGTCTTTTTTCTTTTATTTCATTCGAGATGTATAGGGGACGAACCCGAATGCGTTTAGAAAGCGCTATGCGGTAGCCGTAGACGGAAGCATATATATATATATATATATATATATATATATATATATATAATATATATATATATATATATATATATATATATATATATAGTATTGTATGTGGTGTATATAACAAGAGGCCGTGTTTCCAGCGCGCCGTCCGGCGCCAATTTGGATATCGCCCTTACATCCCGGTGAGGAATATCTCGAATTACGAGCAAGTTTAGGGATTTTTAAAAAATGTCTCTGGGATAAGTTGGCACCTGCTGCTGCAACACTTTAATACGAATATTTACGCTGAAGTCAATTAAGGAAGTTAAATATGGAGGTAAGTATTCTAGCCAATGTGATTTCAGATGCGGTCAAATCACTTTCCTTTCGATACGTGTGCGTAGTGTGCATAAGTAGGAGAAACGGGATTGTCTTATAATTCTGTTGCAATATTTATTGTAAAAAAAAATCCGTATATGAAAACTCCGGTAGCGTCGCTGTATTTGCGCATTCAGCGTTGCCAGTGCTGTTGGTGGTTTACTTCTAACCCTTTTTTGCATGCTGTCCACTATAGTGGACCGATTTCTGAAATTTTTGAAACAGCTGTGGCGACTCTGAGAGGCGCATGTGCATATTGGTACCTAAGCGGGCAAAAAGGGCTTTCATTCGCCGCATTACATGGCGCCATAATGCGATGCTTTTTCCTGCACTCTTGTTTAAGATGACTGACTCGTTCTTTGACGGATAAGTCAACTTCTCCTCCATGTTTTTTCTTAACCCCCACTTATAAAATAGCGATTTTGTTTGTTTTATTGAATTCACGCGATAGAAGCATTCATAATTACGAGCTGTAAATAATGGGGCTTAGCAAAGCAAAGATAGTTTTTTATAGCAAGTTTTTAGTATGTCCACTCTGGTGAATACCATGCATGGAGGAAACGCAGCTGTGGTACCTCCGATACGTGCATGTGGATAATGGTAACTAAAGGGGAGAAAAAGGGTTTTATTCCACCGCGGTAAACCGCGCTTTTTTCTGCGCTCTTGTTCAATTAAGGAGACTCCTACTTTGGCGGGCTTTTCAAGTTCTTCACTTTTTCTGCCTTATAACAAAGACGAAATTGTGACTCAGTATGTTTTATTGAATGTACACCATAGAAGAAGCACTCTCAGCTACGAACTGTAAATATTGTGGCTTAAATAAGTAAATCATTTTTCAAAATAGTTGAAACTTCAGCACCCCCCTAGCCTCCCTCCACAAGAAAAAACAAATTCTCGTTATTTTCCTGGTTGTGTTGCAGCTAAGTTTTCGCATTAATTTGTTCGAGCAAGACAGCGCTCGATGGCTGCAACAAAATTTTTACACCTTTCGCTAACTAAACTTCTTGTGCATATTGTCCACTGTAGTGGACATTCTGTATCTTGTGAAATCAAGCTTTTGCTTCAACAATATTTTTCCGTGCGTTTTTCTGAATGCAAAATAACAGAAAACGAAAAACAAGTACTGTTTAGATGCGTGGGTTTCTGCCGTGCAACAAAGGGTTAAGTATATTTCGAAAACTTGGTTCCAGGAATAGCGGAACATGTATGCAGCCTTATTAATACAGGCTGCTCGCAAAGTAGTTACGAGACCGTGACCACAGTATTGTTTTACTCTGAAGTGTCTTTTTAACTTCATTGCACCAATGCTTGACTTCAGGCAAAGCCTCTAGCATTGCTTCAGGATACGTGGCGTTAGCGCAAGGCTCCTCTCGTTGTTGCCGTTATGCTAGCCTTCTCGTCGATCGCTTGCTTGTTTGTTGATGTACCGTTTGTGCCAAACTGTTAGGGCCGCAGTGTGAACGAGTCCACGAAGAGAGCTCGCCTGAGAAGAGAGGTCGTCGCGTGTCAGTCTTGCCTGACGACGACGACGTTTTTGGACTGCCGGAGAAAGAGGAAAAAAAGGGGGAGGGGATCTACGTTAACGCTAAGGGTGGGGTTATTGAACCCTTCCCGTGCGTGCAGTTCGTGTGCTCGACTCGCGGGCCACTTTGCGTGCGCACAGCCCCTCTCCTCCTCTCTCCGATATCGTCGCCAGTCAATCAAGGAGACATCGGCGGCTGTGGGCAAAGAGGGAGTCATTGTTTCCGATCGAACCTTCCCCCTCTCTCGCCCTCTTACACCCTGAGACGGGGGACCGACGCTGTCAGCTGTGACGCCCCGGGGACCCGCTTTGAGCAGCCGGCCTTTGCTATGCGCTAGCCGGAAACGAGGCTTGGAGCGGCCGCTGTCGCGAGGATGGAGTATGTAGGCGGGAATAGCAATTATCTTGGAATAGATTTGCAGCCAGTTTCCGTGAGGAACAATGTCCTTGGAGCGAAACATTGACTGCAATTAGAAATCCTTCGTGCCTGTTCGTTGACCTTTCTTTCGCGTTTCTTTTTTTTTTGCAGAAGATTTACTCTAGTAAAGCAGACGTATAGTACGGTGTAAGAGTCACAGTGAAACCCGAATATGTAGAACTTGCCAAAATTGCGAATTATTTTTATATGTCGTATAGTTTTGTGTACGGCTTTTGAAGAACTTTCTAAAGAATTCGACGTCTAGCGCGAATTTCGGCGCGGAAGCGTGCTTCACCGCACTGCTTTGTGAAGTTTGCGAGAAATGTAGCTTTTCGGTAAATCGCGGGGATGCTTTAAAAGTTTCTATTTGATACAGGTTTGTAGTGGTAGGTGCACCTTTCTGAGGTTGGTAGGGGAGGTATATTCATCAAAATACTGCAAGCACCCCGCCGCGGTGGTCTAGTGGCTAAGGTACTCGGCTTCTGACCCGCAGGTCGCGGGTTCGATTCCCGGCTGCGGCGGCTAGGTTTCCGATGCAGGCGGAAATGTTGTTGTAGGCCCGTGTGCTCAGATTTGGGCGCACGTTAAAGAACCCCAGGTGGTCGAAATTTCCGGCGCCCTCGACAACGGCGTCTCTCATAATCAAATGGTGGTTTTGGGACGTTAAACCCCACAAATCAATCAAAATACTGCAAGCAACGTTGTATACAGAACTTCAAAACCTTTATACACAGCTGCGCGCCGTCGCAGGTGCCGGATACCTATAGCCTATAGTCCACCTCGTCCCTGATGTCGGAATTGATCAACATCGTGGTGTCATGAGTGGGCTTTTTCACATGTTGTGCGCAGTGATGACCTCACTCTTCTCCACGTTACTGTTCTGATCATCGCTAACTTTGAGAGTAGTCGGTTCTTCAGTTTCGCGGCATCATCATCAGCCTGACTATGCCCACTGCCGGGCAAAGACATCTCTTATGATCCGCCAAACCCGGTCGTGTGCCTTCCGTTGCCACGTTATACCTGTGAACTTTTCAATCTCACCGGCCCTTCTAACTTTGTCTCCCCTTTGTGCGTTTGCCTTCTTTGGGAATCTAGTCAGTTATCCTTAATGAACAGTGGTTATCCAGCTTAAGCGCTGCGTGCCCGACTCATGTATGCCCATTTTTTCTTAATTTCAACCATGGTATTCTTAAGCGTGGTTTGTTCACTTACCCACTCTGTCTCTTTTTGTCTCTTAAAGTTAGACCTATCATTTTGCTTTCCATCGCTCGCTGTGTCGATCCTCAATTTCAGCGGAACCCTCATTGTAGGCCTTCAGGTTTCTGCTACGTAGGCGACCATCACTAGCAGAAGCCGGAGACGAAGTGATTCTTAAAAAGAGAATAGAAGAGAAAAGTGAGCCCCGTTATTGTCTGCTTCAGTGAGCGACACCGCCACAGTAGCTCACGAGGGATGGGGGTGAGGAGGGATAAAAAGGATAGGGTTAAATATGTAGGAAAGCCGAAGAAGGAGAAGAGAGGAAGAGACGTGTGGTGGTAAGCCACAGCGAGCGAGGACAAACCGAGGGGATAGAAGAGATAGGAAAGATGGAGCACGGTCACTGGAGTCCGAGGACGGGGCGCACCTGCGAGAGCTCCTTTCGGCGTCGGTGGATGGCGTAGAACAAGTCCAGTAAGTCAGAGCTGCACTGTCGTCGGAGGTGGAAGGCCGTCGGCGGCAGGAGGTGACGTAGGGCGAGCCCAGTCGGCCAGAGCCACGCTGACGCCGGAGGTCGCAAGCGCGCGAGCGCACAACCGGTCGGCCCGAAATCCAGCAAGCGAGTCAGAAGCCGGAGAGTCGCGGAGAAGCCTACGTAGGTCGAGGGGTCGAGAACTGTGTTGTTTTTTTTGAAAATATCCTACGTCAAGGTCAGAATTGTCCTGTTTTACCCTGCACAACTTATTTATTACACTATAGACGAGAGCACGCCTATCTCGCACTCGGGCGCTCCCAGAGGCGCCATAATTTGTTTGGAACTTCCACGGCGCGTCTCGTTAGCATGACAAGCAGTGGCTCTGAGAGTTTAAAAAGCGAAAACGTGCCTGTTCACGCGTCGCCCGCTTATAAAATTTCGTCTGGATACCACTGAGCTGTCATCTGATGCGACAACAACCAGCGCAAAAGGAAGAGATTGCTGAGCACTGCCTTTGTAGTTCACAGCGCATCGCGGTAATCGTGCCGGTGCGGTGTTTTGCGATTGCACAGATTTCCGTCCACAACGAAAAATGCCAAGCTCCGCCGCCTTGGGATATAATCGCAATCAGCAGGAAAAACTACGAGCCCAGTGAAGTGTACAAGTAAGTATACTTATTGCATTTATTCAAGCTCGACTCCAGCTGTTCCACTTTACAGCAGCGATTTGCGTGCAGTATGCCTGTAGTATGAGGCACAAAACTATTGCCGTACTCTTTCGCAGGCCGCATGTCATTAATAGGATATAAGCGTATTACGACTCACGCGTGGATGCACGCACCGCGCATGTTTAGTACAACTGTAACGGCCTACTATCGCGATGCAAAGAAATGCAAACGGCCCGAAAATCATGGCTTTCGACTCGGTCAAACTGCGACATGCCTTGACTTTCCCTATAGGCGAATCTACATGCGCTTTCGGCCGGCGATACCGTAGCATTTTAATATCTTGTTCCGGCTGGCACTTTTGCACCGCGTGTGTGTTCCGAGTGCCCGACAGGACTGGCAATTGATGCACATGCGGTGCATGAGCATACGTTGGAGCCAGATTTTAGCGCTACGTCGACACCGGCTGACAGCTCAAATTATACCTTGTCACAGGCAAGGCACGCCGCAGTTAACGCTTTCCGCTGTTCGCGTTCCTTTCAGTCGGATTACACGTAGCTGATAAAGTTGCTTCTGAAGTCTGCAATGCACGTGCTGCAGACATTCTGGTTTGTCGAGGAAGGTCTCCTCGACGTTTCACATGAAACCAGCACAATTTCAGCAAAGAAACAGCGCAAAACATGCTTACAGCCGGACTCGGGTTGTGAAGTTTCGCGTTTGATTTGCAGAGCGTCTGCTCTGCAAGGTAGTTGAGGGTTTTGCTTCGCCACGCTTGCAACAGATGGCGCCACGCGTTTTTCTACAAGGCAGCAAGCACTAAGCTGGCTGTTACAGTGTACACTCTATCGCTGTGTTCTGGTGCAAAGCATATTCAAAGGGCGCTTTCCTTCTCCTCTTTCTTCCCCCTTCCTTTTTTGCTGTATAGCAAACCGGATGCTGCAACTCTGGTTGACCTCCCGGCCATTCTATCAACTTATTCTTTTTATTACCCTGCGTTTTACCCTACACCTCGAAATAGCGCCGTGTAAGCCTACACAACTTTCATTACCTTACATTTTACCCTACACCAAGAGGTAGCGGCGTGTAACAATGATAACGTACAGATAACGTACTCTCTGGCGTTCAGGCGTATGCGGTGCCTCCAGCTACGGCCCGCCTATGACCGTGCGACAAGGACATCTGATGACGCCGTCACTTGACATCACATTGCGATTCCACGATGGCGTCACAATGACTCCATGATGACTGGTGATACGACACTCCACAATGACAGCATGAAGCTGCGTCGTTATATCGCAATTTTTAGCAACACTTGCGTCGATGACGACTCTAACTTTTCGTGTATGAGTCGTGTAAAGCGCTCGCCTCAACAACTGAAGCCGGCCAGTTTCAGAATTTGAACGCCGCTTAACATTCCGAGGGAGAAAGAAACTGGCATATCCCGCGTAATGTGGGAATCGGTGATACGCGAAGCACAAATGAGGAAGCTTGATAAGTCAGCGCAACACTACGAGGCGGACGTAAATTATGCCGTACAAGACTTCCATGCCATGATTATCGTGTTTGCATGCGTCATTTACCTTCGTGGTGTGTTCACGTGACGTGATACCAAATTTAGTATCACGTGACGTGCTACGTGGAGCTAGCGAAAAGGCGGTGAGCACGCTATGAGCGTAACATATAGTCATGTTTTACATCGCACGCATGTCATGACTACCATGCTTGGACGTGTAATTTACCTTCGTCGTCTATTTACGTCACACGATACCAAATGTGGTATATGGTGAGATGGCGAAACGGCCGCAAGCGCGGTATGAGCGTAGCATGTAGCCATGTTTTACATGACACGCATATCCTGATTGTCATGTTTAGATGTGTCATTTACCTTCGTCGTGTATTCACGTCACCCGATACCAAATTTGGTATATGTGGAGCTAGCAAAATACCGCGAGCACACCATGAGTGTGGCGTAAAGTCATGACTAGTCATAACATGAAAAGCATGACATGCATCTCATGATATCCACGTTAGGTTTTGTCACTTACGTTCGTCATGCAGTGATGTCATACCATACTAGTTTTGCGAAATGTCATTTGAACGAAACCACCGCAAGAGCAGCAAGACCATAATATGTAAATCATGACATTAGTGACGTACATGTCATGATTTTGGATGGGTGGGTGGTTGAATGGATCTATGCATGCACAGCAACTGTTGCCTAAGAAAACAGGGTGTAGTTGGCTTGTAGTGACTTCAATTCTCGAAAGCATGACGGTTATACTACAGCTTTAGGGACGAGCTTGGAGCCTCCGTGTAATCAATAGACAGTAGAACTCGCGAGATACGTCCGTCAGCGCCTTATTTATTTATTTTTTGTATCGTGCAATCTGTGCCGCCCGTAATCTCGTCACCGCGCTCGCATATTGACCCGAAACAATCATTCTGCGGCGAGGAATATTATTGAACAGTAGCGGATCTCGCTCGACACTTAGATCGCGGCGACACAATTTCCCGCTGCGTGTCTAATTATTTCGCTGTCTCCACCAACCAGATGCCCTTACCGTCAAAGCGCTGATAGTCGGCGTATATACGTTGATATATACGCACATTTGGTCATTTTTCTTGTTTTTAACTACGCCTTGATTCGTCCGCCTACATTTTGCAATGGTGTATGATATAACGCAAATATGTTCCAAAAGTGCACTGCTACTCCCATATGCCCCTCTAAATATCCGCTAGAAGGCCGTTTTTGTTGCTGTAATCCGACTCGTCGCGATGGATACGAACCACGATATTCCATACCAGCCTTTTACAGGGACACGTTTATCTGGACTGTGCGGCCTCCGCTCTGTTTGGTGCAGTGCACTGAGGATGCCACCCACATAGATGGCGAAGCGTCTATGTAACTTTTCTTATATATTTTTTCACTCAATTCGCAGCAAATATCTCAATTCGATAGCGCTAACGAGCTGCTCGTTTCGCAGAAATTCTGGTGTCGGCGTCGTTCGTTGTGGACGAAAAATCACCTCGTGCATGGTCGAAAAATCGATATCGATGCAAATAAAACAATAAAAAAGTCCTGGGTCAGGAGTGGCGATTGAACCGGGGTTGTTTGCGTCAGAGTCGGAATCTAGCCCGAGTCGTTTGCGTGGCAAGCGGATGTTCTACCACGTGGCCACGCCTCTGCTTGTGAATACAGTGAAAAAAACTTGCTCAGCTTGGAAATGCAATGAAAGTAACACCCATACTTTACAAACACACGTTTCTTGTATACATGCTTCGCAATACAACATAACATTGCAATAATAATGCGTGGCACAAGCGCCCATTGCAATCGGGCGTAAGAACATGCGGTTATCATAATGACCTCATGTTCAAAGCCGGTAACCCACTAAAAAAGGCACTACGTGACTGCACCTGTCCCCTTAAGGCCACGTAGTGGGTGCATAGCAAGTTCGAAGAGGTTTCATGCACTAAGTGTTTAAAAGCACGCATCAGGGACAGGATACCGCTATCACGTATAACTCCTAAAGGCGGAGCTTTAGGGTATCCTACTAATTTTAGAATCGTGTATACAATGTCCGATTTATGAAAGCATGGGTCGATACCGTAAGCAGTGGAGCGAAACTGTGGTAAGATTCACTGCCAGCACGAACGCTGTCTTCAATCAATATAGCCTAGTGATTGAGATGTCTAGCTTATTTTTTTGTGTATTTGAATGAGAATTACTGAATGAAACCATTGCGTTCCGTGACAACTGAAAGCAGATAATTTCAGGTAGCTCATGAATTGGTAAATAGTAATTGAATTAGCCTCGCCTTAATTTATTCGAAATGAATACGGGGGTCACGTTTGCGGGATAGGTGCACAATGTGGTGACGAGGCGCGCCGTGAAATGAGAGAACGTGGATTAATTTTGACCATTTTGGAATTACTTTGCGTTCATCCAAGTTTAGATACGCGAGTCTTCAGCCGCAGTATCTTCTAGCCGACACAGTGCCTCTGTAATAAGTAGAACACCCTGGCTTCTGAACAGCCATGATGAGTTCCATAAATTTCGCACTAATGTTCTGGCAAAATGTTTCGTACTTTAGAGATAGCTTATTGGCAAGAGAAAGATTGATTCTACTTGAAACCATTGAGGTTGATTATGCGTTGGTGCACAGTCTTATTGCGTTTATTGTCTAAGTCTGCTGAAAAAATAAATATTCCTTAGAAGCTTCGGCCAAACGAAAATTGGTGGACTTAAGGATTAATAAATGTCGAAATATCGTTAGATGTCACAATCGCTTCTGTTAGACACATGGGTGTACAGTCATTCTCGTAGCAGATAAACCATCTTAGTGGCATAGTTTTTTTTTCATCAATTTTAATGCTAATCTCAATGATATTTGTATACTATTACGAAAATATTTCCTCTTGATGTTTTTTTCTTTGCTTTACGATGACGAGAAATTTGCGCTTGTCTGAAGTTCCTGTCCCGCGTAAAACGTAGTCGTATACACCAAAGGACCGCTGTCAAATTCTGCGAATATGTAAACGCTTTCTTATAAGCATGTGTGCGATGCATGTAATTGGATTCATCATGTCGGCTTTTGTTGAGATATACTGGCGCGTGCTGTCACGTAAGTGTGGCCGAACTGATGTGCATGTGTGTGAAATTGGCAGCTTCGAGAATATTGAATAAGAATCTGATACATTTGATTCTAAGCTTTTCTTATGGCGTCATTATATCTGAACAGGTGTTTCGATTTTTTTTTGCGCAAAAGGAAAAAAGAAAGCCAATGCGCAGCACTTTTTTATATGCCAGGCGTTTGAAACAAATGATGCTGCTGTCAGGGCTCAATTTTTTTCTCGGTCTTTTGGTAGACAGCCTTCCATACTTGGCTATCGCTGTCAATGTTTGCAGCGGGTGCGAATTCGCTTCGACAAACAATGCAGTAAGCATCTGCAACGTAGCCCATCGTGATGTTTACCAACTTATTTACGATTTCTTTCATGCTGCGTGCACGTTTCTGCGCAGCCCAGATCGTGCGCCTATTTCGGAGAAGCGATCGAAGAATGCAGCCGTGATTTGGTTTGACGGCCGCCATGACGGCCAAGTCCTTTCTTCTGCGCGCGTCGTCTGCTTTTCACGCGATCTCGTAGCAGACGACGCGCGTTGTCGTCATAAGTCACGTGACGCACCCGAGCCAGTCCGATGGTGGCGGCGCGGCGCGTCGTTTTTGCGTACTAGTTTCGCGCGCCGGCGGCGTTCGCAGACGGCGGCTCGCGTGCGCGTTTGCTCGCCGCTAGCGAGCGAAGTTTGACGTCCGAGTCGTCGTGTGCGTGCGTGCTTGTGTCGTCGACGTTGACCACGTCGTCGTCGTCGTCGGAGGGGCGGCGTAGGAGCGGCAGCAGCTGACCAGCGCGTGACCGACCTACCGACAACCGCCTTGGCCGTTAGCGAGATTGTGTTGTGTGCGGTTTCCTAAGAGTGTTTCTATCAAACACAACTTGTGGAACGTTTGGAATGGTGCTGTTGTGAGTGTGATTTCGACTGCTTCGACGTCCTCTACCACAACAGGCCTCACGAAAGGCGGGGAGTCCGAAGTCGACGCGTGCGGACTCATCGATGAAGGAGAAATCTTCCAAGGTAAACCAGGGGGGGACATTCCGGATTTCCGGTTGGACTGCGTTACAACTCTTTGAAAACCAGTGCTCCCCCTCAGTGGTTCGCCGAATTAGCGTCCAGCACAAAGACGCGCTGGTGCCGTATGCGACGTAGCGGCGGATTTCGGGCTTTACGGGACGAGTTTCCGAGTGGAAAATAATATTCTCCGCCGCAGCAGCAGCTGATCTCAAATGCGCCTGCTAAGCGGGCGATCTTTTCTTGTCGGTACTCTTGCAAGTTCCATTGCAACGTTAGGAAGCATCCGCACTGTCAGATTCTCAGCTTTCTACTTCGTAGGAAGTTACTGAGCGTCGCTGTGTGTAAAGCTGTGTAAGGTTTCAAAAAACGGAATTTCTTCGTGCAGTCAAATTGGCGATGTCGGTAGTGTGCGTATTTAAGATGCCACGTATCACATATTCCGTATTTCCTTAACTGAGATCAACTGTTTTTGTTATCCACAATTGGTATTCAAACTACCAGCATGGTTCGTCGCCTTTTTCTTAGTGACAAACTTTTTGTGCAGTGAAAAATGTCAGCACATTGTATCATAGCACCTTGAGTTGTTTGGCGATAACACCGACGCTACAAGATGATCTACAAATCAATCGGCGACTCATCTCTCTTCCTCGTTTAATTTCGTAGTTTGTGTGTGTGTGTTTGTGTGTGTGTGTGTGTGTGTGTGTGTGTGTGTGTGTGTGTGTGTGTGTGTGTGTGTGTGTGTGTGTGTGTGTGTGTACTTTGTACACCAAGAACTGTGAGCAGTTATTAAACGTCTGCATGACTTGTCGTTAGACCGCTGTTACAATAGCGCGATTTCGCAATCCCATCAATATCTCATTTCCTCCAGTGAGAGATACGAGGTGCGTATCGAATTCAGTAAACTGTGTCGCTAAGGTATACATACGGACGTAGATAATAAATCTCTATCGTTGCGGAGGCTGTCTCAACGTTCTCTATTATTTCTGCCGCATTGTTCCGCGACGTGTGTTCTGTCTGACCCAATTAGACGGGTCGTGTCCGATGACACGTGATGGGTCATACGGTACGGCTAGCTGGGCCCGGTGAAGCAGTGCCGCGCATTCGACGGGTCACTTATCATACGGCGCATTGAAGGATGGCGCCCGTGTTGACTAGCGAGCGTTAATGACTGTCTCGAAACACTAGCACGGCGCGTAGAAAACGAGGCCGCGAGTGCGTGAGACCCTCGAGACTTTGTTTTTCAAGTGCCAAATATCCGAATTTAGGGAAATTAGTTTTTTGAATATTTACGTTGTCTGAACAACAAGGCTGTCGCGTTAATAATGATTTAAAAGTGAACGCCTCAGTGCTGATATCGTGCGGGGACGGCAGGATGAGAGAACAGGTGTGGGGCAATGTGATTGACCTCAATATATGGACTTTGATATCGCAGTAGGAGGGGGTTAGTGCCCTGCATGCGCCACCCATGTTTGTCTGGTCCGCTCTGATGCCTTCATATATACCCCGCCACGCAAGATCTGTCACTCTCCAATCCATCACATGTGGTCTGTGTGTACGGGGCTATATCCCCCATCTGTTCTCGCGAAGTTAGTTGACTGTCGTTGCCCGGCGAGATTAGCATTTGGAGAAAGCGTTGTCATGGACACCAGTCGTACATGTGCCAACCCTTTCTGCACATCCCATTTCCGCGGTCAGTAACGCCGCCCTCTATATAGTTGGGCAAGCGTGCTTCCTGCGTCCGTGGGGCTGACCAGACCAGGGAGCATTAGGGCCGCGATGTCTGATAGATAAGTTTATTCGGACAGTCATGGTCTGGGATGAAGGGGCTAAAGGCAGATGCAACTGCCTGACAAAGGCCCCCCTACCAACCCACTGAAACCCATTGGGGATTGAGAGTCGCAACAACAAAAAAGTTCGAAACTGCAACGATGCTGCCATACTTGATTGCTTGTGCAACACATGCGACAGCTCGCTGTGCTTCGTCGCATTCGAACGACGCCCTTACTTCAGTTATACTTCGCGAGCGAGGAACTTGCCACTTGACCACGTTCATTCCGTCATCACGCTGAAATTTGGTGAATAATAGCGCACACAAAACCAGGGCGGCAAGAGCTTCGGGCACGTGCTAGTTGGGTATGGCGATTTTTGTTTTTTCAGCTGCCTTGATAGATAGCATGGCAGGTTTCGGGATAATTTTGGGGGTTTTAGGTCCCAAAACGACGATAGGAGTAAGCGAGGCGCCGCAGTGAAAATATTTGGAAATTGTAACTGTGCACCTGTGTTTATTCGATCTAAATCTAAGCACGAGGGCCTCTAGCCCCATTCGAAAAATGCGTCCGCCGCGACCGAAATTCAATTCCGCGACCTTGGGGTCTTCATTACAACCGCTGCACCACCGCGATGGGTCTTGGTAGCTTTCGATGGTGGCGACGGTGTACTCGATTGTTGACCCGGAGGTCGCGGAGAAGTGATCTTAAATAAGCAAAAAATGGAAAGAAATGTGAACCCCGCAACTGTCTGCAGCCAAGTGCAACCCCTAAGCAGCAGTGGTTGACAAGGCAAGGGATTAAGAGAGAGAGAGAGAGAGAAGTAAACTTTGTGAAGGATATAAGAGATTGGCAGACGGTCAGAGAAGTCCGTGGACGGGGCCCCGATGAGCGAGCGGTCGTCGGTGCGAGGACATCGCGGAGTGGACAGCCGTCGGCCACGAAATCCACCGAGCGTCTCCGGAGGTCGTGGGGTCGATTCCTGCGGCCGCATTTTCAATGGAGAAGAAAATGCTCGAGTTCCGTGTTTGTGGATTTAGGTGGCCGTGAAAGAGCCCAGAATGTCGATATTTCTGGAGCCCTTTCACTGAGGTGCCTCTCATAATAATATCGTAGTTTTCGGGTGCTAAGCCCCAACAGTTGTTATTTCGATGGGAACGAAATTCAAGAGCCTCAGCTTTACGTGCAGTTTCAAAGAACCTCAGGGGGTGCAAAGTTATCCGTAGAGTTCCCGTGACTTCATGTTTTGTATTGTAGTGTTGGCACGTTGGTGGGCCGATCGTAGCACGTTGTGGTTGCTATTCCAACGCAGCATGCGCACACTCCTCTGTGGACTCAACACGAAGCGCACTTCAAGTTCTGGATATTTTGGAGCCGGTCCTTGCGAGCCTTCTTTAGCATGATGGATTGCAGTATATCACTTCATCTAAGACAGTCGACCCGTACACTGTGACAGTTCGGCATTGTGACATGCGTGCTACACACTGCTATGCGTGCCACCGCATTACTTTACCTCTCTTTTCTTTTCTATTATTTTCTACCCCATCTTCCGCGTAGGGTAGCAAACCTGGTTCAATTTGGTTGACCTCCCAGCTTTTTCTTTGCTTCTTTTTCTCTCTCTTGGCACGTTAAACCTTGAATATTGTCAAAATATGCACCTTTTTAATCGTTGTTAGCTACGAAATGCTTTGTTTTTGTGAGATGAAAGGGCTCCGAAGAATCCCGATATAAATGCTTCACATAATTAATAACGCTAGGTTAATAGCGTGCCGTACGAGTGCCTGGGACGTCTTTACGCGAACTTGCAGCTGTTTCGTGCAAGCAGTTGGCCACGCGTTCTAGTGGTTCGCTATCTTCATGAATGCATCTCGCATCCCTTTTCAGTTGAGCCAGTTGAGCCGAGGCCTGCGGCTGTGTTCGTTCTCGGATCGCGCGCGCGCGAGAGAGAGAGAGAGAGAGAGAGAGAGAGAGAGAGAGAGACAAAGGCAGGGAGGTTAACCAGATGAGCGTCCGTTTTGCTACCCTGCACTGGTGATAGGGGGATGGCGATTAAAAAGAGAAAGAGGAGAGCACTGCACGCACTAAGATGCACAGTCAGTGTGTCACTGAGGCTGGAAAATTCTCTGACCAACATGATTTCAGCATTCAGGCATGCGACAGGGAAACTGCGGTCTTGGAGAGGGTCGTGGGTTGTTTCATTGTCGAAACGCGATGACGAGACAGATGCAGTTCAGACGGGCGTGATACGAGATTCTCATTATAAGATGTGATTTTAAATGAGAAAGAAGGGGCCTGGCTTGCGTCGGTACTTTAAGCTTTTATTTGACCGACTTTTCAGTAGTGAATTCGAAATCTTTCCAGTCTGCTTGCCGGAGGTGTCGACGGATGATTTTTCTGATACATTTATTGGCACTGTCGTTCGAGACGGCGACCAATACAACGTATCTTGTTCGTTTGAGCAGTCTTAACCGTACACATTGAGATATATACTTTACTATGCAGGGTGTTTTAATAAATGGGTCCAATATTTTTCAAAAATCACAGAAAGGAGGTATCTGCGTGCTACTTGCGGCGTTGCCTTCCTGTGGCAGAAGGCATCCTCAGATGGGTACAAACATTAATCAAGACAGTAAATATAGAAATCAATGCAACTTAACCGGGGGTAACAGCCGATCTAGTCAAATGGGAGAATTGAAGTCCTTCCTACGAATAGTCCATAGCCACTTTGAAAATCTTGAAAAGCGGCCACTGGTAATCACCGCCGAGCGATGCAATCTGGCCAATTTAGCTGGTGAAACAGAAACCGACGCACCAAACAGCGCATCTACCATTCACTTCGACCGGACCCTCAACACGACACTGTTTTCCTCGCATTGGGGGAGAAGAATAAGCGAGCGTCGATAAGTGGCCTCGAGGCGAAGTGTCTAAATTGAGGGTTGGTAACGGTGAGGGAAACACTGCCACAGGAAGGCAACGCCTTAAGTAGCACGCAGATACCTCCTTTCTGTGATTTTTAAAGAATACTGAACACATTTTTTGAAACATCTTGTATGTTTGACTGCCTTTTTTCCGTTAGAGCTGCTCGTGCGCACTTGCCAGAAAAGAAAGGTAGGAGAATCGGGTTTGGTTCGTCGCGTGGTCCAACCCTTAGGAAAATTCTCAATCTTGCATGTGTATATGCAGATGTACCCGTGGACCTTTCTTTGGGGTAGAGGGATGCACAGGTGTACAAGTGTATCGCTGGCTTGGGCAGTTCGTCTTTGTTCTAAGCAATCTCCCATCGTAGATTGCGCATCTCGTGTGCGGTGTATGACTTTTATATGGCTTGAGCGTAAATTGGCCTGAAAGTACTCTTCCCAACCGGTTTGCTAAATTACTCCTTCGACGACGATGACAATGTTCTACCAACTAGCAGTAATTAGCTGTCTGTGTTCTGACGCATGAATTTCTTTAATTTCAAGTTAGAGGTAGCCGGTCGTAGGCCGCACTGCATGAAATTGTTGGTGCAGCGTCCCAAAATCGAGGGACTCGATCACTCAGCGCTCAACTCCTCCTACTTTCCTCGTCGTGGTCGTTTCTCGAATCGGGGGCGGTCTTATTTTTTTTTTTTCACGTGCGCCTTCGCTCGCCCCTTGCGTGCACGTACACGCGGCCCCCTTCCTTTCTGGCGCCGTTCGTCGGCCCGTCCGGAGCGACTCTTCTTCACCGCCGATGGACGACGCTTGGCGAAGCTCGCGCCGCCGGCCTAGTTTTCCTACCGCGGCTGTATGCTAGCACGCTACCGCGCGGGCGACTTGAGTTGGCGCCAAGTAGGCAGCCTTCGCAAACACGCTCGCACTCAACCGCTTGACAGGGCAGTGGGCGCGTTTGGGCGAAGGCTTCCCCCGTAGACCCAGACATCCAAAGCGAATCAGCGTCCGAGTGACGTCGTAAGTAAACGCGGCAGAGGCAGTGCTTGCCGATGTTTAACAAGGGACATACCGGCCACTGCGTGTGTAATAGTCACTTGACGACTCCTAACACGAAGGTTGCGGGATCGAATCCCGTCCACGGCGGTCGCATTTTCGATTAGGCGTAGTGGTAGGAGGCCGCGTACTTAGGTGTATGTGCTCGTTATATTAACGTCCAAATTTTCTTAGCCCTGCACGACATCTCTCATAATCATATCGTGGTTTTGGGTCGTAAAACTCCGACAATTATATATCTCTTAAATAGTAATGCGCTAGCTTTTTTGTTTAGTTTCGGAACTAAGCGCGTCCGTAAGATCGTGACTTGGTCAAAAAAAAAAGCAAGAATGCCCTAAACAAGGAGATCCTTATAATGAGGGAGCCACAAAGGATATCGCTTGACGTTGTGCGGCATATTCGAATAACCGTATGCACTGCCCCGCCGCGGTGGTCTAGTGGCTAAGGTACTCGGCTGCTGACCCGCAGGTCGCGGGATCGAATCCCGGCTGTGGCGGCTGCATTTCCGATGGAGGCGGAAATGTTGTAGGCCCGTGTGCTCAAATTTGGGTGCACGTTAAAAAACCCCAGGTGGTCAAAATTTCCGTAGCCCTCCACTACGGCGTCTCTCATAATCATATAGTGGTTTTGGGACGTTAAACCCCACATATCAATCAACCGTATGCACTTCAGGAAAGTGGTCGTGTACAATAAATTTTGTGGGCACAGCTCTCCTGCTCTCTAGCAGTCGTGCGTAAACTCGCCAGAATGCGCAGTATAAACCATCGTTTTGGAGCCGGTACTGTTGAGTCGCGACAGCCGTATAGGTGCCGTCAGTCAGTGCGGGTCCGAGGGCTCGCCCCGTGCGGTATCGCTTCGCCTTTGGCGTAATCGGTTGCAACTTCGTGCACTGTGCGCATTCCGCACTCAACTCGAGGACTTGGCAGTGCGTGCTATAGGGGTTTGCTTATCGGCTCGGCATCGTCTGAAGAAGTCGAATACGAAGAACGCAGCGCCTGGCCCCGTTACCTGCCTTCGTTCAGTGTGCTGCAATCTTTCTTTCTTTTTTTCTGAGCTACAGTTGTAAGAGACACCCTGTGCGATAACGTGTCATCGGTACGGAGCTGCGACAGCCGTGAAGCGCCTGTTCCATATTTACTATGTTTTCTTGGCTGAAAACGTGGTACTCGCGGTCGCAAATTTACCGTCACAAATGATGTTTCGCCCTGATAGCGTGCACTCCGTTCGCGATCTTTAAATACTGGGCGCTCCGGGATCGCGGTATCAAGAGGTCGCGAATATGGAATAAATGAAAATTACTATGACGCACACACAGACGCCAGAGATATTTGCCACACCCCTTTTTTTTCTTTCTTCAGTGTACATTTTTTAGCGTCTAATAAATTACCAACCACGGTGCTAGTGAATGTGGCTTTACGGCCATAGCGTATATCTGGACGTTGTCTCGTTGCGTCCTCTGTGTTCTTTACGAAGTTTGCGCTGCATAAGCTTCTTTTGTGCGCAAGGGAAATTGCAAGTTATAGTGCCAATTAATAAAAGGTTTGAAGGGTCACTTTTTCGATGAACGCGCTCAAGAAATATATTGTAGCAAGGCCGACAAGTGGGCGAGTTGGTATGGTTATATGTATTTAAAGCAGCGCACACTACATGACAATAAAGCACTTAAACGCTTTCTAGCAAGGGACAAGTTTATTAGAAGCATGAAAAGACAACGTACAAAAAGTGGCCCTAACGAACTGCGCTATCGTCGCCACATGAGAAGTCGCCAAGGTGCATGAAGGCAAGAAAAAGCAAAAAAAAAAAAAAGCGTAACGATCGGTAAGCAGCTTTAAATATGAAACGCGGTCATGTAAACCCGCCCCGTAGGTGACGTCATGCCGAGTGAACTCTCGCTTCATGTTGAAAAAAACTCTTGCATGCAAACACGGACACAAGAGAGATGTCAATACAGCATAAGCGTGGTTTGTTCTCTCTGTTGTCTCTGTGCGCGCACACCGCATCCTCTTAACACGAATCCGCACCAATTACCTCAGCTCCATGTTATTCATCCAAACACCTTCTTTTCGCTCCCGTAAGGCGATCTCTCCTTGTCGTGGTGTGAGTCAGCCGCTGACGCCGCAAACAGCTGAGCAGCGGCAGTGTTGTGACGAAAGGAATTCCGCCCCCGCTGCTCGGAATGCGGCTCTTTGCGGCTGACGCTGCGCGACGTCCACGGAAAGGAGCGCCGACCGCTCGACTTTTCGCACCTGCATGCTGTAGGTTAGCTGTTCTTGCCTCGACCGCGTGCCGTAGTGTGCTACCGCTGAGAGCGGCGTTGGAGAAAGCGGAGGGGACGCAGCTGCCGCGCGCGCTTCTCTGCCCGACGCGCCGTCATGCTGTGCTGCGGAAGTGTACTGTCGCCTGCTGCCCGGAAGGAAGCGTGCCGTCTTCGCGCTGCCGTCCATGCTGCTCTGGCGTCCGCGCCCGCCGCTCCGCGAATGCACAGTTCACTAGTAGCACTCTTTAGAACGAGCGCGAGCGCCGCTTTCACGAAGTGATTGCCTTTTCGTGTAGCATTAAAGCCTCTGAATTCAGGGGCTTTATATAGCAGTGGCCAATAGCGCTCTTCGTTGTGGCCAGTCGGCCACGGTGGATCAGCGGCTGAGGTGCTCGGCTGCTGGCCCGAAGGTCGCGGGTGGGAACCCGGCCGCGGTAGTCTCATTTCGATGGAGGCGAGATGATAGAGGCCCTGTGCCATGTGAGTGCACGTCGAAAAAGCACCAGCTGGTCGAAATTTCCGGAGCTCTCCACGTCGCCGTCCCTAATAATCTTGTCGTGGTTTTGGGAGGTTACACCCCAGATATTATCATCGTGATGACCGTGGTATCGAGAAGACATTACAGCTATTAGACAAAATTTTCCGCGACTGCCGTCGCTGGGTGCGTGTGTGCGCGCGAGCGTGCAGCTGATTACGCAAGTCTATTGTCCTTTAAAAATAAAAAAAATGCCTTCGTCCTCGATGATCTTACAGGGTGACAATTCAAGATAGTTCCTTCCGAAATGGGTTATACAAGGCATAGCGTAGAACGAGTGATCGTCTCTGCAAAGCGTACGTAGCAAGCACAACCGCAGAAGATTGGCTGTAATGTCCCCTCGACACCACAGTCGTCACGGAGAGCGCTGTTGGCCATTGCTATACGAAAAGACAATGACCTCATGATAGCCGATAAGGTTACAGCTGGTCGGTCGGTTCCTCAACATCTTGGCGCTACCCACTCCGGAGGATATACCGTTAATCCGATGGTGCCTTGCTAAAAGAACTAAATCACTAAATGAAGGAAAGTGTTGAAAAGGAATTGTTTAGCCATTACAGAGTACTAATTTGTCGTAGCGCTCTTTCTTGTTCACCTTCTCTTGTGGCTCATGCCTACTGTGGAGAATTGGCCAAGAATACTCTTATGAATATAGAGTTTCAGAGTAAGAGGTTATAGAATGATTACAAATTTTAGAATGAAATTTTTGTGCTCACGTAAATGTACAAAATATAAAGCTTTTTATTATAATAGATAATGAATAAATCAACACCCTGATTAAAAAACATGAATAACAGAAGTGACGCATGCGTGGACACAGAAGGATAATATAGATTATTAGTCCTTCACTTCTTTGTCTCGCACTATGCAACAAGCCAGTTTCGTGAAAGTTTCCCTTAGACACAACCGGGATAGTGGAGTGACCTCTCTTTAGCGGAGTCCAGTTCGCTAGTCGATAACGTAGTGGAGTTCAGATGATGTTACCGGTGGTTTCGGCTGCCTATACTTTACTGCACGTGGACTACGTAATATCATGTGCGATCGCTCGAAGTTTGCATGCAGCGCGAGATCTTGGAAGTTGTATAGCCTTTTTTCTTGACGCATTGGCGGAATAGCTGACCGAGCAGTATTATCGACATGATCGTTGATACGCTGCGATGACTTGGCGGACTCCAAGGTGTTACGTGGTGACCTTGGGCACATGAATGAATTAGGTGTCTGATGTCGAATACGGTTGTTCGTATAGGGTCAACATTGTTGGACTTGTGCAGAAATCACGCGCAGCTGTTTAGATGTATTGGCTCTAGTGCTTGGCGGCTGACGCGAAGGTCGTAGGATGGAATTCTTGCTGCGGTGGCCGCGTATCAATTGAGGCGAAATTGCAGAGGCCCGTGTACTTGGATTTAGGTGTACGGTAAATAAGCACCCCGAGTCGTCGAAATTTCCGCAGCCCTCTGCTAGCCGGCCATCGTGATCATATTCCTGTTTTGGGGCGTAAAACCGCAACAATTATTACTAGTCCAGATTGAGGCAGTCAACTTCAAACTTCCCAATGCCCGTTTAATCGCTTCCCCCCTCTCTCCAGTGCTTTTTGTCCACCTCCTATGACTAATTAGGACAAATGAAGGGCTCTACCGGAATCAGGCATATACAGTCTTTATGTTATAGTGCGGTTCTTGTGCTACTAAAAACAATGCATGACTCCGCCCCCCTCTCTGGTGTTAGTTCAAATACCTCCGCCTCGTGTCTAAAATGAGTGGCTGGATCCGCTCCTGGACGGGCCACGATATCCTTGTAGAAGACAATGCAGGCTTCCTTCGCTCAGTTGAGCGAATAGAGAGAAGAGAGTGCAGAGAGACAATTCGCTGGTATCGTGGGCTTTCCAATTTGGTTTCGAACAGGAAAAACGCGCGAGGCGGCAGTTCGTATTGCCGGAACAAATCGGCCCTTGCGCACCATGCAACGAGCACTTCGCGCGCGGAGCAGTCCTCCGCGTTTCGTTCCATTTCGTTTCTGGCGAGGCTCGCGGCAGTCTGTTGCTGTGCCTCCACAGTCTAAGAAGGAAAAAGCCAGTGGATAGAGGTGGTCGTTCTCAGCGATAAGACCTCGCAGTAAAAGTGGTCGAAGGACGAGTTCGCTCTCACTCGACCGCCTTCGCGTTGCATTCGGCGTGTTCGGTGTTCCGTGGGGAGTTTTCTCTCGTTTTCTTGACTACCGTCAAACTTAACTGCCTGGCTACCTTAGTAGTAGTTTGGCAGGTCCTCTTTTTATTTTATTAACCACTTATGCGCTGACAATTACGAGCCCGCGCGGGGACAAACACTAGTGGATGTTCTTTAACAGATGTATTCAGCAACCGAGATTCCTAGGGTCATTGACACCATTTTCAGAGGTATAGGTGAGTTCACTCTGCCACGCAAATCTCCAGTGTGTTAAAATGGCTCTGAGCGAGTTTGAAGCTCGTCAAACGCTCATAAGGTATATTCGGATATTAAAGCGTTTTCTCCCATGACACACCTACAGGCATCTGCACTAGCTTGACGTGAGGATACAGTATTAGTTCTAGTGACTTCACACTACAGTCCGGCTATAGTTGTGTTGACGTCAGGTACTAAAGCTTCCAAATTGACGACTGGGTGCATCACCAAAACATTCAAAATTACCGCTTCTGCGTCACTAACAGAGCCATGGTGCGGAACTGCTGTGGGAACGTCACGATATCCTGACGAGAAGCTTGCATAATGTTGTGCTGTCAGAATGCCGTAATGACCGAAACTAAATATGCTGCACTTCAAAACGCATACATGGTTAGTGCTGCGTTTAGGTTCTTCAAAGCCCGTCTTTTTATTTCACTTCTATATATAAACGAACCGTCGGGATGAATGCAGTGATAAACATAAGGACTGCTCGTTTGAACTTCGCTTGCTGACAGTCAGTACTGACTGAGTGATTTTTTTTTTTTAATGTCCTCGTGGTTGCCGATGGCCCTTTGTGTACGTGAGAATGTGTGCTTATGCGTACAGTCTCAATCAGATAACGTTTCAAGTGCTGCATATAGCCAAGAAACCGTACATTTTTTGTCTCGTTTCCTGGATATAACCAGCATTCATTCAAAGCATGATTAAGAGCGTATGCGTATGAAGGAAGTTTGAACCACATTTTCACGAAACCCTTCTTGCTGCCTCTGCGAGGCATGCGAAATGGAAAGCAGGTGCGTCAGATCTATGTGACACCAATGCACGCTATTTTATTGAACGATTTACAGCCTCCGCGGATTCAGTGTGCTTTTGGAGGTAAAACTGAAGGAGATATGCCACAGCTTTCCACCGTACTGCAGCTTGTAAAAGCAAGATGGCAGCTTCGATAACGTCGTTGTATGCCCAGTATACCCCTAACACTTCACTCCTTTACTGGGTGAATCGCCGAGCTGAGATGCAATCGCTTCGTCGCTGCGTCATATTTCTCGCACGCGCGCTCCATGTATGCGACATCTGTATCGTGCTATCAATGACGCAGCACTGTGATGAATGGCCCGTTTGTTCTTTGGGACAATGCAGCCTGCTGACCGAGAAAAAAAAAAGCTGCAGCCGTGGACAAGTTTCGAAGATGTTAGAACGCATGCCTCGATACGTTGAACTTTTCTGACAACTCAAAAATGTCTTTTTTTTTGTGAATTCCGTTTAACCTCAGAGGAATTGTTTCTTAAAAGTATTCTTTCGTGTCACTTATGTCACTTCATATTTATTTCCTTCTTTAGACGCGCATTGCTTACAGGCATAATTTGTATGTCGGATGAGTGGCTGGGCATAAGATGACTTGTTTAAGGAACAAAAAGTTTGGTAACCATTTGATTTGTTGACTAATGTAATCGATGGTCTCATTACCACTTTTACTACTTGCGCTCTGTCCTATTTCAACTTTTTTTTCCTGGAACGTCTTGTCCACAAAAGGGGCTTTTCCTTAGAGAATGCATTATATCTCGCATTTTTAAGCGTGCTTAGAAAAGCGCAATACTGCTGTCAAGGCTCACAGGGACCCCTATTAATTCGCCTTACACGCCCCGGAGGCGAGAGCCTTCCTCTTTTAATTAACAGCGAAGCTGTTTAAGTTAGGTGCAATCCGTGCGAACTGTCGGAAAACTATCACAACCATAAACGGGAATGGCCCAAAGAAATTGTGTATGAATAGCTATACTCACCATTAGTTCAGCAATGAAGGCTTACCCGCCACGGTAGTCTAGTGGCGTAGGCGCTCGGCTGCAGGTCGCGGGATCGAATCCCGGTCGCGGCGGCCGCATTTCTTATGGAGGCGAAAATGTTTGAGGCCCGTGTGCACGTTACAAGAACCCCGGGTGGTCGAAATTTCCGGAGCCCTTTACTACGGCGTCTCTCATAATCATACGGGGGTGTTGAGACGTTAAACTCGAACATTCGGAAATGAGCGCTTAGTCACAATATTCAGCGGCTATGCGCCGTCATCACGCAATGATTTCTTTTCTTGCATCACTCGTACTGGCGCCGACGGTCAATCTGTCGCATTCGATGAGGCGCCCAGGGCACTCGCCTGATATATATTCAATAGGTCTTTTCGATGCTTCCGAGGGAAGGTCACTGTGCGTTCACTGAGCCTGTTCACTTAAGCACTTGATTCTTCGATGTACTACGCCAGCTGCACATATACAACCATGCTTTCGAGTGCTCGGGGTGCAAACGAGTGGCCTCCGAGACGTGGGGCACTCTTGCACTTTGCACGGAGTGGGTGCATCCCGGTCGCAACAGCGTGCACGTTGGCGTGACGTGAACTTCTTTTAAATCTGAGCGAGTTCCGCGTTGGTGTTGTGGTTGCCAAGCTGGGTAGCTGTTCCGAAAGTCATGCGCTGGATGCCCTAACGCGGCTGCCGCATTTCCACAGTATAGAGGCCCGTTTACTGGCCGATGCCGGGGCACGTTAAAGAACATCGTATGGTCAAAATCTCCGAAGCAGTCCACGTCGGCGTGTTTTGTATTGAT
Source organism: Rhipicephalus microplus (assembly GCF_013339725.1). Lineage (NCBI taxonomy): Eukaryota > Metazoa > Arthropoda > Arachnida > Ixodida > Ixodidae > Rhipicephalus > Rhipicephalus microplus. The sequence continues at coordinate 35,646,835 of NC_051174.1, forward strand.
ATCGAGGTTTGGCTTGTTGAACCTCGTATATTGTTGTTTATATGAATCGGAGGAAGTTACCGTTTCAGTCTTTACTATATTACTGTTCCTATGCGTGCTTAATCCTTCTAAACGCTTAAGGTATACGGCCAATGGATCGCAATGCGGCTAAGCCACCGTGCTTGGAGCTCCGCGCAGACACTAGCGCCAGATTTCGCTCTGGCGATTATCCCAGAAAACTGTGAAGGGTGAAGGACCTAATACCGAGCAGCGATGACTAACGTGGTCGCATTGTCGGCCTGCGCTTTCGCGCGTAATTTGCCTGCGTGCACGGTTTCTCGCCGCGTAAGCCCTCGCATAAATCCCCGCTTGTAAAAAATCGAAACGCAAACAAAATAAACGATACAGTTCGCGTTAGTGGAATGAAAGAAATGTATATTGCATTTTTTCTCGGTGAATAGACTATTATAGACTTCGTGTGTGCCTATTGAAAAATTTCACGTGACGTCATCGGAGCGGCTGCTTGCATATTGGCGCAGCATAGTGGATTACTTCATCCTTCTTCTCACGAAATGGAAACAGCTAACTTGCATAAACAGCGATTTATTTGCATTCAAAAATGTTTTTTCCACCCACACTTTGAATGAAGGCGAAATGAGCTCTGTTTTACTGTGCGATTTCAGGGTGCGTTAAAAGAATACCAGGGAATCGGAATTCGCCAGACCTTTATGGTGTTCCTATCGTATCGTGGTTTGAGACGTAAAACCCCAGATGTTGTTACATGTTTGTACTGTTCATGTGATGTATGCACATACCTTTAAGTTAATTAGAATGGCAATGCACACTAAGATGTGCGAACTACGGTCGATAATAAATATTGTTGTGGTTTAACGTCTTGAAACCAGTGTATGATTCAGGGACATGTGCCGAAGTTGAGAACTCCGGGAATTTCGGCCACAGGAAGGGTTCTTCAACGTGCATCTAAGTCTAAGCACATGGCGCGGGCTTCACAGAACCGCCTCCATCGAAAATGCGGCCGAGATTTGATCCCACGATCTTCGAGTCGGCAATCGAGTGCCATTTTACCGCTAGATCACCGTGGCGAATCATCTGGAAGAGATGAAACTTGAGAAATTTGAAGACGTCAAATGGAACCTGCTCTGGCAGAAGAGGCTTGATTAGAAACTACTGCAATACGCCATCTTGCTGCATTGGATGTAATATAGGCCGATGGTAGCGATGGTTGCACCAGTAGTATATACGAGGCCAGTGTCACGTGGTACAAGCGGTCAAACAGCGACACGAAAAGTAACCACCAAAGCGTGACCCGTTCTTGGCATACGTGCATTTTATAATTTAAGACGTTTTCAAGGCGGTGGCGATGACACATGAGCTATATGTAAGCCCACGCGTGCCGTTTCGAAAAATAATAAAATACCGAGACTCCTTTTACACCGTCTCCATCGATTGTGCACACGTGTGCTCTTAGCGCTTTAGTCTGGAACGATGCCGGATTAGCGCCTTCGTAGGCTTCAACTGGCTCGTTTAAAAGGCTACACTGATTGCGAAAGATGCGCTCGATGTTAAGCGAAAAGGGCGTCCCAGAAAAGAAAAAAAAAAACCTATTGTACGCTGGGAATGGGTTCGCAAATGCGCCAGCATAATGCACGTGCCTCGGTACCGGGGCGAATTAGAGCGGCCCGATGTGTGTAGTATATAGTTAATGGGTGTGTTTTCGGGGCTGCACGGTCGTTGCGTGCGCGCTTCTACGCTCCAATAAAATGGTTCGGATTATTACGTGCCAGTACTGCATGAACGAAAGGAATACGAAAACATTGCCATGATGCGGCGTTAATTTGCCTCTGGCATCGATATGTCGCGCTGGCGTGCGTGTGTACGCGAAAACATCTCCGGGCGATGCCTAATGGTCTCTCAGCTCATTACTATATACGATGTCGGTTGCATCGTGTGTGACCCAATCCGTATCGTGCCTGTTTGCGGTTTCATCTATATCTCCGACGGCTGCATGCATGCGCGATGTGTGTGTGTGTGTTCAGAGTTTGGCTTCCCTAAACATTTTTGTTTTCGCCGCCGCTCTCGATGTATGCTGCAAAATAACGGAAAATGGTCTCATTATTAACGGACACGTAGATGGCACACCACTGTACTGTCTGTATTCCACTGAAAAGCTGAATCGATGGAGCGCGTGTGGGATATCGGTCGCTGGTGGCCTGCGTCAACCAGTACCGTGCATGCGAAAGACTTCGTGTGCAGGTGACATTCGTTCGTTGAATTCCGTGCCAGAACCAAAGGTGCGCACTCCACGCCTAGGCATACTGACAAGCGTAATCAGGTTGCATGATAGTTCCAGGGATTATACGTGCTTTAACGATAAGTTATCTCTAGCCTGTCTCGCATTCAGGTATACAGAAAGGGGTTTAGACTGCCGGTCTGCCGGACGATGCTATTGACATCTGTGGCCGTGCGCACAGTTAAATTCACGTTTGATTGTTTGTTTTCGTCCTGTGTACGTTAAGAAAAAAGTACATAAAAAGGCATGCCGTTCTCTATTAGGCCGCTGTCAAGACTGAAGAATTTACAACTGCAGGATAAAATCAACCTTGTTTCTGCAGTGACAAAATTATGCTTGGCTGGTTCATCTCAGCCTCCCCAGACGGCCGGCATGCACCACTTATCCGGCCTCTCGCGCTTCCGCCTACGGCGTGCGGCATAACGCCAACGGGAAGAAGTTTGCGGACGAACTAAAACGTTGTGAGGCACGGCGTATTAGTAAAGGGGGGCTGTGCCATTTTGATTGACCACATGGTGTTCTTTAACGTGTACCTGAATCGAAGAATGAGTGTTGTAGCATGAAACGGTGCACACAATCCTCAACCGACCAGTCCATATTCGTACCCTTCCGCACGGCTGCCAGGACTGGTAATCTAACCCGCGCCCTTACAGATCAATGGTGGGCTGCAGTCACCGCCTTGTCCTTCCGCTTGCCTTAGCTTTCCCGTTATATCCGGCCTCTGGACCAGATATCACTGATCACTCTAAAAGGCACGACCAAACTAACTCAGATTTGAAACGTGAAATTTGACCGTCGGCGTCCAGTGTCGGTGGCGGCCCGCGACGATGGGAACGAGTCATTAAAATAAAATCGCAGCATATCCACGGAGTGGTTGGTGATAAGTGGGGTGAAGCGTCTGTCCGTCCGTTTGTCTGTCTGTTCGTCCGTCTGTCCGTGTGCAGCTGCTGAGTGAGTCGTCGATCTAGGTGGTCACGAATCACGACGAGCTAGGAGGGGCAGACCCACGGCTTTAGGAACTTCGTCCTTAAATATCATCCCGAGAAGACGTCACCATATATGACGTCACGGTAACATCACAGATCGACAAGATTTTGTGAGATCATTATGACGTAATTATGACTGTCCAGTTACGTGAAATGGCGTGACGTCGCAGGATGATGTCATGGCAGCGCATAATAGCCTGGCCAAAGGTGGTCAAATCACGAAGGCAATGCGAAGGCAAGTTTGGTGCTTTTGATCTTGAAGACAATGCAGAACCACGTCAAGTAAAAAAAAAAATTCACAGCATATCCACAAGGTGAAGATGACGAGTGGGGCAAGCGGACGCACGGACGGATGGATGCACGGATCACAGACGAACTGATGGACGCTTCGCCCCACTCATCATTCAGTCCGAGAATATGCTGTGACACCGCTTTTTATTGACATGCAATGCAAGTGGCTACTACGACGACCACGGCGACACGTGACATACGACCCACGACGTGAGGAGCTTCGCCCCTGAAAACTTTGTAAGGTTGGCGGCAGTATCAGTACATGGGCTTTCGTATGCGAGTTGAGAATACATAAGAAACTTTTTTTTCTTTTGAAGCCTCAACAGGCTAGATTGTTTGGCTATTATGTTTCTTCGACGAACGTCAAAGAAAAATAATAATCAGCTTAGCGGCTAAGTGCCCTCGCTGGAAAAGGTTCCAGCTGCGTGCGGTAGCCAGCTACGGTTTATACAACACGGTGTGGTTTATGTGCCAAATGTTTTTCTACCTGGTTGTCCTTCGTAATTCCGTTAAGTGGCGCGGCACCTGTGTGGTTTGGTTCGTTCCAAAATACTTTCTATTCCTGTCCTTGGGCGCTGTCGCAGTGGCTCAAGGGTGTGTTGGGGTGATCCGTGGCTGACTTCGAGGTCGCTGGTTAGCATCCCAGCCGCCGCGTTTCTTATTATGTATATATAAATGTTAGCACCCATTGCGAACTAACAGACAGTAATGCGAGACGAAGTGTAGGGGTTGCTGTTTTGCAGCAATCATTAAATGCGAAGAAAGTGCAGAGGACGAAACGATAATTTGCCGGCGGCATGATCCGAACCTGTAACCACGCTGAGCGGCCTGCTGTTTAACCTCGATTCCAGCGCCATACTTCTAGGTCGACGACGCAGATGACAATTATCTTTCCATTGTTTGCGTTTCACCTTTGGCGAGATTTTCTAATCTGCAGATCAGAAGACGCAGCGCTGTTGAAGTGCCCTGCTTTAATAATACACGCTGAACACGAGCTGCGCGCTGTCAGGTATTGCGGTTTAGTCCGTTTCGCTGACCCGCTTTCTTTTCTTGTTTTGTTGTTGACGTACTATCCACGTCGCTTTTTCGTGGTGCACAGACTCCTATATTCATATGTCCTTGCGTGTTGCGCCGCTGAGTGAGTCGGCGCGCTCTTATCTCGACCAATCTACTGTGTAAAGATAAGCGCTCTACTTTTATTTTTATACGATGCACCTACTCGCCCAGCGACGCATTGTAATCTAGTGTGCCTCGGCATGCACCCTCGCGAAATCATCGCTGTGTTTTCTATCTTCGTTGCGGTTCGCGCGTTTGTCGATAACGCATTGTGTCGGCCGCGCGGTCAAGTTACCACGGTGTGACGGGCGCACAATAGGTGCCCCTGACCCGCGAGTATTCGCTGGGAATGGAAGCGCACCTAACGGAGGCTGGATATGATCGAATTATAGAAGCCTCATATGGGGCGCCCACATATATAAAGGTTGGTATAGTCTAATTATAGCTTCTTGATTGTCACAAAGTTTTACAATGCAGATAGAGAGAGGGAGACAAAGGATAAAGGCAGGAGGTTAACCAAGCTAGGCTCGGTTGGCTACCCTACACGTGGGAAAGGGGGAATACGAGAGTGAAACAAGTAGAAAAAATGAGAATATGGTGGATCATATTTGGCAAGCGTTTTCAAATCATGAATGGTAATCTGCCATGAACCCTGAAGAAGGCATATAACAGCGGCATCTTGCCGGTACTTACCTACGGAGCAGAAACCTGGAGGCTTACAAAGAGGGTTCAGCTTAAATTGAGGACGACGCAGCGATTGATGGAAAAGACAATGATAGGTGTAACCTTAAGAGACAAGAAGAGAGCAGTGTGGGTCAGGGAACAAACCCCGGGATTAAGGATATCGTTGTTGAAATCGAGAAGAAGAAATGGACATGGGCTGTGCACGTAGCACGTAGGCAAGACAACCGTTTGGTAATTAGTTAACGGGCCGGATTCTCGGAGAAGGAAAACGCACGAAGGAGAGACAGAAAGTTAGGTGGGCGATGAGATAAAAAAATTGCAGACATAACGTGGCAGCAAAGAGTACAAGACCGGGTTGATTGGTGCATTATGTGAGACCGGGCCTTTGCCCTGCAGTGGGCGTAGTCAGGGTGATGATGATGATGAGCTTCAGTACGCTGCTGAGTTGCTAGTGTGGTTACTAACGGTTTAGTATAACACACTAAACATTGGAGTGCTACTCATTTTCTAACCAGGTACGAACGTCAACGAACCTGCATTTTACTATGAGATAAGAGCATGTATTCGTAAATGTCGCAGGCAACCGCACGCGACGCAGCAAAGTGCGGCTGTGAGGAGACCATTGAACACATTGTATGCCGCTGCCCATCCTACCAGACTCAACAACGCGTCTCTGAGCCAAACTCGGTCGTCCTAATGCACGACCGCTGTCCGAAAAGATGCTGCAGGGACCTCGGCCCACGGTTTCAAGCATGCACACGGCCACAGAAGCCATACCGAGTCCGACGAACGGAGTTCACGAGCGCCCGTGAAATACCAGCGAGAGTTTGTGCTGCGTCTGCTCTCGCTAACTGTTCATTTCCTTTTTCTTATTACGGGTGAAGCACATTACAACAGCATAAGGTCTCTCCGTCCAAATACCGCCACCCCGCGTCTACGGCAGACACAGAAACCGAAACATACGAGAACAGAAATGTTATCGAAAGGCTGTTAACCAGGTCAAACAAAACGAAAGGCTGCAACACGAGAAAAACGCTGAAATTCAACTACCCATCAGCTGCTTGCGCGCTCCTCACAGAAGTGGCCGCGGCTGTACACTGCTTCGCCCCATCACCAGTATTGACTTCGTGAATATGCGCGGATTTCTTTCTCTAGTTCTTTCTTCCGATATATGGCTAGTGAACTGCAATGAACGAACTAGAGGTTAAAGACTATTTTCTTTATATGTGCGTGTGCATTGCCACATCAAGTCGATTCTGTTATGGTAGTATGTATATGACAAAATAAGGTGTAAATGGGGCCCCGCCGTGGTGGTCTAGTGGCTAAGGTACTCGTCTGCTGACCCGCAGGTCGCGGGATCGAATCCCGGCGGCGGCGGCAGCATTTTCGCCTCCCCGTGGGCTCAGATTTGAGTGCACGTTAAAGAACTCCAGGTGGTCTAAATTTCCGGAGTCCTTCACTACGGCGTCTCTCATAATCGTATGGTGGTTTCGGGACGGTAAACCACACATATCAATCAATCAATTATTTAATCAATCAATTATTTAATCAATCAATCAATCAATCAATCATTTAATCAGTCAATTATTTAATCAATCAATCAGTCAGGTGTAAATGGGATGGAATTGTCTTGTTACACTAATAGCCGAAAATCGCATGACATAACCATGGTAAGTGCACATCACGACAACGTACCTGAAGGCAAGAACGGACCACAATAAAGAAACACGCGATCGCATCGAAAATCAAGACTTGTTCGTACGCGATATCTGCTCCAGTGGTCGGATCTGGTGTGCAATTATTTTTTTACTGAGTTAGTGAGGCTTGTTTTCTATTGCCGTAGTAGAAATTTTTATTACACTTCCTGGGCAGAATAAAAGGAGTCTTTGCAGATTATACTTAAGTATAATCTTTCAAGTCAGATATTTTAAGTGATATGTTGATATAAGCATATAATTTGATGATTTTATAATTTTCGCTATGTCGACGTCAACCTGTATATGGTTTACCTGAATTTCCTTCATTACCGAGTCTCCTCCTCGAATTCTTCTTGACTACAAGTGCCCGAGTACAAATATCTAGGGCTTATATTCACTGACAACCTATCCTGGAGAAAATATTCAAATATGGAATGAACCATTAAAAAACTGGGTTATCTCCAGCGCACCGTTCGAGTAGCTTCTAAAGCAACCAAGCTGTTTACGTTCAAAGCCCCCATCCGCCGAGTCCTAGAATGTACATCTGTTGCTCGGAGTCCATTTTATGAGAACGATATTAACAGGATTGAGTCCCTTTGAAAAAAAAAATGCCGCCATATCCACGAAGTGAATGATGATGAGTGGGCGAAGCCCCGGAGGTAAACCTGGTAAACCATGAATCCTCCGTACATTTTGCCCACTCGATTTTATTGCAACGCTCCCCCTAGCGTACGTCGCCGCACTATATCGAACGATGACACGCGCCATATGTGGCATCATTCCTATTTTATAACACCTCGCATCTTTCATAATCAACTACACGTACCACCGTCTAGTTTATAACATCTTGCATCTTTTGGATGGATGGATGGACGGACGGACGGACGGACGGACGGACGGACGGACGGACGGATGGATGGATGGACGGACGGACGGATGGACGGATGGATATGGCTGTACCCTTTAGATCGGGCGGTGGCTAGCGTAATACTTAATGCCGTCAGCTACAAGTACCGCCATCTAGTGAACACTGCAAGAACTGAACGAGAGGTGGCTACATACAGGGGACGCACAGCCCACGCCTTAAGGAGCTTCGCTCCTAAAAAAAAGATATTCGTTTCATCTGCCGTCGTTAAGATAGGCACTTTTCACCCTCTTCCAAACTCAATAATCTCAGTCTGTCCGCCCTGGTGGAGCAGTGGCTATTGTGCTGGGCAGCTGTCCCTAAGGTCGCGGGTTTGATCCCGGCCGCGGTGGTCGCATTTCGATAGAGGCGAGAAGGTAGAGGCCCGTGTAGTGCGCGATGCTAGGGCACGTTAAAAAAAAAAAAAAACAGATGGTCAAAATTTCTGGAGCCTTCCACATACGGCGTCTCTCATAATCAAATCGTGGTTTCGGGACGTTAAACTCCAGGTATTATCTTGTCTCAGTCTGACCAACATGTGTTCGCAACAAAAGCATATATTCGTGCATTCCTTGAGTGCCCACGCTGTGCCCACTTGAATCGGTGCTTTCAGTTTGCTCAATCTTCCTGTTCTCGTAGCTCGCATAATCTTGATCTTTTGCCGTTCAAGTCTAGAACGGATTTATACAAATATAGTTGCTTTGCTGCAGCAGTTGACCGTTGGATTGCTTTGCCATGGTTTTTTCGTTTCTTACCATTGACCGGTTTTATTTGTGCGTTTGACATGTGATGCTATCGCCACTCCTGCCATAGCCCATGATGGGTCGCAGCTTGTATAAATAAGCAAAAAATGCGTGCACTCACTCAGCGTACGCTCCAGATGTTATAGCATATTGGCAGGGGCGGCGCCAGGGGGGGGGGGGGCAAGGGTGGGCTGGAGCCCTTCCAAAATTCTCGCCTGCCCCCCCTATGCCCACCCAAGTGCCCGGAAGCATATATTGAAAACCTAGTAGGAGCAGAGCTAGCTTGCCCCCCCCGGAGGAACTCACTTTTCGTGGTTGCCCCCCCAGTAAAAACATCCTGGCGCCACCCCTGCATATTGGCCATAGTAAAGGTGTTACTCCTGTTAAGTCAAGAATCAAAGCGTATCTTAGGGTACGACTGTTGCTAAATTCGCTTAGTCAAAGCGAAACCTACTCGTGCTTCGGTTTTTTGGTATGTTACAGTAGTGTTCTATTCAGTAAAGCGCTGTTGGGGAACCTTCGCTCTGATGATTTACCTGCAAACTGACTTGCCGTGGAAGTCCCGGGTAGTTACATAAATGGGAGACTCAGATGCAAGGTGTCTTGGGTGAACGATGTTACTTTGGCCCTGCTGACGTTCGTGTCAGCAGCCATCTCCCCGGAGGAGCTTAACTTTCCCCTCCACCAGACTATACCTCCTCGCCCTTCGATGTCTTCAAGGCGTGGGTCGGGTGCGTCATGTTGTGGTGCGCTCGTGATAACCATTGTACATTTTCACCCACGTTCTACTTCTCACGAGTGACCTCATTTCCGCACCCTTTACGGTGAGTGAACCACTGAGACTTCACGTCAGCTGATTCGCGGCAACAGTGGTCACCGCTTTCATTGCACCTCCGTGTAAGGAGACAACGGGCTATAAAAACCGGAGTCATTTTGTAAATCTATGCTGAATCTCTGCCGAATCACTGTACAGTTCCATCTTCCCGTTATGTAAATAAACCTTCGTTCTATCTCTTTCAACGCGTCCCCTCACTGGCGAAGATAGGGTATGCGGACGATGGTGGGGAGCCAGCTACCCTAAAGACACCCGTCACCGTACCTACCATGGACTTTTTACCCCTATGAACTGGTGGCAGCGGTGGGATGCCAACATTGGCCTCTTCGAGCCCTTTACAACGAATAGAAAACGAAAATAAAGAAAAAGAACAATGCAAAGCAGCAGCTCGCAAAAACGCGAAGGCCTTACTTGTGGCGCGGGTGGTTTTCCTCATAATCAAAAGTCCTATAAAAATATAACTAATGGGAAATATGTAGTTATGATTCAAGTTAGGAGTTATATTCAATACGTATGATGTCACAGGCTAAAGGGAACGACGCAGTTTTATGGTGCTTATTTTTTAGCGCAATGAGAAAGTTATATCGGTGGCGAGTGTTATCGCGGAGAAAGAACGTAAGGAGAAAGGCAGGGAGGTTAACTAGGGCTGAGACCCGGTAGGCTACCCTGCACTGGAGAAGGGGAGAGGAGGAAGGAAAGTAATGGTCGAATTGTGAACGCCGCGATAAATTTGTAATCGGAATTTCTCTATATCTGCAGCGAATATGAAGTATATTCACATACTGTGAAGAATGTACACAAGAGAGAGGTTCGTTTTCGACCGCGGTGGATTACTTCGCGTGCGCGCACTCCGCGCGCATGCGCCGTGGCTCGACTTGGTTTACTGGCGGCCGCTACTTTACGTCGTAAACGGCACAGAATCGAATGGGGCTGGATAACAATATGCACTCAAATTTTGAGGACTGGCGCGCACGACAGCATCAGCCTACGCCACTACGTACAGCAACGCGAATTGACTCCACCTTCCAGCTTTAGGGCTGTTTCGCAAGGCTGCGTGACATGACGGTTTTTGTTGCTTCCGAGCAGGATTTAAAAAAAATAAATATTAGTCACAACGTGATAGAAATGCTGGAATCTGTCACTATACCTCGTGGTATTTTCTTTTCTGCTAGGATGTAATGGCATGTTCTGGCCACTAGTCGGTCACTAGAAATTTCCTTGTGGAATGGGCCAATTAACTGTCAGTGTATATAACGAAAATGGATTGGCTCAGTTCATCGAGAGATTCTGAGAAGTTAAGGTTGTTGCAGCATCTAGCGAAGCAATTATCAACCTTCGGGATCTGCTTTGGCAGTGGGACGAAAATCTTTTCTCAACGAGTTCACCAGCACGGCTACTCGTGCGTTTCTCATCGAGCGCCCGTGACACTCACTGCTGGGAAGACGAACACCGGCGTGCGAGTGCTATATACTACTCGACATCAGAGTCGAGTAAAGATTACTGAGCAAGGCTGCCAATTTTCGTTTCTGACCCCCCCCCCCCTTTTTTTTTTCATTAACTTCCTCTGCACGCAGTCTTCGCGGCACCTCCGTTCTATCTGTGCATGCTCCGCCAAACGTCACTTCCACGCAGCGCTGCGGCCTTTGTGCTAGCTCTTCCCGCGCACTCTTCCTGCCAGGCCATCTGTGTCGTGCTCGAACTTGAACGAGGTATTGTTTCCTTCCTTCGGATATCTTTCCAAACGCCTTGGGTCTGTTTTCTTCATCTTTCTTTTTTTTTTTCTATTTTTCGCCACCTTAGCTTTGGCGAGTGACTCTTTCCTGGACGTTTCCTTCGTCTACATAATCGTCCGCGTCCCATCCAGTCTCTTCCTCCTCCGCTCGCCCGCGCTGCTGCTTTAATGGACTTCTGCGACTTCTGCGCCTTTGAATAACTCGGAGGACCTTTTCTCACGGCTTATTATTGAGCAAACGCGCTCAGAAAGTCCAAAAAGAAACCACTCGTAGCCTTCCGGCGAGCGCTGCCTTTGTGGAACCTTTTCCATCTAACCGCCAGTACTCCCTATACTCCGCTCCCGTTACTTTTTCACCGGCAACTGCGTTCTATGACTTCTTTCGTTTCCATGCTACTAATAGGGTGCGCGTTTCCATTTTTACCGATTTCCGCATATTCTGTAGCTCAACAGTTAGGAGCTTCGGGTTCTTCGAAAGTGGCTTCCCTGACTTCCTTTTTTTTTTTCCAGGCGACTGTGGAGGCAATTGCGAAGGCTTGCCGTGACGTCATTTGTGTAGCTTCTGATCGTGCTAGATAGCGTGAGGGGGCGACCGCGCGGTGACGTCACCGTGCCGTACCGTTGTTTGTAAACTTTTTTGTTCCTTTTTCTGCAGTTCGCGACCTCCGTCACAAATTTCACCTTGGAAATTTTGCATGGTATCGCCAAGATTGAACTAGACCGACTCAAGTGCTGCTTCTGTCGTAATAATAATAATAATAATAATAATAATAATAATAATAATAATAATAATAATAATAATAATAATAATAAATAATCATGACAGTGATTATGATACTGATACTTATGATAATTATGATCATAATGTTAATGATGGCGATGATACTAGTAATAAAATAAGCGTGAGACTGGTGCAGGTACAATATTGGTACAAGGTGAACTTACTGTTTCGTTAAGTAATAGTGTTCAGTCTTCCGCGCAGTTTGAAGCCAGGGCAGTTTAAATGCCGTATACTAACTAGCCCCTAATACATTTTATACTTGTGTAACATGGTCACGATTTATCGTGATCACGCCTGAATCCGGAAGAAATTCATTGATTGGCAAGCTGCAGAAGGGAGCCAATCACTATCGAGAAATTCCATCCTAATCCTGATAAATGGAGCGCCGTGTCACAAAGGCTTACTTGTGATCTTCCTTCTTGAAAACAATGCTCTGGCTGTGAGTGAAGTTTACTCTTGAGATAGGAGGCTAGCCATCGACTACAATCGACACGCAAGGCGCTGCAGCTATTCTCGTTTGTGGCTGTGACGAACAGGCGGCGATCGTTGTGCGACAACAAACCAACAAACCTCGCCGTATCTTTATATTGATACATAACTAGCCGCTACGAGGCGGCTGCATGAAAGAAGAGGACGAAGTTAGTTTTGGTTGATGTTAGTTTTGGTTACTGGCGCCATCTTGCTCGTCGAGTTCTGTGCATTGTGAATAGATTGTTAAAGAAGTTACTCGTGACATCGTTGGTGGAGGTGCTGGATAAAGTCGAAAATGCCACGATAGCCCTCAAGAACGTGCAAAGCGCAGCAGCTTGCTCAGACGTGAGGTCCGATGACACCATTCGCTCGATGTCGGCGCCTCAATAACGTGACGGAGTGGAACCACTGACTGAGCTGCAGCAATCGTCAACTCTGAAGATCAACTCGACATGGTCATCTTGGAGAGCGGTAATTTTGGCCAGGGAGATACCCTGTGGTAGAACTTGGGTGGTGAGTGAAAAGTTGACCAGTGGAAGGAAGGTGCGGTTTCCCGTAAATGTCAGAATCATATGCGGCACAGCAACCCCATGCGTAAGCATCACGGCAGGAATCGGGGCCACCATGTAATGACCGTCGGGTACTGGCGGCGTGGAGGATAAGTCGACATGTGTGACAGAGTTAGGCGGGAGGCGCATGAAATCAATGCAGCAGAGGCTGGTTTGCGGTGGGCTGGTCGGGTCGGAAAAGAGGGGTAAATCGAGATGGAGACAGCCAGCTGAACAGTCTGTGAGGGCACAGTGCGTGGCTAGAAAATCCATACCAAGAATGAGTTCATGAGGGCAATGTTCAATAACGGGGAAATGAACGACAGTGCATGCTTGTGTATACCCTATAGAAACTCGGCCAGAACACTTGCCAAGAATCGCGGCACTCGGAACAGTATAATATAACGCGCCCACGTACATGGGGCACACCATGGCCATTCATTTTGCAAAGGTCAGCGCCGTTTTATTTTCGTCGCAAGCCGTCACGCGCGTCGGAACTCTGACCTCGCATACTCTTGCAATGCATGCATGCACTGCGCCGCGTAGAGGAGGAAGAGGAAAAGAAAGGTTACACAGAAAGAGGGGAGGAAGACGACGCTAAAGGGAGAGATGAAAGTAGTCTGGCGTGACCAGCGACGGCTTTATAAATGCAGGCTCGGCGGTGGCGCGTCGTGCATGCGCGCAGGCGGACGCATCGGGGTCGCCTGCCCGCTGTTGATCAAGGGTAGAGATGGCGGTCGGCGCACGAGGTTGGCAGCACTGCACGCTGGCAATCTGTTCAGGCCCCGCGCTTTCCTTTTGAGCACACCTGTTGCTTAGTTTGACCCGCGATACGTGTCGTTTTTACCGGAAAACTTACAACCCGCCGTGATAGCGTAGCGGTTGTGCCGTTGCGGTGCTCCGTACGAGGACGCCAGTGTGATTCCTTGCTTGCAATTGCGGTATCTTGTTGGAGGTAGAATTCTGAAACTACCGCGAACTTAGGTTTAGGCTTATGTTAAAGAAGCTCCGGGTAGACGACATGTCGTGCCTCAATCAGCCGACCAGCATCGCGACGTCGCACAGCCGCGTCGCCTCTCGGAAAAGTAACTACAGCTATTTAAGCTTCTGTTAATACGCGAGCTGTAAAGCTAGAGTATTGTAAAGCTAGCTTTCCTGCGATGCAGTTTTGTTCAACAATGGTGGCTAGTCACTTCAACATCAGCCTAACTATGCCCACTGTTGGGCAAACGCCGCTCTCCCATGCTCCGCCAATCGACCCGGCCCCGTGCTTTCTGCTGCCACGTTATACCCGAGAACATTTTAATCTCCTCGTCCCACCTAATTTTGTCTTTTCGTGCGTATGCCTTTTCTTGGATTCTAGCCAATTATCCTCAAATGACCAGTGGTTATCGTGCCTGTACGCGCTACGCTCCCGACTCGGGTCTGTTTCTTCTTCTTGGTTTCAACTATATTCTTAACACCGGTTTATTCCCTGACCCACTTTGCTCTCTTCTTGCCTATTAAGGTTACACTTATAATTTTACTTTCCATCCCCCGCTGCGTCGTCCTCAATTTAAGTCGAACCCTCTCTGTAAGCCTCCAGGTGTCTTCTTCATAGGTAAGTACCGGTAAAATGCAGCTGTTATATATCTTCTTCTCGAGGGACAGTGGTAGACTCCCATTAATGATTTAGAATGCTTACCGGATGTGCTCAATCCTTGATTTATTCTCCTAGTGATTTTACTCTTATATGGTTCGACTCCACGGTTACTACTTGTCCTATGTAGATAGGTCACTTAGTATATGGCATATCATTTACTAGTCACTGTTACTGCAAAAAGGGCGTTGAGGCGCTGTTTGCAGGCGCTATGACGTGTGAAAATATAGACTCGGCTGTCTTGATATGAACATGCATAATAAACAAACACCGGCATGTTAAACAAGGACCTCGTATTCACTTGAAGTACGTCAGATGCCGTCATTTCTTGGGCAAATGTACAGGCGCAGGGAAGTGCACTTGCTAATTATGAAAAAAAAGGGGGGGCTCTATTATGAACTTAGGCCACCCTGAGACTTGCGCTTGCGTCTTCCGGGGTGTCAGGGTATATCGTATGTTCAGTAGTTCAAACAAGTGAGTGGAATACATATCTATGCACCTTACTGCTGACAGTGAAGATTGGTAACTACCACTTTGTAGCATGAATCTGCAGGGACATTCATACGAGTTTCTCAAAACTAAAGCTTTTTAGTTGAACTATTCATCCTCGTCATGGGTGTCGAGCCCCAGACCAACACTCTTCTGTGTGGTCGCTCTGTCGATTCCACTGTTGAGGAGGGTTATCATTATCAGGATGGATTATGTGAAACACTGTTTAGAAAAGTCTTCTCGCTTCCTTGCTCCTCGCTTCATTTTTCATTTCGGTAATGACCTTTGGTCCTCCATTTCCTTAATGAAAGATTTGTGTATCTCTGTATCGCGTAGCACGCACGCTTTCCAATGGCTCATTGAGCGGATACCACCATGCGCTGGGAATTTCTGAACGCCGTAAAAGAACACGGCCTGTCTAATTAATGCGATGTCAGTTGGTTTGCTTCTGGCAGGTGCGTGCTGTATTTTTGCTGTAAGCGCCCCGGCTTTTGTCTTCGCACGCCGTAGTCGAGGTCGGTCTCCGGCCGGATGGCTATATAGACAGCATTATTGTGAAATGAGGTCTGTATACGTCCACATCATAGGACCGCTTAGAGCAGGACAGAGGGGGAGGGAGATGTTCATGTTGTCATACGAGTCGCTGTGTGCACGCGCGTATGGATGCGTTGTCTGTTGACAGGATCTCAGCATCAAAAGACATGCATTAAGGGCGTTTGCTGAAGCCTTAACGTGACCACCCTGTGGCCATTTCAGCGTCTTTGGCGGCCAGCTCTGATTGGACGTTTGGTCGAAGGTCCGATTTTTGGCAGAAGCTGCCTAATTTTGTTATGGAGTGGACCGTGGATGGCAAGGAAACAGAGGAAGGAGTACTTTTATAAAGGCAATTAACATTACTCGCCTCGAACTGCAAATAGAAGTAACTATAAGCAAACGCTACAGATAAATAGCTGGATTGATGGATGGGTGATAGACGGACGCACTGGTGTGTGTGTGTGTGTGTGGGGGGGGGGGGGGGGGGGGTTAGAGAGAGTGCCTGAAAGGTTAGCTTTTAAAGCTAAATTGCTTTGAAAGCAATTTGTGCACTTTTTCTTTCTAGTAGTGTATATTTAATTCACTCTACTTAGTATGTATTTGTTTTTCAGTTATTACGTAGGGTAATAAGAAAATTTTGCTGCACGAACCTGTTTTCTTCGTTTCCACTATGTTCCCTTTCTTCGCCCCCTTCTGCTTGGTTTACGCACTGCAGTATGTACTAAATAAATAAAATAAATAAATGAAATGTCATTGATTTCATACTTTCTCACGTATCGTAATACATGACTGCAGGTGATAAATGGAGCGTGAATCAAAATAGAACTTGACAACGAGCAGCCGTTTGCGTTCGTCATAAGCGAAACACACGAATTATCCTGACTGGGCAAGCGTTCTACGAACAGTTCTACGCCGTTGCATTGACATGCTGAGCGCGCGGCCGGTCAATCGGCCTGTGGACGGATCGATGACATCGGCACGAGCTATGTATGGTCACGTGCTCCTCGGGCGTGACTCTGGCAGACGCTATGGCGTGTGTTGATATCGGTCAGCTCGCTCGCTCGCTCGGGAATCGCAGTGGCGCAAAGCTTCTTGGCCGTATTTCTGGATGCTTCCGCGCGTATGCGGCTTACACGGATATACGGGCTCGCCTATCTGCGCAAAATGGCGTCTGATTTTCGTCAGCGGGTGAGGCCCGGCACGCGCTGTCGGTCGTGCGGAACGACAAACCGAAGCAAACGAGATCTGCAGGGAACGCTCGGTAGACGCATTAGGCCAGTCGCGGATTGGTGCCGCTCCAAATGCGTTGCCGTAGCTTTCGTCTAAGGTCGATCCCTTTCTTTGCTGTATCCTAACGGGGACTGACGCTGATCTCTAACGAAACAGCAGATGCGAAGTTCGTATTCTGTAAGTTTGGGAGGTACCGCACCACACCCCCGGCCGGCCTTGTATACACACACAAGTGCGATGCATACATGAATGTCGCACATTTAACACCCAAAAAAAAAAATGGTTTGAGGGGCATGTTTCTTTCTCAAACACAACCAAGTGGCGTGCGTAAGTCGGCTGATTTCCCCATAAAAGATTGCGTGCTACATGACGACAGCTCCACCCCCCCCCCCCCCCCCCCCGCCCAGAAGAAAGTGTTCAACGATTGCCGCCATAACTAAGAGCGGTGCTCGATAATATTCTCAGGATTACACATACAGAAATTCTCAATAATGTCGAAGACACGCCACGTTAGTCATATGGCGCTTGACTGCTGACCCAGAGGTCTCGAGTCGAATTCCGGCCGGGGCGGCGGCCGCATTTGCGATGCAGGCGAAAGTCCTTGAGATGCTTGTATACTTAGATTTAGGTCCACTTTGAAGAACCCCTGGTGATCTCAATTTCCGGAGCCCTTTACTATAGGGCGCCTCTCATGATGAAATCGTGGTTTGCGGACGTTAAACCGTACACTCATTATCAATAAAATGGAAGGGGGAACAGCCGCCGGCGTAGAGTGATTGGTATATCGCACGAAATCCGAAGGTTCAATGTTTGCTGTCTAGCAGTGCTCTTCGTAATTCTCTTCAGTATTGCTACATGCATATTTCCAGCCTCTTGAACCATGCTCGTGGGCGCCGGAGGAAGAGGAGGAGGATGCTCTGCTTGTGCTCTCGGCTGAATTGGTCAACGCTGCAACCGTTGTTGTGAATAGTTAACGTAAATCTTGTAAATAGCTAATGGACTACGCACTGTTACGTGAATCATTGACTTGACATATTTGGTGGAGGTGTGGAGTTTTTCTTGTACGGCATAAGCTCTACACTTCAGCTAAAAAAATTGCGAGTAATGCCTCGCATGCCCTTTTGGGCTTCATAATCATTGAACTACATTGCGTTGTATTCGAGATATGACGCGTACTTGGCGAGTGATCTCCGGGCGGTGAACTACGTGACTGGACTTTCTGCTGGCGCTGTTCGCACCGCGATTGCCTCGTTTACGCGATGTTGTAGTGACCTTCCAAGCGTTTCATAAATGGTCGGCCACTAAGCGCAAATTATTTAGCATTAGCCACAATGGGTTCGGTATCGTTTCCTCTTCTGCAGCTAAAACATTTCGAATGTTCGTGTGAATGTTTTGCTTACTTTGATGCCAAACTATGTCTGTATTTAAAGTCAAAGTATGCCTCTGTAAAAAGTCGAAGTATGTTACAAGTCGAAGGCATGTTAGAGGCCCAGATTTTCGTGGCGTTTAGCTGTGCGTGTCGTCTTATGGGGTTTGAGATACCGTTTAACTCTTTCGTTACCGCGCCTATTCAAATCGATCACTGGTGATCGACGCTTCGGTTCGTCGATTTTGGCATGTTGAATTTGCTTCTCGTGGACCGAGCACTTTCTTGTAGTCGAACGAGACATTGTGTGCAATGACTCGTTTTGCCATACCACAATCACCCCTCATCATACCATCCTCTTTCTTTCCATTTTCCCCTTACCCCCGTGTGGAGTAGCAAGCTAGAAACCTGCTTTTAAGGGCGACCTCTCCTCTTTGTCATTAAACACCTCCTTTTTTTTCTTCTTCTAGTCTAGCCATTCAACTTTCAGAAACAATTTGAATTTGCCTGTTTTGGCTACATAGTGATATATTAAAACGTGTGCACCCAATGTGCATGTGTTGCTAGAAAAATGCGCAAGGCTGGCGGACATGACAAAAATACGCGCCCTTCGTGATTACGCTCCAGTACCATCGAATGTATGTAATTAAAAGAATCTTTGAAAGCCAAACATCGAACGAAAGTCAGCTTCGCAGTTATACAGTGTTGAGCAGTAATGATTGCCGGAAATTTATGCCAGCTATTCAATAAAGAGATGTTGTTGCAGGAGTCAGGTAAAATTTATTTAACAAAAAAAATATTTCAGAAGGTCCGCAGCATGTTTAAAGCGTCGAGATGACCTCCTCCGCCAGTTTTCAGTAGCTTTTGTTTTGCTCGCATTGTTACACCAGACACAGGGTCGCATCTATAGTATCACTAGTCACTTCTATGGCATCATCGTCACGCGCGCATGGGTGCGCACCAGCGCTGCAAAACACACGAACTGCTCGAAACTGCCTTGCAACCCTACCCGAACTGAGCGAGGACGAGCTTAGAGTCTGTGGATGACAGAACCACGGCTTCGTGTTTTGCGGCGACGATGTTCTGCATCAGCCTGAGACATCCGCAGCCGTTCGTGTTTTTTTTTTACAGTCTTAAGTTGTCTTCTCTGCCGCAAGTGCGTAGCTACTGACCTTTGTGCACAATGTTATAGTTACTCTGGTTACGCGCGAGGTCCACACTTCGCTGCTAGCGCCGGATGCAGAGCTTCTCCTAACGACAAGGAGGCCACCGGAGCACATCTTGGTCCTGACTACGGAGCAGCGCGAAATGTCTTAGAAGTTCACGCTGTATCGTTCTTTTTTTATTTAATGCGATGAGCAAAATGCTCAGAAATGCGCTTACATGCATGTACTGGAACACCAATCTATGCTATGTGAGGTGGCTCATGGAAAGAGGTTACGCTAGACAAAATAGCGAAGTTCATTGGGCATCTGGTTTATAGAAGTATTATTCACATAACGGGTATACATATATATCTGAACACCTGGAGGGTTTAATCACACACAAAAAAAAAACAAATTTTCTGAGAAAAAATTTACGAGCTCACTTGTGTCGTCAGAAAAACCAAGTAATGCTTCACAGCACGGCACGTGCAACGAAGCAGCACCTTAGTTGCGATTTTCCTTGTCTCTGTGAACAGAAATGTTTTCTACCACGTTAATTAATTTTTATACTGTTCCAGGATCACTTGTCTTGGAAATGTGTGTTCTGAATTTTTTCGTTTCGAATATTTTTGCATTTATGTATACTGTTTTCTCTTGTGCTGTTTACCAGCTGGCAATAATAAATTATACTCTCTCCACATTTTTATTTATTCTAAAGTATATTCGGTGATCTACAGGACACATTTCTGGAAAGAGCATTACATTTCGCAAAATTTGGTATGCTGCAATGTGTCCTAGAGTAGTTTTCAAACTGGCAAAAACAGTATTCCCGAGACATACGAACACTAGCCATTTTCGCGCGGTAACGAAAGAGTTATGTCGTATAGAAAAGGACGACATCGTGTGTTCGTGCTTAGCCGAACCCTAAAATTGCTTATTTAATTTGTAACGGTTGCGTTCCGCTACCTTTGTTACATCGGTTTACTTCAACCTTTGAAGCTAGCCGTTGAAATATTCGATGCCCCTTGGTAACATCGACATTTTAATTCGGTCTTAACATATTTTCGATATATTATTTTGGCCTATTAGGTGCTAGTTGGTGGTCTGTAACCATGGGACCTCCCTACATATTTCTATATTGTAATTCCTCATTTTTTACTGATGAAAATCGATTAAGTCATTGATTGGTTGATTAATTGATTAAAAACGTGCTCAGTGTTCCGCCGAGAGGACGAAGCTACGGTCATACAAGTCGTCGATTATAGGCGTAAGGCCTGTAACGTTTTATACCCCTGCAGTCGTTTGGCTTGTATGCAGAGCACAATTACGTACTGTTCGGCTTGTTATATCTAGATCGTTCGTTATGAGAAATATGCAAGCGGAGAAACGACAATTCGACACAAATGGACATTGCATGCGCTGCAGCGAATATATTTAGCATGGATGAGGTCAAGTCACTGTGGTTCAGTTAGCGTATGGTATTATTGAACGTATATGGTGTGGTTCAACGTCGCCCTTTATGCGGTGTACTTACGACTTCGTATAGGAGCTAGTGAGTGAGTAGCCACTCGTGAAGCTGAGCAGCATCTTTTGAGACGCCGGCAATGTCATATATTCTCTAAGTTCACTTGCGCATATACTCGCTGCTGCTGCATCGCCATCGACTACCTACTACGACGGGAACAACAGAACTAATGATCATAGTGACGATGATATTCATGATGACGACTCAAATATCATGTTTTCCACGTGATATTTGAGTCGCACAAACTGCCATTCAGGATTTTGTTTTCTGAAATTCTTTTCAGAACTCGTACTGCCGCGCTACATTCATGGCCGATCCCCTGTGGGGTGGGTTCAGCCACTTTTCCAATAACCAGTCAACCAAATAATAGCAGTGATGGCTATTTAACCAAGAAAAGCAATACTAACAACAAATGTAGTCGCTTCACGGGATGCGCATCATGCTTTGACCCTTCGATATATATATATATATATATATATATATATATATATATATATATATATATATATATATATATATATATATATATATAATATATACACACACACACACACACACACACACACACACACTGTACGAATCAACCACCCCGGAGGACGCCCACGAGTCCGTTGGCGCGAAACTGATCGACTAATGCGTGTCGGGCAGCCCCGCGTGTCGAGGTTAACGTATTCCGCTGAGTATGTAGTAGCCTGTGTCTGTCTGTGTGCACCTCTCTCTGTCGGGGCGTGGACGGCTTCGTCCGTCGCGCGCCACTTGCGGCTCCGGCAGCCGTGGCCACTGCAGCCTTGGGACTCGGCTGCACCAGCGAGGAGCGTGATTGGGGTGAGCGAGCAGCGCTCATCACCGGCCGGCCAGCCTCGGAAATGGCACCGGGAAACGCGATGTACGACGACCGCTGCTCTTTCCTGTATATATGTGTATCGCGATGAATAAAGAGTCCGGGCACGGAAGTACGTCCAAGGACGGTGCAACAATGCAGCTTCGGTTATGCAGGACACACCTACATCCCCCCCCCCCCCCCACTCCCACTCGCACACACAACGCACACTCACAGTAGCTGTGTTCGTTTATAGTCTGTGATGTTGACGGAAATATACGAACGACACATCAACAACAACAAAACAAGAGTGTGTGCTACCCTTTTAGGTGGGTCCTGGCTAGTAAAGTGTCGAACTGGTTATGGAGACTCTTCCGAGTCCCGTGAGAAGGCCGTATACGTGGAAAGTGAAGACTGGCAAAACAAAAGAAAAAGAAAAGGTCAGAGGGCTACATTTTCCTCCTCAGAGGGTAGATGTAACAGCATGTAACACGAAGGCTATTCGCGACTCCAAGTGAGCGCTCGCTACCAAGCGGCCGCGCCTGGCAACGTTGCTAACTGGTTTAACCATGAAATGAGATAGGTTCCCACGTTGTGCGCGTTGAGAAGCGGCTGCATAGTTCCTTTGTTTTCGCCATGCCGCACGCGTCACCTCGAAAAAGAAGAAAGCTATGTTCAAGGACAATTGCAGCGTGCCGAAATGCGTGGCATCGTGGTGGAAAGATGGCAACGTATCGTTCTATTCCTTCCCGAAGGATGCCGACGACGCGCGGCGGAGAACGGTGCAAATCAAACTTGCGCATTGGAAAGAAGGTGACGGATAGTACGGTAGTTTGTTCCAATCAATTCGGTCGCGACGACTTAGTTCACCTCGGTGAGCCACTACTTAGCGTGTGCGCATACTTATCAATATTCGGGCATCTCTAAGCGTGGGGCATGGCTTTGTTTACATATAAGCAAGCGCTTTAGGAAATTTGATGCGTTATACGTTGCGCGGAGGTTTGCTGGGAGCTGCGTAGAGCGGCCTTCCACCACGCCGCAGCTTCATCTGGGGAAACTTCATTTTCTTGTTTGTGAAATGCGCGCTTTTCGGGCACATCGAAGTAACAGCTGAGACGCTTATTCGCTTGCATCTGTATTTGTAAGTTTCGTGCGTGAGAAACGTGGGGCACGTTTCAACCTGCTTTCCATACGGCGCGTGACCTTCTAATTAGTTGCTATCGCGTTCATTGCTTCGCCTTTGCGGCAAAGCTGTGACTTCTTTTATTAATTTTTAAGTCCATGCCGTTTGTTCAACATGAAGATGTCCTGTAAGGCTTGTCTGGAATGTCACAGCATATAACGTATAATTTCGTGTGCTATTATTTTTCCGTCGCACACTTCTATACGCAAGGTCCGCTCTGTATACTGCTTCATATCTTGAGGTACCTCATTTCGTACGTGCGAAACACTTTCGCAACATGAGGGCAAACACGCTAAAAGTACTGAAGCGGAAACAGAAGTGTGAGTTTGGGCTGGTATTACTACTGTATACCTGTTCGCACACTGCCGGTGCTGTCTGCTGATCTTGGTTTGTACTGTCTACTGTTGGCTCTAGATAGTTGGTATTGGTTACGAAATAATTCAAGGTAATGAAATAATTAAGTGGAATGTTAATGCATCTCTCTCTGTTATACTGCAAAGTCGTCACTGAAGGGGTCTAATGTACCCAAGTAATGCAATAGTTAAGTCATTTAATGTGTATATAATGTACTCTACCTGATCATGATCGTAACCACGTGCTGTATCGCGTGTTCTCGTGCAGACTCCCCCTTGCGGCGGTGGCGCTGGGGTAGACGAGGCGTACATGAATTCTTCGCAGCGGCCGGACAGCCCGACGGACAGCGCGCTGCCACCCAGTGACCGATGCTCGCCCGTCAACCACAAGGGCGGGTCAGTCTCTCTCGCTCGCTCTTATTTTTGCTTTTTTTTTCTCGTATTTTATGAGGTGGTAACGTTGCGGAAATGAGTGTTGACGCTAGAGAAACAGACAACAAACTGCCATTTTTTTTATTTCAAATACTGAGACTATTTGAATGTCTTCCTCGTACAAAGAATCCCCGCAGAGGACTGTGTAGTAGAATTTACGAAAGATAATTTTTTTTTCGAGGGGCTGATTTTTTTGGTAGACGCAGCCAAATGAATCCAACGTAGAGTTGGGGCAGCAAAATCATCGGGGCATAATAATTGTTCTTCTTTTAGTTTTAGCGTCGGAAATAGACTTTCAACTTTATGCAACATTCACGCCGTCAATGAAACTTACATGACCGCTTCCATGAAGTAACATGTCTTACTAGAACTCGTATACTAAAAACAAAGAAAAAAATCTTAGAGTATATAGGGCATGCCATTAAATGTATTTGTAATGAAATTCGAAGAAATAAAAATGATTGAAAGGCTAACTTGCCGCTGGCTGCAGGAACCGAACCCGCGACCTTCGAATAGCACGTCTGTTGCTCTACCAACCGAGCTACTGGGCAGGCCATCCCCCATTCACTATATGGGGTATATATGTGCATTTAAACGTGCGAGTGTTAGTCAGCGCCTTTGCTAGCCATGACAACGAGTGTAGAACACTCTGCTCGCTGACGTCACGAAGCACGTGATCTTTTCACGAGTTTGGAGCTGAGCAATAATTCCTTAAGCGCCAGGTGCAAATTTATCTCCTGTATCATATCTTCGAGTCGTATAAACTGAAACCTCATCATAAGTCACACCTGTCACAAAAAAATACTTCGTTATATCCGAACATTCTTAAAAATACATTTGAAGCACTGTATCTGACAGATATTCATCGCTTACTTTGTTGTAACCGATAAATCGTTATATTTGGGTTTATTATATCGAGCTTTGAGTGCACAGACTGGTCAGTTTGTCCACGAGTGAAGCGCTTGAAACAGTCCTGAATTATCCAATGCTCGTAGTACGTGCGAGTGACACTGGAATAATTCTGCTAGTTCGGTCGAAGCGACGTTACTGGCTCCGTTGTCCGGGAAACTCTAGAACGCCGCTATTCAAGGGTAGTGGCGACTATAAACACGCAAAACAGTGCAGTGTAAGTGACGCACGTAACCCGACTCGTACGTCACGATGTATATAGTAAGCGTGCGTCGGATGCCTTCACCAATCCGTCACGGTATACAAAAGCCACGTATCCTTCTCACGCGGGGAGAATACCAAATGCCTGACAAGGCTAAAAGTCGAGCGAGTCGGTTAACATTAACTGCGGTAGGTTACACGACTGCGACACTGACGCAAAGAAAACACAGCGCTAGCCATAGATACTTCATGTGGACCCTATGGACCCCACCATCATTGATGTATATATCGCAAATCGTCTTTTAACTAGCACTGTATGTCGGTGGGCAAACTTTCTAAATAATAAAAATAAATCAGTTCTATTGAGAATAATGTCATTAAAAAGCCAAATTTCGATAACGCTAACCGCAAAGATCAATTTCACACTCTTAGTCCCTATCTGTGGTACAGATATATAGCTATACGCTGTTGACCCGTTGGTCGTGGGTTTAATTCTACGCGTGGCGGTCGCATTTCGACGGCGGTGAAAGGTTATAAAGACCCCCGTGCGATGCGATGCCAGGACAAATGAAAGAGCACCTGATGGTGCAATTTCTGGAGCAATACTCAATGGCCTTCATCGCAGTACTGTGGTTTTGGCATGCGAAGCCGCAGGTAGTAGGGACATTTAGCTTGTACCTATGTTTAATGTTACCGTGTTAGCGGAATATTGGATTTCGTTTACTGTGTTACCGTGGAACGCATGTTTTGGGTAAGTTTTAGCTCCCGTATGTAAGCGTTGACGTACATGCCTAAACTTCTACGTACGTAATACAGATACATAAACGTAGGTGTTTACGTTTGCGCAGACCACTAAATGTTTTCAACTTCATTCACCACTGCGGCAAAATCATGGGATATTTTATCGTTTAAAGTATCCCAATGTACGCCAAGAAGTGTAAAAATACCGGCTTACGGTGTGATGGTGTCATTTTGTTACGATTCGTTCAATCAACCATGGACACATTTGCTTTCACCTAGTGTTTTTGAAGGCAAAAACTAAAAAAATGCAACTTATTCATAATTATGGTGCTGAAAGTCATATACACCAGAAGTGGAGTGCACGACGTTTCTTAAATAATTATTCCGTGATTGCTTGGCTCATCTTAGCCCTGCTAGATGGCGCCACATATCTAGCCTGCGAAAGGCTTTTCACGTTTGTGGCTTCGGCATGCTAGGTCACTCGAGCTTCGGCAATCTTGCTGAAACAATAAGATGATCGCTTGAACTTACGCATGTTTTGATTCGGTGACTGGAGTCTCAAAGCTGATATCGCGAGTAGCCACAAACGAATGCGGATTTGTGAGATAGGGGCAGAAACGTAAGGCTGATATGATATGTGGGGTTTAACGTCCCAAAACCACCATATGATTGAGAGACGCCGTAGTGGAGGGCTCCGGAAATTTAGACCACGTGGGGTTCTTTAACGTGCACCCAAATCTGAGCACACGGGCCTACAGCATTTCCGCCTCCATCGGAAATGCAGCCGCCACAGCTTTGATCCCGCGATCTGCGGGTCAGCAGCCGAGTACCTTAGCCACTAGACCACCGCGGCGGGTCGAAACATAAGGCCTATCCGGTGAGGATCTTACGTTCCGTAAATCTGTTCGTTTCATAAAGGTCCGCACATGCGCAGATTCCTTCCTGTGTCCATGATAACACGCTAACGTAGAGAAGTATACATACAAGCTAAAGGCACTTATAATTTCCGATTGTTGTTTGTGTTCGTAATGAATTGTTACACGAGAACTTCTTTAGTACTATGTTTTAGCACAACAATCATATTGACAACACATAAACCCGAGTACCTGCTGAGCATTACGCGCACGCTTACCAAAGTGCCGGCTGTGCTATATATGTATGAGCGGCTGAGCTGTTGCGTTGCTGTGCTCGAAGGCGCGGGTTCGCTTCAAGGCTCTTATGTTTTTGCTTTAGCAAGTGGCACCTTCGTTTTTTCTAAAGCGTAATCTGCTAATTCAGATCAATTTCTCATCTCGATCAGGGCGAATCCAGATAAGACTTCTTGATGCTCGATGATAAGTTAATCGCTGATACGCGCTACTGTATAATCTGGATCAGTTAGGTGCAGACCTCAGCCGATTCCCGTTCACGGAGCTAGATTGCGATATGAAGATTGCAATTGTCTCGACCCTGATCGCACCTGATTTAGATCGAGCCTAATCCGGATCGACCCTGATCGCGATCAAAAGTGCCCGTGTGACACCGAATTATACAATCGCTATTTGGATATTTTGATTGGATGGGCTAGCCAAAAGGTACGGGACATTTTTGCTTTAGTGAATAAAAGTAGGCGGAAGTAGGAAATGCCAAGAACGCCCGTGTGCTTAATACTTCGGTGTATACGTTAAAGCATTTGAAATGAGGAAAATTCATCGGAATTTCTACATTATAGTGCGTACTTCAACTTTATTATGAATTCCGGAATTTGATTTCAATATTTCGACCCCCTCCACTTTTCCACTAATAGCGAAAACTGAACCTTCGCCAGAAAACTTTCGACTGATGGCTTGGTTTGTTCAGTGATCTCGCTTTCCTGATTAACTAAATTATTAACAACAGCATACTCGGCGTTTTCTTTCTTTTCATGTATTCTTTTTGCTTTCGAGTGGTACGCAAACCTTTTCTTATTCATGGAGCACACTGGTGGGTATCCTTAGTGCGTTTTGACATAAACGGATATAATATTAAGAACCAGTTAGCAGGCCCCGACTTTTTCTGTACACCCCCGAAAGAAGCTCGGCAATTCGTAGAGTAGACCGCGGCGATCATGGTTTCCGAATATTACAGGGCTGTGCGCCACACAGGGCCTCCATTTTGAAAAAAAAAAAATCCTGCGCTCCTTTCCTACGTCTGACCAGACCTCCTTTCACGCGCAGTCTCCGATCGGCGACTTGACGTAGCACGCTGCTCGTCGATCGGTCAAAGCCAGCCACGATGACGGGCTACGCCTTCCCCTCTCAGTGAGGGAGAAGGGTGGCCAGGTCGCGCGAATTGTTGAAAGCAGCTGAAATCAATGTTATAACCTCGTAACTTTCTTAGCATAGCACTTATTCGCAAAGTTCTTGCGGCTGCATGTTCACAAACCGAAAGTGAACGTATTTCTCTATATCACAATTTTTAGAAAACATTGCCTAGACGACCGAACCACGGCAGCCGATCGCCTCCACCACTTAATGAATGCAGTCGCACTCGTGCTCCTGCAACATGCTCTGAAGGAGGGGTCGTCTGAGTCATGAAGTCGGCCTGAAGTGCTCGCCCATTTGTGCAGACATAGTGTGCATCCTCTTTTGAAGGAGCAAATGACGCGGACTTCTAAAGCTGTACCCGACTGTAGCAGGTCTCTCAAACTCGCCTGAGCCAGCGGGCTGCAGTCACGCAATTTAATCAACAGCCAGAACAGGGAAGAAAGCAAAGACATAATCGGCGAAAAGGGGGGGGGGGGGGAGTTTGCATAAATTGTCAACGAATATCTTTTTTTGAAATAAAGCCTTTGGCATATTTGATATAGATATCATTTCTGAAGATTTGGCGCGCAGCATTCCAACATATGGATCGTTAAAGTGTCTAGTGACGCCGATTCTGAAATGGTTTGTTTCAGGGTTAGGTATAGAACACATGATGACCACATGATTGATTGATTGATTGATATGTGGGGTTTAACGTCCCAAAATCACCATAGGATTATGAGAGGCACCACAGTGCAGGGCTCCGGAAATTTCTACCACCTGGGGTTCTTTAACGTGCACCCAAATCTGAACACACGGGCCTACAACGTTTCCGCCTCCATCGGAAATGCAGCCGCCGCAGCCGGGATTTGAACCCGCGACCTGCGGGTCAGCAGCCGAGTACCTTGGCCACTAGACCACCGCGGCTGGGCATGACCACATGAGGTGCTTACAAAAAGAAGTGATTTGGGCCAGTCATGCCTGTGTAGCTCACGAGCGTACAAACTAAAAAAATTAAAAACAATGTGGTACGAAGACAGTCATGCGTGGACCGCGGGCCGTGTGTTGAAGACCTCTACTTTCAATCACTCACGCAGGGGTCGATATGCATTCACTCAAGGGCCTTAATATGCACATGACCACACGGATTTGCTCATATATACGTACGTACAGACTTACGCCATCCATAAATAAATGACGCTTTTATTTCACACCTGTGGAACGAATGCGCAACAGACACGTGAGTCACTTCTAGTCGTGACTCATTACGCCGACCTTTGTGCACGCTTCACTTGCGCACGGCGAATGATATTCTGTTTATGTATTTATCGCGATTCTGCGTTCTTTTTCTTCCGCACTGCTCAGGGCGTGATGACAGGCGTACGTAAAAGTAATGCGCGCATTAGTCAGCCTAAATGTCCTCAAAATATTCGTGCGCTTTCACGCTGTTTATACAATGTCATGCTGTGCTATAGATGGTTAAAAATTGCTGGTCCATTGCAGTTAATGTAAAATGCGTGAACATGAAAGTTGAGATGCTGGAAACGCAGTTAGATTGCGTGTACACAACAGAGCGCTCTCTTCTCTGATTTGTTCTGCAGTTTTCGTTTAGGGTCTACGGCGTGCGAATCGCGCAGGTGACCCGTTCGAAATGGGAGCGCCAGGTCACCATCGCCGTTCTAATGATACAGTCGAAATAAATATAAACAGGAAGCACACTCCAGAAAGATGAACGCTGTGCGCGTGCGCGCGTATTCGTTAGTGTGCTTGTTTGTTAGTTTGTGCGTGTGTGATTGATTGATTTGTGGGGTTTAACGTCCCAAAATCACCATATGTGCGTGTGTGTATGTTTGCTTGCTTTGAATCTAACTGGTCCTTTGTAAGACTATAGTATTATCGAGACGGTGCTGAAAGTTACTATGTCAACAAAGAAACTGAGTCAGAATGCGCGTGGTTGCTTTTGCTCATTACGCAATTGAGTGCCTCGCCCATTCGCGTAAGACAACTCCCATCTTCTTCGTTTTCTTGGGTTTTCCGGCGTTCGATGAGGCATCTAGTAACATTTTTCTTAAAATGATTACTGTGATGATAGTGTGGTTTCTACTGTAGGTGTGGGATGTTGCTGTACAATATACAATGCTTACAGTCACGCATACACATAAGAACAACAGTTAATTCCCGAAGTTGCTTCAAGGCGCGTAGTCCTCAATAAAGAGCGCTTTTGTGCTGCGCATCGATGGAGACTATCCCGTCACCGCCTGAGGTGACCTTTACTGACCCCCCCCCCCCCCCCCCACACACACACGGGAACCTTTATGGGTAAACCTAGGGCATTTGGCGCTCTTTCTTCGACTTGTCCTACGCGGTCTTCGCATTTGCAGAGCTTGCTGCCAGCTGTCCTACTGTACGCGTCGTTCGCTGGCATTCTCTCTCGCGCAGCGGGATAATCTGGCCCGCTCTATAGTGCGGCACGTGCTATATGGACGGTCGTTATTGAGTTGGCATCGGTACGTGTTTGTCCAGACTTTCTTTCCCTCATCCACGAGGGCCACGTGACGCGCGGTGCAGTGGCCTCGTGCCAAAAAGCCGCTGTTCGTTCGAGAAGAGTGTGATCGACGATTGCGTGTCTGTAGTGGAATTGATCACCCACACCTTGTTCCCCTGACATTTATCAACCTGTATGCAGTAAAGCCTCGGTGATACGAATCTTGCAGGATAAATAAAAACGTTCGCGTAATCCGTAATTTGATAATATCCCTCTTGAAAAAGTGTTAACAGCGCATAGAACAATTAAAAAAAGATGAGACAACAGAGGAAAAAAGCGCTGTACTTCGCCAGATAATACAAGAAAATATGCGGCACCTACACCAGAAAACATGGAAAATTGGTATGCGACAACAGAAAAGCTCTCTGTTTTCATTTATTGTTTATTGGGGCCACAGCAACATCATGCACGGCTCTTAATAATTGCCAGTAAAGTTTCTGGGCGTCGACCATCATATTTGTCCCCGTAAAAAATGGCAGATTCCACGTACAGTGGGAATCGATGATATGCGAAGCAAGAATAAGGAAGGTTGATATGTCACTTTACAATCACCACAACGTTACGAGCTGGAGGTAAATTATGCCGTACACGACTTACGTGTTATGATTATGTTTGGATGTGTCGTTTACCTTCCCCATCTACTCATGTCACGTGATACTAAATTTACTATATGTGGAGCTAGCGAAGTGACCACGAGAAGCTATGAGCGTGGTACGCTGTCATGTTTTTACATGAGACGTGTGTCAGGATTATCATGTTTGCACCAATCATATACTTTCGTCATCCATTGATGTCATGTAACACAAAATTTGGTATATGTGCAGCTAGCCAAACAGCCGCGAGCGCATCATGAAGGGCCCAAGATGCTCTAACGTAACTTTGACGCGCGCGCACGCTGGGCACAGCGACGCTATACGTTAGAAAAACGTGAGAATTCTATAGTCTGACGCCAGGCGCGACCGGCACGACCAGCGTCCGTCGGCGCGGCCCGACGCCAACCGGCGCGAAATGTGACATGATGCATTGCACACCCACTACGTTACCCAGCAGACAGCGGTGCGTCTGCCTTTTTTCGTGACGGAGGGACGCCGGACGCGCTGAAACGCGCATGCGTCAAAGCAACGCAGCGCGGCGCGCGCCTGTGAGTACGGCGCCTGGCGTGGCAACGCCGGCGTTAAGCGACGAAATGAAGACGGCTCCCTCGCACAGTTTGCTGCGCAACGAGCGAAACATCAGGTGTATATGCGCATTGAACACTTGGGAAAAGAGCTAGGAATTTCTATCCGCCAGTTGGAGGCGTCACCGAACCGCCGTAAAGTGCTTGCTTTTCACTCGTCAGAACGACGGCGAAATCAACTGTAGACGCAACATCTCCGCACTCTACAAAAAAGACTCCGGTCGACGCGTTGTGAATTACCACAGACGTAAAGGCATTCAGTTTTGCTGATTTCTGCAGCTTTCGCGAAGCAGAACGGTGAGAGCGTTGGATACGTGCGCTCGCGAACGTGTTGGGTGAGCGAATTACTCGCGTTCGCCACAGCTGGTTGCACGAGAAAGCGAGATAATGTGTATAGGTGATATGATAGTGCGCCCGATCGTGGTAACTTTTATTATGAAGCTTAACGCAGCTTCTGACCGCGGTGCGCGCCGGGCAACAGGGAGTTGACGTGCGCGATAAACATCGCACAAGCCGGGACCACCGATAATGTGAAGTTGTCACCACCGCACGGCATTACGCACGTAGGGATTTGAAGGCTCTAAGTTGCGGCTGTAATTAAGAAATGCGAACACGTATACGCCACACAGAATGATCGCCACCACGATCAGGTTTTTTCTTGCCGTTGGTCTCCGCGATTGTCGGAGCTATCTCGGAGGGCTCGGTTTTGTATTTCGTTGTTCACTGAGGAAGTGGACCCGCGTGTACCCTTAGTTGCAGTATATACAAACGGATGACAACCGTTAACTTAACAAGTTCAACGCACAGAAAGCGAGAGATCGATAGAGAATGCAACTGCAAAGATGAAAATCGTCAGGGTCATTCGTCCTGGATAAAGCGAGCTTCGTGGCATTGATCGTAAGATAGAATGCTCGTGTAGGTGCTTCATCGCTTTCGCAACATGTGAATGCCCAAGTTTAATGCATTTAAGCGTTAATAAACGCACGGCGGAGTGCTCGCCTCGAACTCGGTGTCATGCGATGCGCGCTTGCACTTATTGCAGCACACCGAAGTAACTGAAACATCTTTTGCGTTGTACCCGCATAGTTCGCTTTGATGAGCTTCCTACTTTTCTGAAGCGAGGTTGAATTGACGGAAGAAGCTTGCCAGGCCCTTGATTTTTCATGAAACCGTGCCTCAGGATGACGAAACAAGAGGGCCTATGAACGTTCGCTTGCGGACCGCTTCTCTTTACACTACCCGATTATGGCCGACGCGTCGATAGGTGCGCTGGTGGCGGAATTTTTCGCAGCGCCACCTTGGCAGAGTCTGCCGTGCATGAGCCACGCGCCGCTGATGGGTCATCCTGAAAAACGGGTGGCGCAGTGGAAATGCCTGTGCTTGGGCACCCGCTTTCGTGCAGGCAGCTCCGTGGTTCAAACCAAGCTGTAGCGTACGTCTGTATCAAACGTCGCGGCGTAGAAAACTGCTTGCGTCATCCGTACTCTATATACTGCAGGCTAAGTGGCGTTGGTCGGGACCACAGAAAAGTTTGTATTATCCAGAAGTTTGCACGAGCCGGAATCATATCACCGAGGTTTCACTCTAATAACGTCTTTCGTAAAAGGAATGGAGTCGGTATAGATTTCTCTGCGTTCTTCCGCGCTCATATATCTGATTTCTAGTAATTTTGGTGCAAATTTCGAATGGAGATATGCCATCGGCGTGCACCAACTTTTTCATTGCATTTACCTAATTAGTGAACTAATAATTATGAATAATTAATAAGACCTTATTCTGTTGTGTACGCAGTGGGAGCAGCGGTAGTCCCAGTTACAGCGACGCCGAGGAGACCTTCGAGTGCGACGTCGAAGAAGAGGACTACGGCGTCATGGACGTCGGCAAGACGCCGCTCAGGTAATGACACGTCTTTTTCATGACGAAATGTATACGTATTATCGGGCTTTCAACTGACGAGGGTTTCGAAAGAGATGTCGTGCTTGAGACCGTGGTGTATACTGTATACTTGATGCTTCGTTTTGCATAGCGGGTGCAGTAAACAACTTGGAATGTAATTTTCATGTGATGCGCAGTGTGAATGCTGCTAATTTGTATATAGTGTGTGTGTGTGTGAAGTTGTATACTGCAATGCGTAGAAAAAAGTATATATATGTACAGAGGGCTCAGCTGCTGTTGAATGGAACACCGGAGTGCGTGTCGTCTGCTGTGGCTGCGGCAAATAGTTTCGCGCAGTAGCAGTTAGCGCTGTGCATGGGTGGCTTAAGTCGCAAAATCTTAAAAATAGTCGATCGTTTTCTTTCGTCCCAGAAGGAAGATGACGGGATCGATCTATAATCAGATAAATGTCAGCTGTCACATCAGCCGGATGGGCATCTTTCGTTCGCCTTCTCGTTATAGATTAAGGATTGCCCGCATCGAGAAAGTTTTCTGGTGGCGTAAGTTAAAGGCGCTTGTAAATCTTTGTTGAGCTTACGCATTGCAGCTGCTTAAATCTGCATTAGTGCACGTAACTTCACAAGGAAAAATATTTTTTTTTCAAATATAGTTATGCTAGAAAAAGACTTCTGAAAAGAAGTCGTGCTTCTTTAACCACCAGAAGTATCAGTGAGGTAGTATTTTACGTAATCTAATTTCTTTTGAACTTTGCCACAGCTATCCATCTGAACGTGGCCATGCAGCCTGCGGACTAATTTCAAAGCGTGGTGACGGCTGGTTTCGCGACGAGCTGAAGCGCGGCCGGAATCGTAGCCGACGACAAACAAGCGCCGCCCACATCGCTCACTGCTCCTGCGCGAAACCAGTTGCCGCAGTGGACCGGTGGTGGCGCGGAGCAAACGACACGCGCTCCGGTGTTACCTTTTAACAGTGAACCGCTCTGTACATTAATATATAAACCCGCTGTGATGCTATACCCGCGATTAAGGTTCGGTGACTTTGCGGTGATCATGACGTGTACTAGCAACCTCGCCGTAGCGGAGCAGAATTGTCGGCTGCGGCGACGTCCTCTACGTAACTGTACTGTGAGGGCGCACTGTGGCAAGCGAATTGTCTTGATAAATATCGTCCCTGGAACAATGACATGCTCTATATGCAGAGATTCCCTAGAGAAAAATGACAGGAAGGCGGTCACAGTGCAATATAGATAAGAGAGTTATACTCCTGGACTTGATGGGAAAGCAGCTTTGTTGTGTCCAGCGGAATGCGAGCGGGTGAATGTGGTCACAGTCCAATATAGACAAGAGAAGACAGTTATATGCCTGGACTTGATTGGAAACCAACTTTATCGTGTCCTGCGGAATGCGACTGGGTCGCGTACCCGGCTCATCATTCCCTCGGTGGAACCGGCAAGGTAGAGCCTGTCGGCCACCTCGCGGGCCCGCTGGACTAGACGCCTGTTCCATTTTTTTTTCTTTCACTGGGCTTCTGGGGTTCCTCAAAACCTATACCCGTATAGTGCCGCTCAGCTCGCATATATCAGATTGGCACTGCCAATCATCCCAGCCAGTCGATCTGAGTCACCGCGCGCATATACGCATTATCCGTATGCACTTCGCCTTTGCGTGTATCTCTTGGGGGGCCCATTGTTGTTGTCTCACCTTCGCAGCTCGGACAGCTTCCGTAGCACGAGCAGCAGCGGCGGAAGTACCGGAGGAGGAGGAAGTGGACGCCGACACCTACCGCAGCGGAACTCGTGGCTCAGGACCAGCCTGCGTCGATCGGGGTCAGTCGATGGAATATTCGCACCATCGCCTGCATGCATATACTCTCTATACGCTCTCTCGATGATTGTTCGTGCATGACCTGGTATAGCGATTGCGTGCCACTGAGTGTATGGCTTAGTGTGCGGAGGAATTTTTGGAGACCTGCGCCATGGATTGCCAGCGGGTGGTGTCCGTCGAAGGATGTCGCTACAATACGCAGCGCTACTCTGGAGCGGCGAGTGTGAAAAACGCATTGTGCGCCTGTGAAAAATCGACAGGGTGGCCCACTTAAAGGACACTATGAAAAGAACAAAATCGTTAACTGCCCTATTTGCACCGCCCTTCCGCCACCTCGCGAATTCTCGCAGAACCCATTCGCACAAAAAAGTATCTAGTAAAAGAGAAAAAAAGATGGTCTCGCTTGTAATAGTGGCTTACTGCCTCCCACTTCTCAATAAAGGAATCCTGCGACACGGCAATCAAGCGTGTAGTGTTTGCCACTACCTATCGAACTGTGGAACAACGCACCGGTATCGTTGTGCGAGTGGTAACGCCAAAAAACAAGACTGTTGTAATTTTATGTTCTCGGAGAAAGCAGTCAGTTCTCAGACCAAAGTGACACGTGACGGCTATTTTTGCGATCGCAAGTGACGCTTCATCACGCGAAAGTGATCACATTGGTAGGTAGTTTTTAATTGGTCTGACGCGACAAGTCTCACGAAATGCTCACGTGGTCCGAGATAGGCGACGCTATTGAGCGCTAAAAATGATGAAAACACTCTTTACACTCAAGTTATGCATCTTGTTCGGCGAGTTGGTTAGTTAATTTTGAAGACATAATTAAGCTGCACGACGAACACAACGCTCTAGACACATAGAGCTTTCCGTGTGCTTGTTCTACGTGTCTAACGTGTTGTCTTCTTCGCGCAGTTTAATTCTGTCTTCAAAATCTTTAAACTCTATTAGATGCAAAATGATTTTTGTTTTAGACATGAGAATGATAACAATGGAGAAACGCCGCAAGGAGCATTGTTCAATGGCGACTACGAGACGAATCGTCCGGTTTGTCCTTGTAAGAGGCGCGTGGCGATTGGAACCGGCCTTTCACGTCAGTGGGAGAGGGATATGCGATAGGGAACGTTTTTTTATCGTCGTGTTTTGGGGGTTTCGAAGTTCGAAGGCTAATAACCTCCGTTGCCGTGCGCCGATTTCGACAATTCTTTTCGCGTTCATATCAGTATTCGTCACTGCACGCACTCCAGCGCTGCAGCGCCCGTATAAGCGCATGCGCACACAGACAACACTACCGCCTGGAGTAGATGCTCGTTGACGCTGAAAAGGCGCACAAAGATAAAAAAAAATTGGTGATGCCTGCTTGAAGTTACCGCGCCGGCTCGCCTAGACATCAATGCTATTGACAGCTGCTCGTTTCGTACAAGTGGGTTGTCTTGAATTCCGAGGTAACCAGAGATTTATCATAGCAAGTTTCGTGAACCCTTACTGAGGCAACGTAAATGCATACTACGAGTAGCATTTCGTGCTACTAATCAACACTGTTTTCGTGTTGGTATTTTGGCGCGAAATTAATTGAAGCTATGACCTCTGTTCTCACCTCATATTGCCGGGTGTCACTGCGGGGGAATCGAACCAAGCACCTGCCGCTTTCGAGGCTAACGCTCCGACTGCTTTGCCGCTGCTACGACTTTAAGAAGTGCAACTTTTTCACTATCTCAGAAATAGGCTGTCACCGACAATGACACTGAAAAGCCGCCTATTTTACGGTCGCGTTGTATACCATTACGGAAATCGGTGTTCAGAGCCAACAAATCTTCGCGTTCAGGCGTACAGCCGTGGCCAGAGATCGACCTTGCCTCAAAAAGCTCCAAGGTCTTCAGTCCTATAAGACGGCCGGGCCACTTAGCAGTTGTCCATTCAACCATGCAGGTATATATAGGATGCAGGGACGCAACAGCGAGCAGCACTGTGGGGCTCCCTTCTCATTGTTTCTTCAGCGCAACGAGTGAGATAGTGGCCTCGTGTGTCGTCTTTGCTCGTTGTTCCATTGAAAGTCGGCGAGGGGCGTGTGTAGCGTGAACGCCCAGCGGTGGCCATTTTATTCAGCGGCCGTGGACTCGCTTCGCCGTGTGTCTCAAGGGCATCGCGAGCGCTGCAGAGAATTTTCATTGAATGCAGTGTATTCTTGGCCCCTCCCAGTTTCATTGTGTAACGGGGTGTGATGTACTATTTTCGACCGAACTATGAAAAATACGAAAACGAGAGAAATGTAAAGAAATAAAGCATGGGAATATCAAGTAACTATTAAAGAAACGTGTGCGTGAGGTGCTGAAATAAAAATCGAAGGAGCAGTTGAAGACAGCGGGCCCTTATTTCTGGTGCGACTGTAAAAAAAAAAAAAACGAAACAGTTTCGGGAAATAAAAAGTAAGCAATGGGCTCTTCTGGAAACGCGCACTGTCGGGCATGCAGCATGATTTTGTACGAGCAAGAACGTCGGACTTGCGCTAGGCGAACTTACCGCGCGCATTCATGTGCATGTTGGGTGTAATAGTTGGGTGGGTTGGGAGAGCAGGCAGCTGGAATATACACTTGCCGCCCTTCCCTATGCTGTACCAACGATAAATATTATTGTAATACACTATAGTCTTGTACTAGCATGTATACTAATCGATTACGCCATAGTATACACAATTGGGTGTCCTATATCCGAGAAGCTTAGAACATGGCACGGGGGGCGCTTCAAATCTAGCGCTCTTCCAACCCCTTCGCTTCCGAAGCCTCTCGGTGTTTTTCTGCTTGTGTGTCTCTTGCGCCTTCTTTGTTTTTCTCTAGCAGTTGTTGCCTGCCGCATGTGTGTTTCTCTGTGACTGGCCTGCATGTAAACCTGTGCGTGTCCTTTCTGCTGCCCCCTTGTTCCAGGTCTGGTCGCAAGTCAAGTCCTGTCCAGAGGTACGCTTCGTTGCTTCTTTTTCTACTTCATGTTAACGCTCAGCCCTTTCAGCGGCGCAGTGTTCTCTGATATAATATTCCCGCGTTACTTCCTTCGTTCCTAATACCAGCGACAAAAACATGTTTCTGTTTGTGATACTTGCATTCAACACGAAAAACGCGCATGAACACGGATGGGGGACATTGGGGACGTGCACTGACATGCCTTGTCGGCAACAGTGGTGGCCTGCCGCAACTGAATGAGAAATAAGCAAAAAAAAAAGAAAACCCGACGAAAACGGTCAGTTATACAAAGACGACTCCCGGTTATAAGCTGAGACCCACTGAAATTGTTCTAGCAGAATTAGTGTCGCACTAAAAACAGCGCGGCTTCTGAAGTGCTTCATATTTTACAATGAGGCACCGTGCGCTCTTTTTTTATCAGTGGGTGGTGTTCAATTGTCCTGGGAAGCTACACACTTTGTTGTGTGATTAAATTTCAAGAGACAGTTCCAGTGGTTCTCTACTGCGTATAATAGGGAGTCGTTATTGATAACAAGTGTTCTGAAGACATGTTTTTCTTTTTACTTATC
Organism: Rhipicephalus microplus; assembly: GCF_013339725.1. Taxonomy (NCBI): domain Eukaryota; kingdom Metazoa; phylum Arthropoda; class Arachnida; order Ixodida; family Ixodidae; genus Rhipicephalus; species Rhipicephalus microplus. The sequence continues at coordinate 35,685,645 of NC_051174.1, forward strand.
TTTCAGTTGTGGCAGGACGCCATTGTCGCCGCCGAGAAAAGGCGCCACGTACAGATGGCCCCAAATCGTGGGAATGCTTGACGTCGCTGAAAGGAGCAAATTCTATTCGATGATGCACCAGTTCCATTCATTTTTTGGTGGGGCAGCGATGGCTGTCGGGGCACCCTGTATTCGTTCTCGGCCATATCCTAACCGACTGTAGCGCGATGTTTGTGCTCGGAAAGCAGGCCCAGTGGTCTCTTGGCGCCCGAGGGTCCCCGTCGGGGCAGCTTCGAGGCCGAGGACCTCCTTACCCTGGGCGTTTCCTCGCCTAACCACCACCACCAAGAGGAAGAGGAGAGGCGGCAGCAGTGCGTGGACGAGCTGGGCGACCAGGTTCACCAGCTGCAGGGCCAGGTGGCGGCGCTCAGCGAGTCCCTGGCCTCCAATGGCGACCTCTACCGACGAGTCAAGCAGGAGAACGCCACGCTCGTGCACAGGTACACGTCTCACATCTACTAGCGAATTAGAATGAGTTCAATTGAATTTGCATCTTGTTCTTGGTGAATACAGATAAAATTATAGACCATCTCCCTGAAGGGAACCATTATGAGATGCGAAGCAGCAGCGGTGCGCACGCCGTTGCCCGACTGAAACAAGCGTCGACGCGGGTGCTGAAAGAACGGTTTGAAGCGAAATGCGGTGTAGCCTTTACTCGAGTAAACGTTTCTTTGAAATGCGAGGGCACGGAAGGAGGGTTGGGTTTAGGGCAAGTTTCATCGCAGATAAACCATCCGAAATAGTGTGTCCACTCGATGTGCTGTCGAGCGTTGTGTGCTGTGGAGAGAGTGAAGCGAGAGAGAAGTGTCTTGCGAGCGGGCGGAGGAGCAACACCACTTAGGGCCGTTCCACGCGCTTCCCGCACAGCCGCAACGCACGTGCTGGGGCTCCTACCGCACGCAAGCGGAGGCCAATTGGCGACGCTCTTTCACCCTCTCCTTGGGTGCGGTAGGTGTGCCAGCACGTGCGTTGCGGTTGTGAGGAAAGCGCGTGGGACGGCTCTTAAGTGTGTTTGCTCCTGAAGAGCTAGCAGCTGCTGTGGGTGAGGGATAGTGACGTCAACGCGCAGCTGCGACTCGACCTACTCTGCATCGTTCCAACTGCGACGGGGGAATGCGGTGTGGCGCGTTCGCAAGGAGGTACGGACGGACAGCGTTACACAGGCTAGTCCAAGAGCTGCTTCGCATCTAAAAATGGTCAGGTGGTCTTGGTTACCATTCGCGGTTTAGACGAAACTTACTTTGGGCGCAGATTTTGAACTCTCAGATATGATTCTCAAGGTACGACGTTCACAAATGGTGAAAGGGGGCTGGTTATTGCGTCTCAAAAAATGTATTGACAGCGTAAATAAGGCACAAAGAAAATAAAACTCGAATATGGGCGCTGACTGCAAACTGATTATTTATGGTGAGAAACCAAGATTGTGTGTGTACGTCAAAAATTAAATAAAGCAAGCATGAACACAGACTACCTGACATTTCCGTTCTGTTAATGCATTATTTCATTCTAAGGTGTAGTTCTGTTAACTATGATTTTGTTTGGTGAACAACAACAACAACAACAACAACAAAAAGAATCGACAGGTAAGAGCACGTTTCCGCGGGAAAGGACAACGGTCTCTTTATTTATTCATATCACCCTGCAATGATTTACTGTACGCATGCCAGTGGCGAGTTCGACCTAAGAGTATTCTAGTCTGGATGTGAAGTTCCGCCAGTTTGTCATATTGCCATATTCCTTCCCAAGTTGTGTTAGCGCCACGTTGCACTCTCAGTCATTCTCAGCGCAAACTGCGCCTGCAGTGTTCCAAAAGCTTCGGCACTGTATAGTCGATCATTTTGTTAATATTACGCCCACTTCGTGAACATTACAGATTATTTTGGAACCTACGTGGCTGCTAGTGATAACGCTAGAATGTTCAACAGCACGTGGATAAATGCCGACGTGCTTCACCTCTTGTCAGTTGATCGATAGCCGACAGTCTGCTGGCCATTATATCAGTGCCAGTGGGTATCGCTGTAATCTGACCTTCAGTTTACGGGCCACAAGTTCGGCCAAATAAAGTTTCCTTCGCCCCTCGTCACGACCACGTGACAATATTTTGTAATGACGGCTCCGCAGCCAATCGGGGCCAACAAGACTGACAGCGCGGCGGATATATCATGCGGGATTCTCCATCGCAAAATACGCCATGTGTCGTGCTGTCAACTCTTAAACAGTGAGGCGCACCAGTGCGCCTCCTGAATCCAAATTTTGTTAGTTTGCTGAGCGAACATTCAAGTATAGTTCACCACCATTCGAAGTCAGCAGAGCATAGCATATACACAGAAGCGGTTTCTTGCTGTTCGATGCAAATGTTCCGATTTCTAAATATACCTGCTTGTTCTTCTCAGGAAAGTGATAGCCCTAGTTCAAAGCATCGTTTCTTTACAACCAGTACTAGAAATTTGTTCCAAGTTCGCAGCGTGGGACAAGAACCAGGCTCGAGCGTATTCCAAATGTTACGCAGAGGTTTTTGAGGGGGCAAGTTGGGTTATGAACATTTGCAAAACCGTGCCCCTCTCCGACACCTCTTTATGATTAAAAACAAAAAACTGGTCAACGCGAGTTATGATATGCGAAGTGCCGGGCGTGATGCGTTACGTAAGTGGTGGCGCCGGAATTTCGGTTCGCGTAGAGTTGCTGCATTATGCTACCTTCTGAAGGTAGCGTAATGCAGTGACACATTTGCACTAGGCTCCTTATTTTTCCGAACTGTTTGATATTTCGCTGTGAACCTGTTTATGGCTACGAGCTGGCGTGTAAACAAAAAAGCGTACGATATTGCTGAGGTGGCAGAATGACGCGAGCAATTTAGCCTCGGAGGCAAGATGAACTCTTGCATAGAAAACGATAAGCCATGCTATTTTTGTACTTGCGAGAAAAACGGGGTTGTTATGCGCTGTACAGTATTTCATTTTGCGACCGTCGTTGATGAGATGTGCACCATGTAAACATCGGAACCTTAGTGTGTCTTTTTATTCGCTCCGTGGAATAAATAATGATAATCTAGTATAAGTTCACCATAGCGGTATTTTATATATGTGCCAGACCCACGATAGTCGCACCTTCGCTGGAATGAGTCTTCGCAGTATACTGCAATGGCTCTGATTTCTTTTTCTTTTTTGGTTTTTATAATCAAGCTCGCTTTGCAAAATGCGCCAAGTTGAGGCCTTCTTGAAATGCGCGAAAGGGGCGCATGACGGAAATGGTTTCACGAAGGGTCGCAATCTTCCTGTCGTTTGACGATAGCGGTTATCGCACTGCTGTCGTGGAATGGCCTGTCCCATTCTATCGCCGTAAGCACCTCCCAAACAGCATTTGCTCAAAAGCTTAAGCACTAATTATTCTTTTTTAATTTGCTACTCCAACTGAGCGCTGGCCACCTAGCGGCCGCGCATGAAAATGGCGCTAACAGAGTCAACCTTAAAAGACGTGTCACCACGTTGCGCGCGTTTAGAAACGACCGCATAGTTCCTTTATTTTCGCCATGCCACACGCGCGAACTCCCCCCCCCCCCCCCCCAAAAAAAAAAAAAAACTATTTTCAAACACCATTGAAGTTTGCCACAATGCGCGGCATCGCGGTGGAAAGATGGCAACGTAAGCAAGCAAACGAGTGGCACTGTAACGTTTTTTGCACCATTTCACCACAAAACACCCCAACATATTTTGCTTACATAAGCAGCACGTAATCGTACGCGCTTCTCCGTACTAATTGGAAGCAGCGGATTCAGTCGTTTGCTGACGGCAAAAGTTGACAGTAAATCTCACTCAACACGGGGCATTACGGCACTGGCCGGCTATCTCACAGCAATGAGAGTTCACAAAACAAGAAGCACCAACCGCTTCGCCACCGAAGTCACCCCTCAATAAGGATTCCGTGCACGAGAAGGACATCACCAAGCACGGAGAAGGCACATGTTTGTGTGCACGCGAGACCGACGCGAAAGAAAGAGCAAACTCCTATTAGCACGTGAAAACGTCGATGACGACGGATCTGACACAGAACGTTTGTTCCACTTTTCGGGAAAAAGGCATGTTCATATCCAAGGCTTCCTTAGACACTTCTTGCCATCTGTTTGGCTGTGATACTATAACCGTTGTCACAGTTTTCAGTTTTTTTTGTAACCTGGCCCCGGCTTGTCACAATTTCAAACGAACTGCGATTTGTAAAAAAAAAAAGTGCCGTGGAAACCGTGACGTTTTGGTGACAGCAACGAATTTGTCATGTGGGCGAAACGGTTCGACCTGCAAAAACACCGTCACGTTAGGCGTAGTCATTCTTGTTTTTTTTTGTTTTTTTTCGACCAGTGTTGCAAGCACAAGGAGCCTTTTATGCAGTTTCGATATCCTACGTGCTTGATATGATATTTCGAACTTTCGCGTCCGCGTCTCCTGATATATATATATATATATATATATATATATATATATATATATATATATATATATATATATATATATATATCAGGAAAGAACTGTGTACCTAAGGGCTCGTTTTTCCGTGTTTTTACACAATATTAATGAGATCTCAAGTTATCGTTTCACCCAATTTCCTTCATATATATATATAATATGTGTGTGTGTGGCTACAATTGGTAACCCACCCCATATGTAATAACCCCCTTTAGATGGCCCTTATGGAAATAAAAGTGCGTAAGTGAAGAACGAGACGTGTTGCGACAGGCTGTCAAGCAAGAAACAGTATTGTTCGTGCCACCGTCCGAGGCCACTCATTCATCTCGGGGCCAAATTGCCGACGCTATTACCCCGCGCCGCCACTGCGTCTTAGCCGTCTTCACAGAACCTGAGCGCTCTTCCGCGGGATTCGTGTTCGTTCCGCGTCGTCTGCTAGGCGCGTCGTCTGCTCTCGAGCGGCACGACCCGCGCGCATGCGTACGAGAGGTAATGTCGGTGACGACACAAGCGTGCGCGAGTCATCCAGCCAGCCAACGCGGGCGCCCGGATAAAACAAAAACGGATACGCCAAACAAACCGCTTCGCCCGAAGAAAGCTTGCGAGGAAACCACTGCGCCACCTTTTCTTACCTGTCTGTGAGCATTTTTTTTTCCCTACGAACCCGTTCGCCCTCGCACTGACGCGAACGGGCGAATCGAAACCAGTTGGAGTTCGCAGAACCGTGCATGGTAGTTGTAAAATGAGCAACATATGAAAAGAGACGAAAGGCGGGCACTGAGCGGGCGCCGCCGGAGCGAGGAGGTCGGCGCAGTTCTTTTGTCGACGCCGACCTCGCGCTGGCCGCGTGTGGGAGCTGGCGTTTCCCGGGGCAACGTTCTTGTTTTCATTTTTTACATCGACCCCCGTCGAGCAGCTGGCCAGGCCTCTCTCGCGTGGCAGCCAGCAAGGCGACCGACCGCAACGCAGTGGTTCTGCACGGGACTGTCCTGCGCGGTCGTCTGCTAGTGGCTGCCACGCAGACGATTCAAAGGTGGGAGCGGTTTCGATTCTGCTCCGTGTGATCCTGCACTTGAACGACGACGACGACGACGCGAAAGCGTCGAGGCGTGTGCGCAGCGCGTTTTGTGCCAAGGACGCCTCGGTCTTGGGTTCTACGAAGGTTCAACGGGCGCCCAAACGGCGAGTTTCGTTGCGGGAGACGAGCGGTCGTCTGTGCGTGGTGTGGTGATGGTCGTTAGGCCTAAACTCCCGGCACGTTTGTGACATCTCCAACTGGGCGTGGTGGCGGCGTTGAGGTACGGATCTTTTCTGAGATCCCCTGTTTTTTGTCGTTGTAGGTGAGTGGGTTTTATCAGCGCGCGATGAGGGCTGTTCTGCTTGAGTTGGGATAGAGAATGTCGTTTTACGGTGCCGCTCGCCAGCCGCGTCGTCTGCTTGAAGTACTAGTGGTGTCGCTCCGCCTATCGGTGCCGCTTGGCGTTTAGTGGCGGCGCTATATTTAATGTGGTTTAGATTCGATTAGATCGCAATGATTTTCCCATCCACATTTACATTGGAGATAAACAAGGTTTAGTAAGCAGCACGCCTTTGTTCGAGTGGATGCAAGCTCACTGGCTACAAAATTGCGCTGCTTTCCCGTTATTTACTCATCAACGTGGCAGCTAGAAGTGGGTGAACTTTGCCACTGCGCTCATAAAAAATTGCAGCAAATGAAATCTAAAACCTGAATCGTCAGATGCTGTTGGCAGCACCCCCCCCCCCCCCCCGCGTTTCCGGAAGTGGTGGCACAGGGAAGGTGAAGCACGGGGTTAGTTCAATAGTTGCCGATTGAACTTTCTAACACTGGCCTAGAACCCTGTGCAACAACAGCAACAACAACAACAAAAAAAAGCTCGTAGATCTGCATTGGTAGAACGATTTCAGATATTTTTGAAACTACTTAAGCTTCGTTTTTTATTGTTTTGTAATATAGTCGTCTGTGTATATATATATATATATATATATATATATAAAAGGGAAAGAGGTGTATACTCAAGGGCTCGTTTTTCCGTGTTTTGACAGAATAATAGCGATATCTAACAGACAATAATGCCAAGGGAAGTATAGGGGAGGTTATTAGTCGGAATCGTGAGATAAATGTGAAGAACGAAGAGTGGGTGAAAAAATAACTTGCCGTGGGCAGGAACCGAACCTGCGACCTTCGAATAACGCGTTCGATGCTCTACCACTGAACTACCACGGTGGCTATCCGTCCAGCCACTTTATGGGCTATATATGTGAATTTAAACGTGGGAGTATCAGTCAGCGCCATCTGTATCCATGGCGGCGAGTGTGGCACGTTCATATATATATATATATATATATATATATATATATATATATATATATATATATATATATATATATGCCCAATTAATGGTAATCAAAATAATACTCATAACGAGCCACTGTGGGGCTTCGTTTTAGTGGTGTCCTCCATATATATTCTTTCCCAGCCAGCCTAGCATCCTTCCGTGGTAATGCGGCAGTTTTATTTTTACACACTGGGCAATTACAAACACATCTCGCAGTGTAGTTCGACATTTCTATCCTAGCTTCTTGCGAGGCTCTTGCTTGCTGTTTCATATTTGCAGGTTGTAGCTCTTGGGATCAATCTGTGTGTATAGTTATGCCTGCATTGCTTGGGCCCGAGTCTTTGACAGTAATCTTAGTGTGTGAACTGCCCCGTGTTGGGTATGAATTTACCAGTGAGCAAAAAAAGTTGGGTATCGATAAATAACAAGTCATGGTATTGTTCTTGCCATGGCAGGATCCACAACCTGGAAGAGCAAATCCGGGAGCTGGAGGTCCGGTCAGAAGAGCGTGTCCACGAGGAGGAGAGGAGGCTCAAGGATGCTCTGGTGAGCAAAAATTGTGCTAACTTTCATATTCCCTTCTTGTAGGTGTTTTGTGAAAGCTTTACTCGACTGGTGTTTGCTGTAGTCTCATCTCTGCGAACGAAGGCGGTGCTGGATTTTGCCAGCAAATTTTTAATAGCCAAAAGTGTTTGAAAAATTCGCATTCGATGGTTCCAAAACAGTGAGTGGCTTCACGGTGAAAGTCAAATTTTTTGGTGTTGTGTTTGCTCCGGATCCTCTGTCCAGCGGAGCCAATGGGTGCGGTAGTGCCGGAGCTCTGCAAGCAGCATAAAGCGACGCAAAGAAAGGGGACGGGACTGGCACGTAATAATGGTTACAGGAAACTGCCTTTGTGCAATTTCTTGTGACACATCATTCGAAACCGAAACTGACCGGAAGTCCATGACTCAGATTAGCAACTTGAATTTCGGACGTGAAATACCCGACACCACACTTGACCTCTTAATTTAAAATGCTACAAAATCTACGCAAGCACAAAGACGTATGGAAAGCTGATGTAGTTTGTAATTATTCATTCTGAAAAACCAGTCGGGGGAAATGCCTTTTGTGGTATCGCGACTTCTTTGTCACCCCTGTGTTTTTACACCTTGTCTTTTCGAACAAGAACTACCCTGCAACTAACTCAAATGGGTGCATGCACAAGAAATCTGTCGCAGCCTGCAGTTTGTGATGCACGTTGAAGTGAATGATTGCGGATAAGTTTCCTTTAAACTGGCTGCCACCACATGCGACTTCGCTAGTCATTTCTCGAGACTTCGCTAGTCGGGAGAAATGGTGTTGAGGGCGAAATCATCGTCCGTACACAATTCCTAGCAGCTGGAAGTCGTGCTCCAATATCACCCTTATTTGAGAAGCAAAGATCAAACTGTAGCTCAATCTCCAGGTTGGCAGTGTATACTGAGAGAAACTTCAGAGTTGTTTGCTTTTTTTAATTGACATAGCAAATGTGATGGCCTTGTCCGCTTTGACTGCATTTACAGGAGATTAGTTTTGAGAAAGTGGCTGCTGCCTTTCTTAATATGGGCAGTCATTTCTTTTTAGCATATATGCCTTTGATTTTCCCATTAATGTGTTGAATGCATGCAATTTATGAATGAATACATGTTGGGAATCAATAGAAAAAACATTTTCTATGTTGCAGTTATCCAACAAATGGAATAAACTACAGGAGTCTAATGGAAATATTGAATGTATTGATTTTGTCTGTATTTATAAAAATCGCCATGTTAATATTTTTTCTGTTGACTTCTTGCTATTGATCATTTTTATTTCTCATGTAACTGTGTATTGTTTTCACTATTTTATGCAATCCTGCCCCTATACTGTAGTCGTGTTTGTCTGTTACAAGTGTTTTTTCTTCTTAGTTTTTCTTTTGCCTCTTCACTCCACACTGGGACGTTAAACTCCACATATCAATCAATCAAATCTTCACTCCACAGTGTACTTGCATGTAGTTTGTGGGTATTAAATGTGGATGAATGAATTAACGAAGACACTGTTAGGCAGTGTACAAAGGCTTTTGGGAGTTTTCAAGGGCCCATAAACCACCAAGAGGTCGAAATTCAGTTGACGTGGAGAAATTGGGCAAGAAATTGTGTATGATGAACATGGAGCTGTGAGAATTTTTTTGAAATTGTGCCATAATAGTGGAGTTGAACCCGTTTGATAATTGAAACCATTACAATCCCTGCTTTCGTTCTCTACTTCACTACGCTATATGGTATTCTCTTCCAAAGCCACTTTGCCCCCTCGCTGAGCACCCCTCCCATCCCCCTCTCGATCTCGGGTAGCATACATCATCACTGACGTGCTGCTTGAAACACCATCTACTTCCGGTTGCCGTGACTTCGTCCATAGACTTCGACGGCGTGCCTGTTGGCGAGCTGCAGCTGTCGTGCCGGCTTGTGCTTATACGAATCGTGCCGGTATGGACCCTGCGATGCACGCACACCTTCAAAGAATCACCAACACTCTAGCGGTTTGATTCTGCCATAAGCCTGATGGGCTCGAGCCAGGCATTTCGTAAGGTGGCATGAATGGATGAATAAAAGCCTCCGCAAAACACTTTGATTCAGTTCGTGCTGTTGCGTTACGGGCCGCAGTTGCAGATTTGCATGCGGGCGCATGCACGCGGCAACACAACGAACAACAAGCAGCGCGGACCACTGCTTGCAGACTAACTGCAAGTCACAGGCTCTTGCTTTATCAATCGCAGCATATTTTGTACGGCTCGTCTGAGATATTCGTACGGCGCGTCACATGGAGGCACAAGAGGCTTGGAAAGAAGGAATTTTTTTTTTTGGAATACGTGGCGTGCCAGTGGCTCGTAGCACTGGCACGTGTAAAATTGTTAATTGCGAAGGAATTCTGCACGTGATGTGTGTCTATTTGGAATGTTCGAAAAAATATCGCAGGTGGTTTGGTGGCCCTTTAGACTACCTCCAATTCTTATGCTCATTATTAACAAACCACCAAAAAGTTAGGCAAGTTCTCAGGGATTCATCATAAAAGATGGTAGACATAAACACAAACTATCAACTTAAAGGCCACACTGTAGCGGAAAAGGCAGACACAATACTTGGCAACTTATCCCCAAAAGTTAAGGAATGGCAGTACGGCCTCTCGTAGAGGCAAAAGCGCGGGTATATATGAGATATGACGGTTTATGCTTTTGATTTTTTCTGTAAGTTAATATAAGGCTTGCTCGCACGTGAGGTGGTACTGCGGATATGTGAAGCTTCGCCCATCAAATGCACGTCTTTTGCTGCGAATTCACATACAACTGCACATTCATGAAGTTGTGGTATGCGTTTATAGCAACAAGTCATATAGGCTGGCTCTCTTGTGTCCATACGTGCACACCAGTAATGGTAGCATTTATTATAAAAACTGATTAAATGGTAATAATAATTACCTTTGTTAAAAAAACTTTAAATGTAATAATTTCTTATAAACTAAAGCTAGTTGAAAAAACTTCATTACTAGGCTTTGACGAATATATCTTTTCGGTGCAAAGCATGTTAGAAGCAAACAGTAGTACACTCAAACTTCGTTGTAGCGAACCTAGGTATAACAGAATATTGCTTATAACAAAGTAAATGAATGGCCTTGTAATATTGTTAAGAACGACCGTTTTTAACAAATCTTTGGATATAACGAACTTATTTTGTGATATGCAACTTTGTGATAATGAGACTAAAGTGTATTTAGGGGCAAGTAATTGCAAAATTAATTCAAATGGTGGCAAGATTTGAATTGTAGTAAGACACAAACTATAAGTGGCAAAGTAGGTCTTTCAATTATCCATATTTATTCTGTATAAGAACTTGCAGCATGTGTTTAAACATTGCCATGTGTTAATTGGGGTGCAGAAATAGTGTAGACTTAAACTTGAGCGTGACTTCACAGTGGCTTGTATTATCCCTGGTCAGGTAGTTTCATTGCTTAGTGGCCCCATGGTGCAGTGAAAAGGTTTATCTGCACTAAGGGCTCTTTTGATAGGTTTCAAATACTTTGTAATTACAGACATTTTAAATTTTTCTCTGAATGGATTCAAGTATTATACTAATTTGGAATGTTTGCACAAGTCTGGACGTTACTATTCTATGTAACTCTTGAAAAGTGATCTCATTGTTTTTCATTCATTTACTCACATTCGTATGTGCAATAATATAATTCATGTATTAACTCACATATACTACTTACAGCACATACACATTGAAATATCAAATTTTCTCTGCTTGAGGTTTGACTCTTACATTGACTTGTCTTTGCTATTGCTCTGTGCTTTTTAGTCATTTTTTATGCGTCAAGGAAAGTGTACATTACATATTTTTAGCCAGAAGTAATTGGAAAAATAATCGGCAAAAAAACCACCCTGGAATTATTTGCTTGATGTGAATCATCATGTTTCTCTATTAGTCTCACATTGGTAATTGTCATTACTGCCAAGTCCAATTGTAAACCTTGCCCCGCTTGGATGACATCATCAGAGTCGCCAGGAGCGGGAGAGTGCCCTGGAGCTGGAGCGGTGTGGCACGCAGCTGCGGGCCCTGCAGCAAGAGCAGCGTGCCCTGCAGGAGGAGGCCTTGCGGCTGCGTGCGCTCACAGACAGACTCAAAGGCGAGAAGGAGCAGGCCCTAGAGCAGCTCGACCAGAGTCAGGCGCAACTAGCACAGCTGCGCGAGGAGCACCAGCGACTGCAGGTGGGCCTCACTCGCAACACGGGAACCTTTCTCGTCGTCATCATGTGATCAGTACCCTTGACTAGCTTACTGTATTTGAGAAAATTACACCATATCCCGCTAAAGAGAACCATGTGTCGATGCGAATTAGAGGGCAGATGGTGAACAGCACCCACAGAAACTCGCCTACGTTGCCTTTAACAGATGCTGACAGTGACAGAACCTCTAGGCTGACAGCGACCGTCGCTTGATGTCTGTGATTGCTGCCAGTGACCAGCAGTGCCAGTGACCATGACTATAGCACTGCTAAACATTAGCTCCCTCAACGCGCAGGCTAGAGAGACATCAAATGGTATCCTGTGCTATCTAAAGCAGACACGCTCAGTCTCGCGAAAACATGAGACACTGCAAGATCAACGACCAACAGCTATGAAAAAGCAAATGCGCTCCGTCTCATGGAAACGTGGAATGCGCTTCCATGGGGAGCGTAGGAGAGAAGGGAAAGTGGACAGTGGAGATATGCACCGTGGAGATACGGCTGTCGCACTGCTCAGTAAGCGTATCGTTGTCTTCGCCGGGGACTTAGGAGAGAGAGGGGTGGCCACGTCACATACCGGATTGAACTCCCCCATAAACTGCTTCACATCTAAGAAATATCTGAGTAGAAGCTTATCGATTTGAAGCCCAATTATTCAGGAAATTGAACAAATCTAGTGTGTTTTTTGGTCCTCGTGAGCATGTGTATTGTTTAATGACGTAACACTCTGGTTCATTCAGCGTTACTTGACTGCAATTTGGTTAATTCAGACAGTCCTCTAAGCAATTTGGTTAATTCAGACAGTCCTCTAAGCGTGCCAAGCATTAAGCGCCACAAATGTGTGACGCAAAGAAGGCGATATGGTAGAGGCCAGTGCCAGAGTACATTAAAGAATGCCAGGTGGTCAAAATTTCTAGAGTACTCTGTTTACTCTCAAACGGTCATTCAAAAGATACAAAACACCCTAAGCATGCAGTTAATGAACTTAATTAACGAGCTATGTGTTTTCTTCGATTGCTATTGATAAAACACACAGGTGTTATCAGACATTTCTGTGGTATTATTTTTTGTTCAGATATGTACAAACTAATCTGTGATGATCATGTCTCCTTTAGTCATTTTCTACTAAGCTGCTATGGTTTTTTATTTCACCATTAACTTTTTTTGCTTGGTCAGGCTAGACATTGGTGATATTTTTACTTCAAGCATTTTATATTTTAATTAGGCTTGAATAGCCTGCAGCAAAACATGCTTTTATTGGTTGTCTGTCATGGGTGCAGTAGGTGTCTTAATATTTCCACTAGCCAGATGTGCTCCAAAATGCATTTTTGCCTGCTCCAAAACAACCTAAGCCTGTAGCATCACTGTTTGTGGTATTGACTATGAGAAGTAGTTTTTTTTTTTACCTTCAAGGGTACCCTCAATAGGTACAGTTACTTTCTTTGAAGCAGCCTCAGATTAATTTTCCTTATGCCAAATTTTGAAAGACAAAGCTTATGTTTTTTGTGTAATGTGTATACGTTTTCCCCTAGCATGTTGTCATGTTAAATATGGAAGCACCTACACTTCAAATATTAATAAAGGTACTCTTTACGCATTTTTAGCTCTTGGGACGCTGTGTGCTAGAATCCAACCTATTTATTCTCTGCCTTTCCTCTTTTCTCATTTCGCAGTTTTCTGCAAACACATGAAAATTTCTGTCAGGGCCAACATTACCTTTAGCAGACATAATCTTTAACAACATGGTATACAGTTATCATGAGCGAGTGCTTAAGGCATTAATTAGGCTAAAAATAGATACGTATACATATACGGAGAGTGATGGCGATGCTGATGCCGACGTCAACGCTGGCGGCACAATCAAGTGGAGAATGTCCATATAATTGCTACTGCAATAAAAAAAATGAAGAAAACCGATGCATTTAGGTCTGTGAGTAATGTACATGTGCGTATGTCAATATGGAACATGCACACAGATATGCACATGTACAAATACATACACACACTATAATGGGAGTAAGTACAAAGTAAGGGTTTATACCTACTGCCCTCACTCTGGTGGGCAACAAAAGTAGGTGCCCTTCCTCGCAGAGTTGATAAAGTAAATGAAAAAGGTTCTACCGTACTTGTGCTGGGAAAACCGTGCATGCTTACATCAAACGTTGGGATCATTCACACTTTGGGTTACGAAGCAGTGAGAAATACAAATGGAAATCACTGAGTATCCATGCAATAGACTTCCTCGGGTATCACTGTAGTGGAGCTTCCTTACGCCTATTTTAACTGCTGCAGTGTTGCACTGTGTGGCGGTACCCTTTCGCAGGAGCTGTGCAGGCGTGAACGTGAAGAGGCGCAAGCACAGCGTAGCTTGCAAGCGCAGCTGCTCCAGGAAGTGGGGCGAGAGCTGGAGGAACTCCGGCGGCTGCGCACGGACCGCGATGGAAGGCCACGTAGTCCATCCCTCTTGGACATGCTGCCCGCTAGGTGAAATTGCCACTGCTTTCTGCACTTTTTTTTTTGTAATCCTCAAACTACCTAATTATAGCCGACCTTTTGCAGAACACATCTTTTTTTCGCTTTGCTTCAGGAATTGAACACTAAAAAAAGGGCCCCGTTGAAGTTTTCTGAGTAAACACTGAATGATGTCGCTGTTTGAGTTTTCCTCACGAAATCATTGGCGTAAAAATTTTGGAATCTGCCTAGTGTAAGTGCAATTATAGATATCTTCTACGCACTTCGTTTATTTTCATTGAACTTATTTTACTCTCAGGATCGAAGTATTACAGAGAGGAGTTGTTAACAATACACACAAATGTAAAAGGAAAACAAAGCAGCAAAATTAGCTAGGTAACACAAGAAGTGATTGGTCAGTCAAGTCCAAGAGTGATGTTCGAAATGGCCAAGTGAAACTTTGAGTGGTCCTTGATAGAAACACTAGTGCCGGGAAGGTGGTCCTATTTTCGAGATGTCCTGGAAATAAATGATTCGTGACAGGTTCTGGTATGGCAGTGCATTATCCCAACCGCATGGACATCATCAATGCGAAAAGAAATGTAAGGAGGAGATGATATAAGGTTTTCACGCATGTAAGCATTGTAGAAATATAAATTGCGTAATAAAGCAAGGCGAAAATGTTAACGTCTGGATGAGAGGGGGGAGGAAGTAGTAAGGAGTTCTTCATGGAAGTCATGCTTGATGGTCAGCTGCAGTTGTTATAAATGAAACGAGCGGCATTATTTTGGATTAGCTAGATGATGCATAATCCAGATAGATGATTCATAATTCATTTTACTCCTTATGAGTGTTCTGCATAAGATTAATTCTAAGACATACAGAGCACACTTCAGGTGTGCTCTGTCTGTCCTTTTTTTCTAGCAGGTACTGTGAAAGCTACCTAGAGGAATTAAGTTCAAGAAGCTATGTGTCAGGGCCTTGAGGTCTCTTTTTCTTTCTTTTTCTCATAATGTGTAGCTCCTTGTCAGTGTGATCATGAGCGTGCTTGTCTAATTTTATAGTGTACAATTTCGACACTATAGAATTCTGCGTAGGCAGGTCATGGAGGCCTTGGTAGCTGTATAACGTATGATGCTGAAATGGGGTAATAATTATTAGCCAAAATTATGAAAGTTACATTGAGCTTATGGCATCATGTGTTGAAAAAAAGAGTGAGGGATTTTTAGCTGACTGTGGAACCTTATTGTCAATATATGCCTTGTGCTGCCCTTAAGTAAATGCTTGGTGGCATGTTTTTAGAAAATACATACAAGAATTGCAATATTTAGGAAGGAAATTAAGGGGGGAGGTGGCTTTGAAAAAAAACTTTTTTATTTGTTGACCTACAGCAATGAAATTTGGCAGGAACACTCATAAATGTCTAGAATAGGGAAATATGCAGTTTCATCATGATAGCTTCAGTATTTCTCAAGTTACATATTGCTACACGATCCAATTACATAGTCTGCTCGTGGAAAGCCTAGCGCTGCAACAAAACATGCCAAGAAGCTGCGAATGGTGTTGATATTTACTCAAAAGAAAGCTACAGGGTATGACACTCTCGGAATGTTTTAATAAGTTCTCTTTTTTTTATTAGAGATCATCATGGCTGCCGACACACATTTTCAGAAACATTGGCACGGACAAATCATCGTCTAGAAAAATAACAGGGCCACAAAACAGAAATTGAAGATTGCTGTACCCACAAGCAGTGTTCAGGGATTCAGGAAAAAAAAAACAGAATCAAAATCGGTCCAGTCATTCTCGTGCTACTCTTTCCACGAGCAATGTACAATGTCCAAAACACACTTGTGAGAAAAAGCCTGTCGAAGTTTTCGACAGGCTTTTTTCAATGAACTTTTTTGTTTCTCATTGGATATTGATGAAAATTGGCACAGACACTAAAAATAACCTCACAGTGCTTCCATAAAAATTTTGAAGCGATACCACGAATACTTTACGAGAAACAAATTATTTCTTCATTGAACCATGTGGAAGGGCTGAGCATAATGTCAAAAAAAAAAAAAACAGTATTGAGAAAGCTGCGTTTAAAGTTTCAACTTTTCTTTACGTCTCTAAGACACCTAAAAATTGTGATCTCAGCTTTGTGTTGTGATATTTGACTTCTTTTCATGATTTACTCCTTTTCATGAGTTACAAAGAACAAGTATGGATTTCAAACCAACTTCTTTGTATGAAGGAGTGGTGTGATAGGTATGACAGAAAAGATTGTAATTGAATAAAACCATATACTGAAATTATTACACATACTTTTTTTGTGCGGAAGTTGTAATTAGCGTAATTAAGTACTTGATTACAAATATTCACTGAACTTTTTTTTTATTTGGAGAGAAGTTTATTGCATCAGAAAAATGGATCACACCATGACGGCCTATGCCTTCCTTCTAAATAACAAAGTTATGGGCAGAAGACTGGTGGCACGGGAATTTCAAGCAGTATAATTAATGACACGAAACGGCCATATAAAAATTCGAGCCCCTGATTCACACATGCTCTTGCGCCGCTCTAGACGTGAAACGCATCATCTTACAGCCGGTCGCGGAAACTCTAATCTACAGCAATTCATTAACCTCGGAACATTCATAGACGTTCGTGGCGATATCAAGCACGGCTCCAAGCACGTCTGAATCGCATCACAAAAGCTTACTGACAGCACTCCATATGACCGTGGGGTGCGCGGCCACGCGGACAGTGCAGCCGGCGCGTAATGCACTTGCCGGCGGCGTTCGATGACGATGCGCGAAATGTGTAACTACGAAGACAAAAAATCGGCACGCACTGCACTTGGCATCGCATTTTCGAATGACGACGCGCGATACTGCTAGCCGCTGTTCCGAGCGATCCTTGGCAGTGAATGGGGGGGGGGGCTGACGAGCTTGACTGTGTTGTCCGCTGCCGATGCATAAAATGCCTGTACAATATTCAGAGGAGCTAGCGAGTGATGTGGTACATTCCTTGCGAAGAAGCACGTCACCAAGAGTGCGCTTGCGCGTCGTTCCTGCCTGCAGTCTCGCTGTCAGCGGAGTTAGGCCTAAAGCCGACTCCGATGACGCGCCGCACTCGTAGACCGCCGCGCGCCTGCTCGTAGTAATTTGATCGTGCATCCGGTGCTGCCACTCGTAGTAATCAGATCGTGCCGCTGCTTACAGCTTCGTTGCTTGCGAAGAAGCACGTCGCCACGAATGCGCTAGCGCGTCGTTCCTGCCCGCAGTCGGCGGAGTTAGGGCTAAAGACGACTCCAATGACGCGCGGCGCTCGTAGACCGCGCTGACGCTCGTAATAACCTGATCGCGCATCCGCTTACTGCTCGTAACTAAAGCGTGGTTATATCTTAAGTGATTATCAAGCCGTGTACACGTCACGAAGTGGCGATTTTCGAGAGCCTTGTCCTCGCTACGCACAAGCAGCAGACGACGATCTCCCGGAGCGAGCATCGGGCCAATGGCGAGGCGAGCTGAGGCAACATGGCGGCCACGGCCAATCAAGGGCCTCAAAACGACCTTGAAACATTTGCTTTTTGCTCGCTTGTTATTAAAGGGAGGAGCCAGCTGAGGCGGGAAAGTTAAACACGGAAAAATGCTCTTTCCGATGAGCCCAAGAAGCCGGCTCCCGGCCCAAGCATTGCAAAGCTATAATTTTTTGAAAATCGCCGTTTTCTCGTCATTTCCAGAAAAATTTTTGCTACCTAGGTGGGTGAAACGAATTTTCCGAAGCACTTCTGCGCGGTTTTCAGTGTAGATATTTTGGAACCAGATAGAAAAAGGGTTCCAGAAACTGAAAACTTGACTTTCAAAAAATCGATTTTTCGCCATTTTTCGCGATCCCAAAGCCGCGTCCCCCCTTAAGGACAGAACAGAATGGGCACCCTTTCTGCTCTGTTCTCAGCTTTCATCCTTGATGGTATGTGTCTTTTTGTATTTCAGTAAACATGTAACAACTTGCCCAACAAAAAGTTTCATTATGTTTCTAAGAGCCTCGACTGCTATCGCCAGCATTTTATGATGACAATCTGAAGGTGTGGCGGGGTGCCTTCGCATTCTGCTTGACATGGGCTCACGAAGGTGGAACCGTGTTGCACAATTCTATGTAGCATTTGGTGCGAACGAAAAAGCACTGGGTCGCGAGTGATCATCTTTGAAATGAATCACATTTAATAACGCATTTTGAGAAACAATCCAAGAAACTGGGGCATGATGGACACACCAAACATTCTATTCAAAGAGCTAGTCAGCTTTGGCATGTGAAGAGTTTGTATGGAATCGTGGCTTAGAGTTTAGAGCTGAGGCAGTAGTGCATTTCTTTTTTTCAGAGATGTCCAAATTGTTCCCAGACAAAAAATACTTCTTGTGAAGTGTTCAGAATATGGCTAAGAATAAGAAAAGCAAGTTGACAACCACTTATGGTTTGCACAAGTCAAATGGAAATCGACATGTATTTCTCGGGAAGAAAGCTTCTTTGTTTCTGATAAATTTGTCCTGGATGGCTAAGGAATCGATCCCAGGAGCAACGCTTTTCCAGGGTGGTTGCCCTACCAATTTAGCTAACCCAGAAGCTAACAATTGGCAACGCGAGGGTCAATTCATCGGATGCATAAAGTTGCAAATAAGTTCTGCATAATTCCTCAGGGGGATGGAACAGTTCAAAAAGAGAAATTTACAACCAGCCGTTTAGTCTATTTTCCTTTGTCAACCCTTCAGCCACTTTGAAGGATTCTACAGAACTGCTTTACTACAATATGTGTACTACATGGCATTCTATGGAAGAGTAAACGGGAGTCAAGACCGTATTGTCGCCAATCCTGCACTGTATAAGTGCTGCACTGTACATGTGCTTCGAGTTGTCGATAAAACCTCTCCCTCTGCCAATTGCCAGCTGCCTGGTTAGCTCAAGTGGTACGGTGGTGGCCATGAAAAGTTGGTGGTGCAGGAGTTGATGCTCCGACCAGGATGAATTTTTCATGAACTACGCTTTCTAAGAGAAGTCCACGTGAACTTTCTTGTGGCTTCTACAAACGATGAATGTTAATCTCAATTTCTCGACACTTTTGCCGCCATGTGAGATTCCGCAGGACTCATTTACAACAAGGCAAAAAATACTTTGCATTAAATATGATTAGTATTTCGTAGTTTATTAACAAAACAGTTGAAAATTTTAAATGCGAAGCATTTTGTTGCGTAGAGCAAGCACTTTTGGTGTTTCTGTCTGTCTGTCTGTCTGTCTGTCTGTCTGTCCATCCATCCGTCTGTTAACTTGGGGTTCACCAAAATCTGTGCGGAAAGACAAAATGGTTTGACGAATACTTCATGCTAGTCATGACATGAATAATGTCACAATATTTTCACGTACGTCGTCAAATGCTTTTTAAGAAACAGTGGCACGAACCAGGGGGTGGGTATGCGTCACTGGCATGCAAGTATGTGTCACTCGTGATGGACGTTTTATATCTACTCGGGAACAGCAAGAACACTCATGGGTAACTTCAACATTCGAGCGTTAAGAAAAATTTGACATTAACAGCGCTGACTGGACAAATGCAAAGAATAAATGTCAATGTCTCAGCAGGAATCGAACCCTAGAATTCTGCATGACAATCAAGTATTCTACCACAGAGCCACACCAGATCTCGAAAATACTTTGCAAATACCATATTTAGTCCATTCTACCATGCCCTCGATTATAACGTGCACCCGTTTTCCACGAAGAAAAAGAAAGTAAGATATGGATTGCAACTCGCACCTATTTTTCTCGTTGGCCCGCACGATCACATTACTGGGGAAAACGACTCCTTTCGGGAGCCTCTTCCATTCAAATATGAGGTACAGGGGAAGCTTGTGTTTATCTGACGTGCAACGGAGCATTGCCGTCACTCTAGTGTTACCGTGGCCCGATGTCAGCACACGAACTTGCTTCGCCCCCTTCTCGACGGTTGTGGTGACAGGCATGTCGAAGTATAGAGGCGTCTGATCGGCATTCCCAATTTGCCCAAGCAGGTAGCCGTTGTGCCGCAAGTTTAGGACGAACCTCTGAAAACTGAAGCTTTTCTTTGTACTCCTCCGGCAACTTTTCGCATATGCCCTTTCGCCTTCAGAGGGAAAAGCCTTTCCTCTTCATAAAGTTAGTTAGCCAGCACCTGCTCGCTTTAAACTGGCTCCGCATTAGCCCTTTTTCTAAGACTAACTGCATAACCTGCACTTGGAGCAGTTCTGTCGTCACGGGCCGCTGTGCCGCTCACTGCTCAAGCACATACTCGCTGAGCAGCTCTTCAATTTTCGGAAACCGACCCTGCTGTGGTCCACTGAAGCCTTTGCATGAATCTTTACTGTCGACAATCTTCTGCTTTTGTTTCCGCCAGTCCCGCACGCACATTTCCGGAACTCCGAACGACCGAGATGCGGCTCGATTTCCGTCCGTTTCGGCACACGCGATGACTTTTCTTTTAAAAGCGGCATCATGGTGCACTCGCCGAGTTTTTAAAGCCGGCTTGCATGTCATCGATGCTGATGCACTACAAGATGACGAACTCCTCGAAACACGTATGAAGTGCCGCTCATGGGAAGCACATAGGCAGAAATGGCCGACGTGCCATGCCGACGCTCGTAGGGGGCGGCCATTTGGGAAATGTCGATGGCAATAGAATGACCGTATTCATAAATCGCATGTGCGATAGAATCAAGTAATTACCGTAGACCTTTATGTTTGTGAAATGTCAATTCTAGTTGCAGTACTGACTATAAAATTTTATAAACATTACATATGTACTCCCATGATTCAGCCGTCATGTCGGGTTGACGTCAATTGTAGTAAGGCACTGCTGAGGTTGATTTGTGTAGCAGTATTGAGGGCTACCATCCTCGTGAGCCGCAGCGCAAACACCAGTGCTTCATTGGTGTTGCTAATATCCCTGTTACTGTTAGCATCATTACACAACTGCAAAGAACTGCTAATACAAAACTAATGTATGTGTGTGCGTGGGTTTGTACATATATTGAGCACTACTTCATAACGCCTCCCTAAATAAAAAATTTAAACACATTCACTTTGCGTCCCTATGCTTTGGATAACATCAGTTCCCAAGGTGCGTGGGATCTGCCGAATTTTTTCTCGTAACTAATGTGTGGCCAACCTTCTTGTCACTCGGAAAAAAAAAGTCTGGGGCGGTAGATACAAGTTCCCAAATGGGCAACATGTAAAAGAAGCACCTTATATATTGAGCTGGGTAAATTTTGAGCTGTTTAGGTCTAATGATTGTTGGTGTACTGTCGGTGCAGCCAAATGCTGATCTCTCTTGCCACGTTACCAGGTTGCATGGAAGACTAAGTGCTTGGTTTTCTTTTGGCATGCTTGTGCTTTTTTGGTCTTCTTCACATTCTGTACTCATTCAGGTGCACCTTTGTCTCTGCGATAGCTCTTCCATCTGCATGCCTTTTCTTCTTTTAACATGCCAAGATCTGTGCTTCTAAGTTGCGAAGTCAGTGTGCATTAGCAGTACGGCATGGCCTTCCCGACTGAATTCTTCTTATTGCACATTCCGTAGGAACGGGAATGCAAACAGGTGGCATGGGAGGTCATTGTTTCTAAAGTGCGTAAACTTGTTCCTACACTGCATTTATTTATATGTTTGTTTACTATATTTTAAAAATACTTCGAGGGCCTATGGTCACTGCAGCAATGAGGAGAAAGAAAAAGTGACGTGTTGACTTGCCGAAAAATACAGTGTTACAAGGCATTCAGTTAAGCAACCTTAAACTCTGTCATCCATTATGCCAGTAATTGTTAATAACGTTGTTATTATTTAGGAATGCCTCACTGGCCCACAAATGCATAGAGTGATGGGAACATACAGTACAATTCAATACTTAATAGCAAACAAGGATCCAGAAATTGTGCCAAAAAGTAGTTTGAGGCTTCACTTGTCCTAGAAATGAAAGAAGACTAATTATGGTGGTAAGCCCAACTTGACAGGTGTGTGCACAGGGTCACCCATCAGAGGGGGAAAGTCAGTTTGATTTCAGAGCCCCGCCCCACCTCCACTTTCATTGGTAGTACGAAAGACAACACATTTAACAATGAATGAAAAAAAATGATGAATGATGAATGAAAAAAAACGATGAATGAAAAATAGTGATGACGTGCTTCTAACAATGGCCTTTGATCTTTGGCTTTCTAGTACAGATGGACAGTTCTTGGAATGCAACATGAGGTGTTGGCTGCCAATATTGCCAAAAGCCTGTGTGGGCCTCAATCTTGATCTTGAAACAGTGACAGGACTAGTCTAAATAGTGGCGTAGCCAGGGGGTGGCACACTGGTCTCTTGATACCCTTGAAATTTGTCTGCCATAGGGGACTGAGCTCAAAATGACACTCGACCAGACTTGCCTGCCCGGCACTCACTTCGAACCGTGACAAGAACGCATTGAAATAAATTTCTGCCTACTCTAGTGGGTGTCGTTTACGAAAAGTATGGGGCGAAATTTGTGCCCCCCCCCCCCCCTAGGGGATTTGGTAGGTCACTCTCTCCTTTGTCCCCCTCGTGCCTAGGCCCCAAAAGATGCATCCTTGTCAGTGTGTAACGAGGAGTATAAAACAGGGCTCCTTTCAAATAATTCTTGCTATGATAGCTCTTGTGATGAAGGCAAGGCTATTTTAGGCTTAAAGAAAAGGTCAGGCGAAATTGGGGTTCTCTTCCAGGGCGTGGTCCTGGTGTGCCACATGAGAGCCTCATTTAGTTCGTGGACTGCTAAGGTGGCACTTGTTTTGAGAGCGTGTTTGTGGCTGGGTTCTGTTTCTGCAAGCTGTTCACTCTGTGCCTGTTCTCTAGGTGCGTGGAGCTGCAGAGTCAGCTGGAGGCTGTGCGAGAGGAGAACCGTGCCTTACGCGAGGCCAACGAGGAGCTGCAGGCTCAGCTGCTCTCCTCGCACGTCCACGAGGGACAGTGCCTCGTCGCCGGAGGAGGAGCCCACCATGCGGCGGATGGAGCCGCCTCCCTGGCCACAGAGTTCAGCAACCTCGAGGAACTCTCCAAAGATAAGGTGCGACCACTGGCCCTTGCTTTGGTTGCACAATGTTACAGGAGTTTGACACGAAATTCAAATACTTTCAGCTTGCTGCTCTAACTGAAAACACGAGTGTCTAGAACTAGATAAGCAGTTTCATAGTGGTTGAGAATGCATTGAATATATTTTTAATAGTGCTGCCTTGAAAAAACATTTTCAAGTATTGGTATCAAGGAGGCAGCTTTGCAGTGACGTGTTGGCACATTCTGACGTTGTGGCAAGACTAACTCGCAAAATGCTAGCACCAACTCAGCCATTTGCTCTCGTCTCGGTCGCACGTTATTCTTGTAACCAAAGATGAGATAACTGTCGTACAGTGACTTCGACACTGATTTCTGTAATTCAGGCTGCTTGCAGGATGCAGGCTTTGCAAACCCAGTGAATTGTGTTGTACTTGTTGTGATAATGTCCTATGTGGTGGGGGCTGGCTTGCAGATGCTGGGTGATGCAAACTTTGAAATCCATATTTCATATGTGTTTTTTCGCACCGTTGTGTGGACAGTGTTGGTAGTGCATAGTATGGATACAAAAAACGTTTCTTTAAGGACCTCAAAATTGTATCGGTGCTCCTATAGGATTCGTTAACCGAAAAGATTTGTCACTGTCGGGGGCACTTTAGTGTGCAACTTCACTGGTGTTCACTGGCCGCCTGGTTGATGCTCAAATGTGGCAATGAAAACATGGAGTAGGATAATCGCTGCACGAATGAGGCTTGTCAATACAGGGGCTAGGCCTTGTAACTTCACCGTTCTTCACCACATACCGAACGAATGAGTTGCTAATGCAGCAATGTAGCATCGAATAGAATAACTATGGCTTGAACAATTGCTTGAAGCTTTGGCTACTTGCACTGGCCACACCGTTGCTATGGTGACTGAGATGTGATGGCAATGACAGAAGAACTGCACTGCCTATGCTGTTGACATCGACAAGGCTTTGAAAAAAAAAAAAAAAAGCAAGCTTGAAATATAGCATCACTACGAGAAAAGTGATGCTTATGGTAATGGGTCTTATGAGAAGTTGACAAGTTTTAGTATTTTCAAATTATTTATTTCTGTTCTTGGTTTTGTTTACATGGTGGTGTGGAGATTTTTCGGCTTGTGTAAATATCCAAACATTTTTGTATTCGAAGTCGCTGCAATTCTCTAAAATGTTCAAAACGAACAAATAAGTGTTTTGTAGTGGAGCATACGCACCAACGCGTATGCGCCTTCGGAAGACAACGAAAAGCCCGTGCTCTGCTTGCGCGAGTGTTTGTGCCGTCTTTGCCAGACTTGCCGTACGCCCACTTTCCGTTGCGACCTCGTTGCGACTTCTCTGCTCGAATAAACATCATCACAGTTTGTTAATCTGCATGTATCTTTTGCAAAGGTGGTTTCACTGCAGTATAGGAGTGCTAAGCCGTAAGAGCACCTGTCCAAATGTTCGCATGTGATTTATTGCAAAGGTGGCTTCACTGTGGCGATGGGATGGCAAGCTGTAAGAACCTCTAGAAAGAAAACTGTATTTTGAATTTTACGCTGTGAGCCAGCTACTTGAATCACGCTGTCAATAAGCATGCCACTAACATAATGCAGAATTGCGGCAGTCTGTTCGAGCAAGCACTCTATGGCTATTAGTCACTGTTGGGACCATTTTATTGTTTAGAGAAGTTGAAACCCTGCTAAAGCTCTGTGGGACCATCAACCAATTAAAATTGGATAGGTCCCTAAAATATCATGGGAAATATCAGTTTACATTACCAGATGAAACATAACATGGTCCAGGCACATGGAATCAGTCATGGGTTTCAGTTCACCATGCATAATACTCTGGCACAGTAACACCGGAGCTTACCGTTAGATTTCTTGTGCTTTTGGTCATAATCCACCATTTTCGTTATACTGCGCTGCCCTGTGCCATTTTTATAGGGGCTGGGTGTACCAGTTTTGCCAGAACTAAAGCCTTCATGATAGAGTTTTGCTAGTTTTAACACGAAATTCAACATAAATGCACTAAAGAAATTACTTTTTAGCCTGAGTGGGAACCAAACTTAGAACATCTGGTTACCACGCAGAATTCCTATCGCAGAACCACACCACTGGTCATTTTGTGCGAGGTTTAGTGCATGTAACAGTATTGCGTGGCAGAGACTTAGAATTGAACCAGGCATCAAAGCGTGTGCATTGGACAAAAGGTGGTTGGTTGAAAAAACCAGTGATTGCAAAGCGTGCCGGTGTACAGGCGTAATTCATCGTTATCAGTGAAATCACTGGCGTAGATATGGGGTTCAACTCTACCATAAAAATTTTCAGTTTTGTGTGTGTGTGTATGTGTGTTTATATATATATATCTATATGCATGAATTATGGTGCACTATCTACCAACTTCTCAAATTTACATACAATATTTCTAAGGCACTCAATATTACATTCCAAGGAAGAAAATGCAGTAATGGGTTGTTTCGTGCAAGCTCGTAATTTGTAATTGGCATATAATCAAATTCAGTCGCTAACTGTTCATTCAAACACTGAAAATTCTGACATGCTCGTTTATTCAAACAGCTTCGCAACACCTCCACATGTTCCACTGAAATAAGTGAATTCCCAACTGGAGTTGGACGCCCCAAGGTGCACTGTTCGACTTCGAAAGCCCTGAGAAGCTATGTGCGTTGTTTACAATATTTTTGCTAGGTGGCCAGCACGGAAAGGTTGCACTGGCTGTGGCTGAAGATGTGCCTGTGTAAGGTCTCACAGAAATTACAACTGCCGATCGTAAGAGCTATGTTTGTTGGCTACACGTAATCGTCACCTTTCGGCTTTAGGTGGACGAGTATCCATTGAACAGCTCTCACCGCCCAACTGCAATCCAATCCAAGCAATGCCGCACTAGGTGTTGGCTCAGTGTGGCGTATGAGAATGACTGTGCGAACAACATAGACTACTCTACAAGTGCTGCAGCACCAACTAGCCGACACCTTTTCGGCGTTTGAGGGTTTGCGTTGTCGGTGGTTTCCACGTCTAGGCCTCATCTGCGTTTCGCACTTTGTGTCTCGCTCTCATTTTTTGTTTGACTTGTAAGGCCTGATCTGCTGAAATGGCGGCAACGCTGCCTGTTTTATCTGCGCCGTCGATAATAAAAAATGTGAGAACTACAAGACTCTGACAATAATTCACAATTATTCGCCAGGTCAAAGGTGGCTGACCTCAATCGGATGTTGCTGGGGAGGTTTTGTAGAGTAGCACAATGGGGAGATCGTATGTCATGTCATGAAACTAGTGCAGGTGAACAGCCACTTTGATCAAGTGCCGCCCACGCGTCTTCAAATGTAACTTTAGTGCTAAAGTGGCTAAACACTGGCTGGCTTGGTCCTCTTTGAGCGTATTCATGTGCATTGACAAATTTTCTGGCCACTGTGCCATTAAAGGTGCTTTTTTTTTCTCTAACGAATCCTTTGAACTCTTGCCTGCGGTTTGCACAGAGTTTGTATAATTTGTCAGCGACTTCGTTTTATTACTGCATGAAATCACGTTCTATTTTGTCGTAAGAATGAAAGCGTAGGCTTCAAATGTGAGTGGAATTGGTTTTCAGTTGTATTCATTTAGAGATGAATACAACTTGACATAAGTTCTGCAATGCAGCTTGTCAAACGACCTATCAAACATTGTAGTGCTTTCACAGATTGTTTGGATAGTCACTCACAACACACTGAGGTGAAGACAAGACATATTGACTATGCAGAAGGTTCGACTGGTATATCGAGCAGTGCACCTGACTCTCTTGTGGCCACAAATTGGCACAATTAGCATAATGCACAGCCACAGCTAAGACGTACACGTACAAACGCACATGCAAACATAAAAGTATGGTTGAACACATCCCCCCCCCCCCCCCCCAAATTTCTGCCTATGCACCATGCAACATCAGCGATGTGTGAAACTGCGCAGGTGCGCATGCTGCTTTATGGGCATGTTGTGGTTACGTCACTAATTCAGCGCTAGACGCTCCTTTAGTGCAGACGCACGCATTCAGTGCAAGACTCTAGGATAGTTGTGTTTGATACAGGAAATGGTGAAGTGTGTTTCGGGTCACTAAAATATCCCCGAGTGATAACACGCACTTTTTCTCCTGCAGCTGATAGACACTGTGAAACACGAGAAAGAGGACAACATCAGGCTGCGGGCGTACATCGACGGAATCCTCCTCAACATCATCGAGAACCACCCGCAGCTACTCGAAGTGAAGCCCATTGTCTGAAGCGCACGTGCCTGGACATACACGTGTTGTGTACAAAGAGACTTGCGCGTTCTTCTCCGTCCCGAGTGTGAATTCATAGTTACACACTGCGTGCCTTGTAGGGTCGGGGCCACGCAAACCAAGCCGGTGCCTTGGGAGTGTATTTTTTTTTTCTGCTCGTACCGACACTACGAGTACTGCACATCGACTTCTAGAAGACTACCGTCTTTCGAAAGAGAAAGCCGCAGTTCTCCTATTTTTTTTTTGTGAAACTCGTAGATATGGCACACGTTTTGAACTGCGAACGCTGTATGTGGCCGTCCATACGAAATACTTCAATTTCGTTCCGAACATGTGCGAAATGCGAGGATTTCGTGCGCACAAAAAGATGCGTGAAGTGCTGCGATTACAAGGGAAGTCGGTTCGGAGAACCGGCCCACAGGGTCAAACGGTGTCGCGTTTATGTTAGTCGACGATGTTGTCATTGCAGGCTTGTTGCTTTCTATGGGTTGACGAAAAAAAGACATTTTAAATGTATTGTGGCGATTCTGATCACTGTCTGTGCAAGGGCTGCTGAGCTCTGTCGTGACAATCTGAAAGAAAAAGACCGAGCAATACTTTGCAAGCATGGGGTCATCGAAAAAACTTCTTTTATTTTAGTGATTTTTATTTTTCATTTAGTTATCATTTGATGCTTCACCGTTGTTTCTAGTTCAATTAATTTTATATCTGATGCCTCGTCATTGTTTATACTTTAATTTTTTTTATCCTTGACGCCTGCAGCTTTTTAAGAGCACAGCAAAGTGCGTGTGTTGCACAGTGTGTCTTCATGCAGTATTGGCACAAAGAACTGTGGTGTCGCACATAAATGGCATTGTGATAGGCCTGAGAACAGGCAAGACTACGCAGTCAACGCAAAAGCATCAGTTTCGAGCTGCGACTGGCCACTCGTTGAAAAGTCTGATTGCATGTCTTAGCAAGCAAATGTTGGTTAAAAAGCGATAGCATCACTGTCACACAGCAGAAATCAATACTTCACTGAAAGTGTGGGCCTCGTTTTTATAGATATACGCTTTCTGGCGAAATTTTGATCTTATTGAATTTTAAGCAGTTCCTTCTGAGGTGTTTGAATGAATTTCAATATGTTGTGCCAGGTATTTTGCCTCTGTGCTGTCCTGGAAGGTTTTGATTCCGCTGTGCTTTTGACTACTGCAGACTTGAGACATGAAGAGTGATAGCGTACGAATGGCATGGATACATCATCTCGCTTGCCATTTAGACCACTACACATGCTTTTGCATCTTAGGAAGTGTGAGCAGCTGCCAATGGGTTATTTTAGTTGTTCATGCTTGGTCTAGAAAAATCATTTTTTGTCATCTGTGTGCCTTAGTATTTTTTTGTACTTTGTTTCCATAGCTCGTTAAAGTGACACTTCAGGAAAGTATGAAGTCAAGCTAGATATAAGGATAAGCCTCTGTATTGATGAAGTTTGCGTGGGAAAAACTCTTTTGTAATGCTTTTTTGAAAAGGTGACAATTTAGAATCTATAGGTGGGCACTGTCGTGTTAGGCTGCTTATGAGACTTCTGTAATGGTGCAATACTAAGAGCAGCACAGTCGTTAAGTTTGATGGAGAGACTGCATCAACTCGTTAATTTTCTCACTGGTTCAGAAATGAGCAGTGACGATGAAACATTTGATAATGTGCTATGCAAAGATGACATTGTCTTAGTGAAAAAGTAATAGTTTCTAGAGAAATATGTTCGTATTCTAACTTGACTTCATATTCCACTCAACTGTTGCTTTGAAGGGAATTCACACATCTTGGTCACATTTGGAGCAAAAAAAAAAAAAAAAAAAAAAAACGAATGCTAGATGTGGTCCATGCGTTCGTCAGGGCATTCAAGCCACTGAATATGTTATATGCTCCTGTGGAGCCACATTGTACAGTTAAACATGAAAGCTAATAAATTGTCTAGTTTTTGCCGAAACCTGCTTTCACATGTGCTCTGTCTTTTCTCACCACATGCACTGAATAAGCGTATCCATTTTCTCAAATTGATAATTCTTTCCAACGGCAAGTTATCTCCTTACAATTACTTCTAGTGGCATCCCCTCTACGTTTGTTACATTTTTTTGTGTTAATTTTAATTACATAACGTGGTATCTAACAAAAAAAATTAGCCGTTAAATTCATACTTTTTTCTTTCATTTGTAGGGAGAGTGCCGTTCTGGCAGACTTGATGCCTTCAAGTAGTACATATACGAGGTTTTTTGTTCAGCTGCCAGCTTGCAACAAGATCAGGTGCAACGCAATGCCAAGAGGCAGGATGAGTGTCCCACATTTGCGGTAACTGCTTGCTGACTGATAATGCCTTCCCATTTAAATGCACGTACATGCCCTATAAGTGACCGCTGCAATAGTACAGTAGTAGGGCATCTGCCTCATTATTCAAAGGTCACAGGTTTGGTCTCTGCCAGTGGCAAGTTATTGTTTCGTTATCTTTTCTGTCTCCATTTATGTTAGTTCTAATCGCAGCCCCTATACTTTTCTCGACATCATTGTCTGTTAGTTCTCATTATTATTGCGTAACAAAAGAAATCTGCCCTTAAATTTTACTTCTTTCCCACATACCTTTCAGTGAGTTTAGACTTGCTGAAGTCCCTGGTCGTGTTCAGTTGAAAAGACGGGACTCTTCCCGAGAGTGCAAAAGGAAAACTCGTCTCCCAAACCCCTCAAGCAAAAACTGTACCTGTTCTCTCCCCCCAAAGTCACACCAGCGATGCAACACGGGTTTACACCCCCTCCCCCAGAGACAAGATGCTACGAATGCTTATGGGTAAAAATAAAATTCTAACAACAATGTGCTAAACATCCGGTTGGCCATACTAAACTGGATACGAGAGTTGCTTTACTGTGAAGACCAGTTTCATGAGTGAGAAAGACACTTCTTCCGAGCCATAATTGTTTACAATAGAGGGCTCGCAGTGATGAGCACTCTATTCTAACCCTGAAAGCTTATTAACAAAGCTGCTTAGCATATCGCTCCTTGCAAGTCTATTGCAGAAGACTATCCTCTATAATTATCTCGCTTTGTGGCCTGTCGGGCAACTCATCATCATAAACGGGAATGTACCGAAGAAATTTGGCAAATGCCACTAATGTGAAGGAAGAAAGCTAAGAGTGTCGCGTGGAAATTTTGAAGCCCAGCCATAAAAAAATAAAAGGAGCATGCTGGGAAGCAGGGTTGCAGAGCTGCCCCTTTGGAATTGGCATGACTTCAATATCGTACCACAATTTCGTGACCCCAGAAAGGAATGGGAACAATGCTCGAAAAAATAGAATGGAAATGGAGTTACGCTTTTTTTTTTTTTTGAAAGTAGAGCGTGCTTTTGTTTTTCAAACATTTTTAAGTCCGATTCTTGTATTTTTTATATCGCTTGGCTGATTACATGCATGGTACATTTATAGGCAATGTGCCTTGAACCACTCTGCCCTTATATAGAGTGTTGCTCCAAAGTTTGTATGTAGTACTTGCATAACTGTCACTCATCCCTGGAACATAATGCATGGCTGTGCTAAAAAACAGATGTATGCAGGACAGGTTCAACCACGCATTATGTTCCAAGTATTATCCAACAAGCCCAAATGATTTGAGTGTTACGGGTCTGTGCCATTGGTATCCATTGTGCAGAACTATGATGGCATACCCTGCTTTCGCCTTGCGATTTTTTTCTCCTTGGCAGTGCTCTAGTCACCTGGCTTCTGTTTTTTTTTACAATTCGACTAGGACACTCATACTTAATCCACTCGATGCAAAGGGTACGGTAGCCACATATCTATCTTTATCTGTCCTGCTGTCTGTCTAATCTACCCACCCTCCTTTGTTTTTGCTTCTGTCGCCATCGGCAACTCTGACGCATTTTCAAAAAAACTCTTCTCGAAGTTGTGATGCATATTGTCATGGGATTGTGGTGCTGACGTAGGAAGAGACGGCACAGCTAAAATGAATCTGTTTATTTGGGTCGCACTTGTGGCCTTTCACGGATGGTCAGATTACAGCAATGCACACTGACACTGACAGCAGCAAACAGAGCCTTGGATTTTGATCAACGGACAGGCAATGAACGCACGCTTTGGCATTTCTACACATGCCGTCGAATATTCTAGCTTTATCGCTAGCAGCCATGCAGGTTCCTGAATAGTCTGTAATGTTCACGAGTGGGCGTAATATCTCAACAAAACAATCTACTACAGTCCTGAAGCTTCTCCAACACTGCAGGTGGAGTTTGCTTTGAGAAGCACTGACAGTACAATGGGGCGGTAACACAACTTGAGGAAGGAGTGTGGCAATATTGATGCTGGTGCGATGCCTGTGTTCACTGCCAGGTTTGCACGCCTTCTCACCTTCCCCCTTCCTTTTGAAATATTGTCCCACCTGTGTAGGCACATTAGCGCATTTGCCCTAAACTGCACCAGATATATGTCGCCAAGCTACTATTCCTCGACCTTGGTTATGTGTTTTGCGTACTTTTGCAGTTCTTAATTCATATGACATGACATCAGCTTTATGTGGTGTCCATTCTTAACTCAGTGAAACTATCACAATGTCTTTCTTGCATTGAGGAATTACAAGAATGGAATTAAACTCAGGTCGTTTGCGGAGTGAGAATGGGCTGTTTTTTATTTCATTCCAGGGAATCTCAAGGAATAGAATGAGGCATGTCCCGATTTCGCAGAAGGGAATTTTAATGAAATAGACCAACGTGCCCATTCCGCAACAACTGCTGCGAAGTGAGCTCGCGTGTGAAGAGCCAGGGGGAAGTGGCTTTAGAAGTGGTTGGCTTCTGCACGTTAGGTGCACACTCATCAGTGTTAGTTTCTGTTCATAAGCCCACCAAAAAAGGCACACAGGAGGATAATGGGAAATGAGCACGAGCACGAAGAGCAAGCACCTTCAGAAGTGGTTGGCTTGTGCACGCTAGGCGTGCTCTCTCCGTACGGTAATGTCGGATAAAAGAAAAGGTTTAAAATTGGACTAATATCATTAATTGTGACACAACAATATAAAATACGTACCAATTAACCCTTTATGCTAGGGCTACTTCCATGTAGACATTATAAACCTTAGGATTTAGCTTTGTCATGTACTCTTTAAATCACTTTAGGTCACTTTATGTCACTAAATTATATGGCGTAATGCTCCGGTAACATACATTTACTCAGAAATACGATACCATTGTCCCTCAATACTTTTATTGAGGGACCATGACGATACCTAGAGCTTCGCCCACTCGTCATGATTCACTTCGCGGAGATGCATTGATTTGGTTCTTTTCTCCATGACCGCTGGGGCTCTTTGATTTTCAGGCCTCTGGCAGCTCTCTGGCAGAGGGTTAGTCAGCTAGTTCCGATCTCAACAGAAAACAGCTTCGTTGTCACGTGTGTGGAGAACCCGAGACAACCCGAAGGTGCCCGAATATCGCAAAATCGAACGCTGGGACAACTGGCCCACTAAAGGCAAAAAGTTAACAGTTAGCCCAACAAATAAATAGGTGCGAAGCAGCGGCAGGGAGTCGAAGACACTGAGCACTTAGGATCAACAGAAGAGAAGATGACGGGAAAAGCAATGGTGGCTGCGGGAAGAACTTGAAGCGATGGAGGGCCTACGACAATGATGACGTACCCGTAAATCAACGAGAGGTTGCGTGCGAACGCTTGCATATGGTTCCGTTCTCTGGGATTCGGGCATCTGTGTCGTTTCTGCGACTGCATGTGGAGCATCGACTGAACTCTGTGCGCTGGGAACGAACGTAAAACAACCCAGCATCACCTTGCTAAAGCTTGACAGTGATCTAGAAGCCACCTGAAAACAACCTGCATCGCTTTTGTAAGGCCTAGAAACAAAGCAAACCGATAACTTGAGAATCTCGCAGTTCCACTATTTCAAGAGAACAGACTTTTGGGCTATAGTTGATTTGTTACGTTCAGTGAAGCCATACCGATAAGGCAAGAAATCTCGGGAAGAGAACAGGACGCGCGCGACTCTCAGCCACATCTTCATTTCGGAAACACGTTGCACAACAAAGAAAACAGCAAATAACAGAAGAAAAAAACCTTATCGGCAGTACAAGCCTGCATCATTCAGATACGCGATCTCGTTTCCGTGATGAGTGTGTATATTTCTAAATAGCAACTGTGATAAGAATACACCAGAGATTGTCGAGGCCTAGTTGAATAGAAAATGACAATTCGGTCAGCGCGCCCTCGATTGCTGTGAGCGCAAAGAGAATCGCGTATCTTAATGATGCAGGCTTGCGTTTGAGATGCAAATTTCTGGTATTATTCGCCGCCTTCATTGCTTTATAAGTGCAACATGTTTACGAAGTAAAGATACAGTTGCGCGTGCAGAACACGTTCTGTCCTCTTTCTGTGGTCTCTGTCTTATCAGCGCGACGGCTTTATTGAATCCACTG
Source organism: Rhipicephalus microplus (assembly GCF_013339725.1). Taxonomy (NCBI): domain Eukaryota; kingdom Metazoa; phylum Arthropoda; class Arachnida; order Ixodida; family Ixodidae; genus Rhipicephalus; species Rhipicephalus microplus. The sequence continues at coordinate 35,719,541 of NC_051174.1, forward strand.
TTTCAAGCCTTGGGTGGCTTTGCAAGATTTGCCCCCCTCCCCCTTTTTATACATGAAAATACCATATATTAATTTTTTTAGTCTTTAGTATACCCTCTAGGCCCAGAAGGTGTTACAGAGGGGGTGGGTACAATATGAATGCGGCGAAAATGATCATGACGGCAGAAAAGGAGATACAACAAATCATAAAGTAAAAAAAGATGAAAGAACAACAAAATAAAACAAAGAACATTAGCCTGCAGTCACACCATGAAGGGTTCCGAAAGTGCCGTCTTAAACAGCCCTTGGTCCTCAGTAGCAGCAATGGAAGGGAAGGCAGATCCAATCTCGGTTTGTCTTCGAAAGAAAAGATTGCAAAAAGTGGCTGGTGCTGCAGAAAGGAATGGATACTTTTGTGAAAGAGTGACATGCGATAAATTGTTATTGTAGGGGCCAGATTAGGAAGTTGTAGAGTAGATTTCATTAAAGGGACCCTGCAACACTTTTTTGAGCATGACTGGAAAACGCTGCCGATCAGTACTAGAGGCTTCCAACAATAACACGCGAGCCAAATATTATAGCGCATAACGTGGCCTGGAAGCCACAATGAATTATCAAACTCAACTAAACACTGTTTTCTTTTCTCTCGACAAATCACGAAATATGCCCAAAAATCAAACGTGGTAAGCCCATCGATCTGTCATTGGCTGATTTGAACATGGCGCACTCGCTCGTTACACAGATCGCCACGGGAAGATGCTACTTGTCCATGCGTACGCGCGCGATTACAGGGAAAAGGCCGCGCATTCGCAGAAGAAAAAGAAAAAAGGGCTCAAGGTCGCGAAGCACGCGTGACGTTTTTCTGTGGCCCTGCCATCCCTCCCTGCTTAGCTTCCATCGCTTTCGTCGGGACGAGTGAAGAAAGAATGCAATTGCAGCATGTGACAAACCTTACGCTCAATCACCAGTTGGGAACCTGTCCGGGCCTTCACCAGGCTTGCACTCGCCACCACCCCGGCCGACCACCTGACTTGACGCGCTGGACGCACGGTACACTGCATCGACCACTCCTTGCCTTCGTACGGGAGACAGGATTTTTCCTTCTTATTTAACTGATGCCATAAAGCATACCTGTGCCAATAAAAAAAAAAGAAACCCTTGTAACTCCACTCGCACCGGATGTATTTTTAAAACTTTTGCGGCGTTAAATTAGTGAGGCATAAGCTCGGACACGTACTCTAGTTTTGGACGGATAATGTTTGATAGAGCTGTAATTAAAGATGTTTTGTTGTTTGGTGAAAGTGTCTGCAGAGGTAACCAAGAGAACAGTTAGCATTGTTAATAATGCAGGCAATGTAAGAGTGCCACGATAGATCATTTGTTATGTAAACACCGAAGGTATTTGTAGCTACTAACTTGCTCTAATTTAGTTACATTTGATGTGTATTTGAAAGGTTTCGGAGAGTTAGAAGAACGTGTGATTGTCGTATACTTTTACATGTAGATATGTTAAGATCCATTAACCATGTATTGCACCAATCAGGTACCCTATTTGGATCAGCTTGGAGAAGTAACTTGTCACCTTCGTTAGTTATTCCACAGTACATAACGCAGTCGTCAGCAAACAGCTTTATGGATGACTTAATATTGTCACGTGCTTGCTCAAGAAAGACGATGGCAGTTGTGCATGTGCCACGAAGGACTACGAAATGGACGAAGAAGAACTCGCTTGCGCGTTCTAATTGAAAAGATCGACCTGCTTCTGGTGTCTCAATCTCTACGGCAAGACCTCTGTTTTGACGTCGTGACACTGGTGGAGGTGCTGGAGCCTACAACCTGATGCAGGACAGTCTTGCTCGGACCCGTTCACCTAGTCCAGAGACCCAGCCCCTCATCACGACTCCGGTGCACTGATTCAGTCAGCGCCTACTAGGCCTAAGTCCGGAGTCCGCACCTGTTCCGCCTTAACCAGCATGGCAGCTCCTACCACATCCACGGCTACCCTTACATCGCAGACCACTCTTCCCTTGCAGGTGACTCTTGAACGTCCTCGCGTTCCTGAAGTTTTCCACGGGGAAAAGTACGAGGATGTCGAGGACTGGCTCGAACAGTTCGAACGGGTCGCTGTATCTAACCACTGGAACGAACAGCACAAACTTGGCCGTGCGTATTTCGCCCTGAAAGATAGCGCTCACACGTGGTACGAGAACCACGAGGCTACTTTCCAATCTTGGGAAGATTTCCGTCGAAAGCTCCTCGCCACATTTTTGAACACGGACCGACGGGATCGCGCACAGCAACTGATTGAGGCTCGCGCACAAAAACCCAACAAAACAGCCGCCATGTACGCAGAGGGTATGATCCGTCTGTTTCGACGAGCTGACCCTGACATGCCCGAGGCGAAGAAGGTGCGTCACCTAATGCAGGGTGTCAAAGAACCAGTGTTTGCGGGCCTCGTACGAAATCCACCTACAACAGTAGATGAATTCATAAGAGAGGCGACTGTCATCGAGCGCGCACTGCGACAACGATACCGACACTTTGACCGCCTGCCGAACCACGCGGCAGCACGTGCTGCAGCTCAGAACACTGCCGTGTGTGAAAGTTCCCTGAGACAAATGATTAGGGAAATACTGCGTGAGGAACTTCGGGCCCTCTGCGTCCCTCCTACCCAACCGCCCGTCGCATCTGTTGCCGAAATCGTCCGCCAGGAGTTGAGGCAAGCCGTTACACCACCGGCGCCAAGCCCTGAGCCACATCCAGCGAGTTACGCTGATGTGGTCCGTCGTCCTCCACCGTCATTTGTGGCGACACCCTTCCAGCCACGACCCGCGGCCGTACCTTGGTGGCAACAGGATTCCATGAGACGACCACCAGTTCGCCGAACTGACTTGTGGCGCATGGCCGACCGTCGACCTATTTGCTTCCGCTGCGGAGAACCAGGTCACATTGCTCGCTATTGCCATCGTAGCGATTGCGGCTTCGGGAACTCTTCTCGTCCCGCTTCTTTCCGCTCTGAAGACCATCGTGCCCACAATGCCGATCAACTGTCGACTGGCCAAGCAACTACACCGCGTCGCTGGCGATCTCCATCTCCTGCGCGTCATCGCGACTTCTCTCAGAGCTACGCGGACGTCACCAGAGGCCGTTCGCCTAGCCCGCGCCGGGAAAACTAACTGCTGCGACCTCCGGGGGCAAGGTTGCCAATCGTCGAGACACCGAAAAGTTCCCCCTATCATCGCAAAAAGATATGACGACAACCACGGCGAATACGACGACGAATACGACGACGAATATTAATGCCGGTGAAGTTGTACGTGCTGATCTTGGCGTTTTCATATACGGACATCATGTTACAGCACTGGTCGACACTGGCGCCGACTTCTCAATCATGCAACAAGAACTCGCCGACCGCCTTAGAAAGGTCAAGACACCGTGGACAGGGCCACACATAAAGAGTGCTGGTGGTCAGCTGATGATTCCCACGGGTAAATGCACCGCTCGACTTCGCATCGGGGATTCTCGCTTCGTGGCCACTTTCGTCCTGTTGCCAGACTGCTGTAAAGAGCTAATTTTGGGCATGGATTTTCTTCGAGATCATGGCGCTGTTATCAACATCCCTCAAAGTATGGTGACGTTTTGCGCACATCGGTATGTCGACGACAGCAGCGACGAACTACGCGGCAGTTTGCAAATAGCCGACGATGTGACGCTCCCACCGAGATCCTGCTGCATTGTGTCTGTGTCCAGTGGGTGGCCTTCCTATAAGGATGTGATAGCGGAGCACATAGTCGCTCTTTTGCTCACGCAAGGCATTTCCATCGCGAGAGGCATCCTAACGCTTACTGGTGGACAGACAGAAGTGCTCCTCACAAACTTCAGCAACGAGCGCCGTCAAATCCAGAAGTGTACCGCAATTGCCTGCTTCGACGATATAGACCAAGCCGGGGATTGCTGTGCTTTGCAACCAGATGACGCGACAGTCCCTGCCTCGACAACTTTGTCGGTGGACATCTGCTCCACGCTACCGCCCTCTGATAGGAAGCGCCTGCTTCGACTTATACACCAATTCGAAGGCTGCTTTTCACGTACGTCAAAGGTCCAGCGGACACCATTGACCAAGCACCGCATCATTACTGAAGACAACACGCGACCGATTCGGCAGAACCCCTACCGTGTGGCTCTGAAAGAACGCGAGGAGATTCAGAAGCAAGTACAGAAGATGCTCGTGGATGACGTCATACAACCTTCGAAAAGTCCTTGGGCGTCCCCCGTGGTTTTGGTCAAGAAAAAAGACGGCAGCTTGCGTTTCTGTATTGATTATCGCAAGTTGAACCAAATCGTGAAGAAAGACGTCTATTCACTGCCTCGCATAGACGATTCACTCGATCGGCTGCGTCATGCGCGCTATTTCTCTTCAATGGACCTCCGAAGCGGCTACTGGCAGATAGAAGACGACGAGAGAGATCGTGAAAAAACGGTCTTTGTGACGCCTGATGGCCTTTACGAATTTAAGGTGCTCCCTTTTGGGTTGTGCTCGGCGCCAGTCACTTTTCAGCGTCTCATGGACACCGTACTATCGGGCCCGAAGGGGCAAACATGCTTGGTCTATCTGGACGATGTTGTTGTATTCTCATCATCATTCGAGGAACATCTCAGCCGTCTATTCACCGTACTCCAAGCCATACGCTCGGCCGGCCTGACTTTAAAACCCGAAAAATGTCATTTTGGTTTCAACGAACTCAGCTTCTTAGGCGACGTCGTCAGTCACGAGGGTGTTCGACCTGACCCGGCCAAAATAGACGCCGTAGCGCGATTTCCTGCACCCCGTGACAAAAAGGCTGTGAGACGATTCTTAGGGTTGTGCGCCTATTACCGGCGATTTATCGAGGACTTTTCGTCTATTGCGGTGCCATTGACACGACTCACACGAGAGGACGTCCCCTTCTTTTGGGGTGAACAGGAGCAAATGGCATTCAATGAACTGTGACAACGCTTGCAAACACCTCCAGTCCTTGCGCACTTCGACCATGACGCCCCTACAGTACCACACGGACGCCAGCAATGTAAGTCTAGGTGCCGTTCTGGTGCAGTGGCAAGACTGTTGTGAAAGAGTAATAGCCTACGCCAGCAGAACTCTCTCTCGCACGGAGGAGAACTACTCGACCACCGAGAAGGAGTGTCTCGCCGTGGTGTGGGCAGTCATCAAATTTCGTCCGTATTTGTACGGTCGCTCCTTCAAGGTTGTTAGCGACCGTCACACTTTGTGCTGGCTCACCAACCTTAAAGATCCATCTGGTCGTTTGGCGCGCTGGAGCCTAAGACTTCAAGAGTTTGACGTGACCATCGTCTACAAATCTGGGAAGAGGCACACCGACGCCGACTGTCTCTCACGGTCGCCAGTGGAAACTGTCGCTCCTGATGACGAAAACATCGACGCGGCATTTTTGGGAGTTGTCAACACGGCCACTATTGCACGAGAGCAGCGCAGTGATCCTGAGCTGTTACCACTCATTGAATATTTAGAAGGACGACGTAAAGACGTCCCGCGGTTATTTGCTAGAGGACTGCCATCTTTTTGCTTGCGCAACGATGTTCTCTATAAGAAAAACTTCTCACCAACCGGTAACCCGCACTTGCTCGTCGTGCCTGCCTCTCTTCGAAAAGAAATTATGGAAGCGTGCCATGATGAAGCAACTTCTGGTCATCTAGGCTACACCCGAACATTGAGCCGACTACGGTGCAAGTACTACTGCTGTTAACCATCACGTGCGAACTTGCACCGACTGCCAAAGACGCAAAGCGCCTCCCAGCAAGCCAGCCGGTCTTTTACGCCCAGTCGAAGCACCAGAAAAGCCGTTTACCCAGATTGGAATGGATTTCCTGGGTTCCTTTCCAACTTCCACAACAGGGAATAGATTGATTATTGTGGTCACTGATTACCTGTCCCGTTATGCGGAGACTAAAGCTATGCAGCGTGGCACAGCAGCAGAAGCCACTCAGTTTTTCATCGAAAACATTGTCCTTCGGCATGGCGCTCCGACAACAGTGATCACAGACAGAGGACCTGCCTTCACCGCAGAGATTTTGGAGTCGGTTCTCAGACTCAGCGGTACAGCTCACCGGAGAACAACTGCATACCATCCGCACACAAACGGACTGACGGAGCGCCTCAATAGGACCCTCACAGACATGATCAGCATGCACGTTGACACGGAACATAAAAACTGGGATCAGATATTGCCGTACGTGACCTTTGCTTATAACACCGCTCCGCAAGAAACCACTGGAATGACCCCGTTCAGTCTGATCTATGGTCGCGAAGTCACAACAACATTGGACGCCATGTTGCCGCATGAGTCGGACGACATCCATGTAGACGCCGAAGAATTCACTCAGCGTGCCGAAGGAACCAGACAGCTCGCGCGCGTGCGCATCTGTCATCAGCAGCATCAAGATGCACAACGCTATGACACCCGACACAAGTTTGTTAGCTACTCACCAGGCGACAAAGTGTGAGTCTGGGTTCCGATACGTCGACGTGGACTGTCTGAGAAACTGCTAAGACGGTACTTTGGTCCATATAGCGTCACGCGACGCTTGAACGACGTGAACTACGAAGTCGTTCCCGACACTAATTGTAGTTCTAAGCGTCAAAAGCATTTGCCCGAAGTCGTGCACGTCGTGCGTATGAAACCGTATTTATCGAGTTAATTAGCTCCCGGTTACCGTTTACGTACGACCACTTCATACGCCTGGTAGAGCACCTGAGTTGCGCATCGGGACGATGCTTCTTTCGGAGGGAGGCAAATGTCACGTGCTTGCTCAAGAAAGACGATGGCAGTTGTGCATGTGCCACGAAGGACTACGAAATGGACGAAGAAGAACTCGCTTGCGCGTTCTAATTGAAAAGATCGACCTGCTTCTGGTGTCTCAATCTCTACGGCAAGACCTCTGTTTTGACGTCGTGACAATATTACTTGCTAGATAATTGAAGTAAACTAAAAAAATCGTATGGCCTAAAAGGGAACCTCGCGGTACGCCAGATCAAACTGCACAGGGATTTGAGGAACAATTAAGAAGTAACATACTGAGGGTGGTTAGTAGGAAAGCATTCAATCAGTTCCAGTAGGGTTGATATTCAGTGCGCTAAGTTTGAGTAGCAGTTAGTGTGAAAGTTTATAAAAGGCTTTTGTGAAGTCTAAAAAAAATGCAGTCAACCAGTATTTTGTTATTTAGTGCGAAAATGACGTCATGTGTAAGAGCTTGATAGGCGCTGGGTTTCGCACGAATGATGCCTACTAAAGCCGTGTTTGAACTTGTAAAAATGCGCTGGTTTCAAGAAAACCTATGAGGCTATGAACCTATGAGGCTAGAATAAATTATGTGCTCGAGCATCTTAGAGGAAATGCTTCTTGAAGAAGCTGTGCTTGCTTATAGCTTTCCAGCCTCGCGGCGAGACCGGGCTACAGGTGGCACCGTGGCAGCACTGTCCCCGCGCAAGTGTGGATAGGCGGTCGGCGGCACTTCTACAAATACATGGAACGGCGCTTCGTTGCGTGCAATCTGAGCCGATTGTTGGTGGATAAAATGATTTGACTACAGTTTACTGGTAATATATACGTTCTTCTCTGCTGAAGAGGTGCACGAAGCCTATGCAACGTCATCATTAACCGTGAGTAAAGCACATCCTGCCCTTCTTATATAGGAATGCTCGCCCTGAGTGACTCTCTTCCCGCTTTCGCACTGAATTACGCCTTCGCTGTATTGTTTGTACGTGGTTAGTTTGTGTTCTACCTGCTACACACTGTTGCAGCGTGACTGAACTACTTATTTAAATCTTTGTCATCTGCATACTAAAAAAAGAGACAAAAAAAGATAATTGAAAGCCCACGTATCTGTGCGATTATTTCAGTACCACTGTTCGCACCTTATACGCATCTGATTTTTTTTTCATTCTGTTCACCATGAAATGTGCGACAGTCGATAAGTCTAGTCAGGAAAGCTTAGAGGTCGACGGCACTTTGCGCTACACTGAGTTTACCACCTGTGCCACATGTTCTTGCACCAGTAAAAATATACAAATCTTACGTAAGAGTTCAGCAGAAACCTTTCATCGATGGATTACGCGCATGACAGTGCTACAAGAAAGGCCTGGTTAGTGGGACAAGGATGTTGTTTTTTTTTCAGGCAAAACATGAACACTGGCTTCCGCCGGTCTCTAACGATGCAACACAAACAGAACTCAAAGTAAAAAAAGATGAAATTTTCAGTTAAATTATACGACATTATATATGAGGCAAGCCGTCTGAATTAATTTTGGAAGTCTGGGCTCTTTAGAGCGTTCCTAAATCTAAGCACACGGTTGCGCACGGTAGCTATGTTTTAACTACAGCTTAAGTACGGAAGTGTCACAGTTTATGTGACATTTAAAGCTAGAACCTTATCTAGTGAGGTAAGTCTAGCTGTAATATTAGAGGAGCTAGAGGGTGTTAAATGGGATATAATAGGGCTCAGTAAGGTTAGGAGGACAGATGAGGCCTATACGGTGCTACAGAATGGGCATGTCCGTCTTTTGCTATGGGGGCTTGGCTGACAGAAGAGAACTGGGAGTGGGGTTGCTTATTCACAGAAACATAGCTGGCAACATAGAGGAATGCTATAGCATTAACGAAAGGTTGGTAGGTATCGTAATTAAACTCAATAAGAGATACAAGATGAAGGTGGTACAGGCTTACGCATCTACATCCAGCCATGATGACGCTTCAGTTGAAAGCTTCTATGAAGACGTGGAATCGGCAACGAGTAAGGTAAAAACACAGTATACTGTACTAATGGAAGACTTTAATGCAAAGGTAGGGAAGAAGCGGGCTGGAGACCAGACAGTGGGAGATTATGGCTTCGGTTCTAGAAATGCCAGAGGAGAGGTAGTAGTAAAATTCGCAGAACGCAATAATTTACGGATTTTGAATACCTTCTACCGAAAACGAGAAAACCGTAAGTGGACATGGAGGAGCCCCAATGGAGAAAATAAGAACGAAATAGACTTTATAATGAGTGCACACCAGGCATCGTGCAGGACGTGGAAGGGTTCGCAAGGTACGATGCAGTGACCATAGAATGATACGGTCTCGAATTTGTCTAGACTTGAAGAAGGAACGACAGAAACTGAAACGCAAGAAGCCAATCAATGAGCTAGCACTGAGAGGTAAAGTAGGGGAATTCAGAGTCTCACTTCAGAACAGGTACTCAGCTCTTATCGAGGAAACCAGCCTTAGCGTTGACGCAATGAATAATAATCTGACGAGTGTTATTACGGAGTGTGCAGTGGAAGTTGGAGGTACGGTACTTAGATAGGACACTGGCAAGCTGTCCCAAGAGACGAAGAATCTCATTAAAAAGCGTCAAAGCGTGAAAGTCTCTAGTACAACAGACAAAATACAACTGGCAGAGCTTTCTAAGTTGATTAACATTAAGACGATCGAGACCTTGGACTGCTTCTAACGAATACGGTTTATTAGAAGAAGCGAAGTAACACGTGCTTGCTCGATGCAGCAGTCTTCTTTCTTCTTTTTCTGGCGTTTGATGATGATATTTTATAGGCTCCCTCCCACCCAAGTTGAAATGTGATAAGCTCTTGCGGGCTATTTGAAACAACCTTCCATAGGGTATATGTGGTTCACCGATCTTCTTAGAAGTTCTCTTTTGCCTGTGCAAAGGAGACAAGCTCTTGTTATCCCGTCTCGCCCAGGGTAGAGTTTTACAATTTGGCACATTTTCCAAAATGTTCTTGGAGCCTTGCCCTCAACCAACACAATTTCACCCTGTGAGAGTGGTTTTGCTTGCCACGTCTTGGCTTTGACCGTAGCTACTATTTCCTTGATGTAGTCTCGATGCCATCTTTTCCATCAAGCGCGCATGAGTTTGCGTCTGCTTCGCCATGCGTCTTCAATGTCACTGTTGTACAGTCTTGTTTGTCCGTCTTGAAGCTGTCGCCATCCGCCTATGATGTCTGCTGGCGTTAGTGGCATTGGCTCGTCAGGTTCTCCATATACGTAAGTCAATGGTCGATTGTGGAGTGTTCCTTCAACTTCTGCTACAATAGTGCGCAGCTCCTCTACCGAAGCTGTATTTTTCGATATTATTTTTCGCATCGACGTCTTCAGGTTTCTTATGAGGAGCTCGTAAAATCCTCCCCACCATGGCGCGCACTCGGCTATTGTTTTCCACTGAATTTGTTGGCCACTGCACTGATCATTTAAGACCTCATTGTTAATTGTTTCGAGCATTCTGTTGATTTCCTTTCCAGCTTTTATAAATGTTTTGGCGTTGTCCGAGTAGATTACTGCTGGCATTCCCCGTCGAGCTGTAAATCGTCGGAATGCTTGTAGAAAACTTGACGTTGACAAATTGTTGGTAACCTCTAAGTGTACTCATCTTGTTACCGCTCAGGTGAATATCAATACATATTGCTTCACAATCTGGTACTTGTCCTTTGCGTACAGAGGTCCTGTAAAGTCAGCTCCCGTAACTTCTAATGGCTCTGATTCGGTGACTCTGTCTGCCTGAAGTGGAGGTATGTTTTGAGTCGCCGGTCTGGAGTTATGCATCTTGCAGATGACACATCTGTTCAGAACTCTTTTCACTGCTTGTCTACCCTGCAATATCCAGAACTTAGTTCGAAGTTGCGCTAGCGTCACTTGAACTCCTCCGTGTGATACGTACCATTTTATGCACGTGACGTATTAGCAGTTCCGTGAAATGCTCATCCTTTGGAATGACTAAAAACGTGCTTGTTGAATTTTTGGCTGCACTGCAATTGTCTCTTCTGCCTGATGATTCCATCGTCATCAAGGTAGACTTCGTGCCCATTAATTTCAAATGATTGAGTGTTTGAATAGGCCTCACCCTTTGTTTGTCTCAGTGATATTTGGGTCTGTCTTATCCAGTATTTCTCTGCAGTTGTTACCTATTTTCCTGTCAACGGCCCTTTGTGATTTTCCTTTCTTGTGTCATTGTCTATGAATCTGAACACCCATGCTGTCACTCTTATAAGCCATCCGTATGATGAATACCTTTCGATTTCCAAGATTGGCTCAATTTCGGCTCTTCCCATGCATTGGTGACATTGTGATTTATGCTGGTCTTCCACGTCTGTATTTGTGCCAATTATGCTTACTAAGTTCTTTTTCAGTGATGTTATCCATTCGGAACCATTCCACCATAACTTTGACGTTATCAATGCCTTTGCGCTTGTTCCTCGTGTAAGTAGGTCAGCAGGGTTGTCGTCGATTCTAACGAATGACCAGCTTGCTTGAAGTGTTTTTTCTCTAATTTCTGCTGTTCTGTTGACAACAAACGAATTTCTTTTGCTTGTTCACTTGATCCAGTGAAGCACAACCATCGAGCCCGTCCAGCAGTGTATTTCCTGAAATGTTTCGTTGAAGTGACCTTTGATGTAGTCGCATAATCTTGATGCTACCACCGCTGCCATCAGTTCAAGTCACGCCAATGTCAGCTCTTTAATTGGAGCTACGCGGCTTTTTGCTGTTATCAGCCTTGATTCTTTGCTTCCATCGTGGTATACTGCTATCAAGTATGCTGCCGCTCCGTATGCTCATGGGCTCGCGTCGGCAAATAAATGCAGCTTGTATGCTTCTACTGGTTGATCTTGCTTGCGTAGCATCGGGGGATTTCTAGAACTCGAAAGTCCTCCGCTTCAGACATAAGGTTCTTCCACTTGTCGCATTCATCTTTAGGGAGCAGGTCGTCCCACGTGACGTACGTTTTCTACAGTCTCTGCAGTCCTATTTTCGCACGTACTGTGAATGGCGACAACAAACCGAGCTGGTCAAATATCTTCGCTGTGGTTTGTAACACGGTCCTTTTTTGTCAAGTACGTTGTATCTGTTAATAAGTTCAACTTTTCCATGGGGAAGCAAATCATGTCCTTTGAGTGCTTCCATATTAAGCCCAGAAGCAATTTAAATCCTCTAGATCGAATATCTATGTGAGAATCATCCCTTTCGTTTTCACCTATTATTTTGTTTAATCGCTCTTCATTGGATGTCCATTTTCTCCGATTCATCGCTGCCTCTCTGAACACTTGCTTTGCCTCTTTGTACAACTTGACAGCTTCATCAACTGTTGCTACTCCCAGAATGACATCATCCACGTAGATCACGTTCTGCAGTTTCCTTGTCGTATCAGGAAACCGGTCTTCCACTTGTTTCAAATGGTGTTTAATTGTAGCTGCCAGCATAAATGTGCTCGGTGTTGTTCCGATTGTTACTCTTGGCATTCGCCATGTTTGCATTTCATTCATTAACCTTCCTTCAGCGCCATGCTTCCACCACAGAAATCTCTTTGCATCTCTATCCTCTTCGTGTATAGAGATTTGTAGATATTCCTTCTCAACATCTCCTCCTAATGCCACCTTTTCCTTTCGGAAATTAATGAGCAGCGATAGCATGTCCTCATTCAAATTGGGTCCTGCCTCTAGGTTCTCGTTTAGAGACATGCCTTTTCTAGAATGTGATGAGGCGTAGAACACTAGTCGAGCCTTTGTTGTGGCTCGGTCCTTTCTAATGATCACATGATGTGGCATGTAGTAGCAAAGTGCATTTGGCTGTTATGATGGCTCTTGGACCTCCTCTGCGACTCCTAATGCCCTATACTCTGATATAGCTTTGTCGTAGCGATACAGGATTTCTTCATTTTTCTGCAGCCTTTTAGTCAGTTGCTGTAGTCTTTTTATCGCATTTTCCTTGTTGCTTTCCAAGTTTCCGTCCTGCTTCCATGGCAAGCTGACTTGATAGCGACCGTTTTGTTGCACAATCTTGCGCTCGAATTCTTCGACCACTTCATTTCCGGTGTTATCCAAACTATTTCTTGTGATCTTCATTGACTCCAGGCTCCAGAACTTCTGTAGCTCTTGCTGGAGTTCTGTCTCCGCAGCCTCGACCTTCAGAACCATGACTGCTTGATTATGCGTTAGTTTTGTCTTGCTTTGCTCTGACGGCCCTTGCAGTACCCATCCCAGTATGGTTTCTACTACCATCAGTCTGTCCCCGATTTTTTGAGTTCTACTAGTAAAGAATTCCCAATAATAGTCTAAGCCGATCAGTAGTTCTACAGAATCTGTTGCAGTCGTCTCGGTCCTGTGATCAGCCACTTGCATCTTTAGCTGCTTCATTTTCTCGCTGAGTTTCTTAGTTGGAGTGGGTATACAACTGTGCGAGATAACGTCGACTTGTAACGCTTCAATCACTGTTGTCGTGCTTGTTTCTCGTGACTCTACAGTCACTTGCACCACGTTCATTAGTTTGACCTTTTCGTCTCCTTCAAATGAACCAATCGTCAGCCTTTCCTGTCGCAACACCTTCGCACCTATTTCTTTCGCTAATCCCGCTTCAATAAATGAACGTTGACTTCCGCTGTCTAATAACAAACGGCAATGTCGGCCACATGTTTCTTCTTCTACGCACGCTACAGCCGTCTGCGAAAGCACAAGTTTATGCTTGATATTTTCGGTTGCGTGTAGCGTAGACGTCGTCGCTTCAGCTTGCGCTGTTGAGACCAGCTCTGCCCTTGCTTTCTGCATCACAGTTCTACACACTGACGTGGCATGTCATCCTTTGCATTGCTTGAATTTTACTTGGGCTTTGCAAATGCGTGCAGTGTGGTCAGGTCTCGTGCATCTGAAGCATGCTCTATTTTCGGTAAGCATAGCTTTCTTTTCATCCACTGGAATGCTCTGACGACAGTTTTCGGTTGCGTGGGTTTTCTGCTTGCAAAATAAACATATTCTGTGCGCTGAGCCATAGAAGCTTGAAGTTGTGCGCATCTGTCGGCCGTTCTCTCATGGTTTTGCAGTTCTTCTTTCTTGTTCACGTTGTGTTTCTTCACGAAAAGCTGCTTGCTCTCTTAAGAATAACATAAGCCTGTCCAGCTTTTTTTCGCACGCTTTTACTGTTGGGTTGCTTTGCTCGCAGTTTTCTGAATCTGAGCTGTTTCTGATACCCTTTTTTGACTTGAACTGCACTGATAATTCTGGTGGAATTGCCCTTTTCAATACTGGTAACAACATTGGCGCATAGCTCTCGGTTTCCACTTTTAGGGACTTGAGTGTCAATATATTAACTTGCACTCTCTGTACTAGCCTATTTAAGTAATCGGTATCTTGAGCAGACCTCACTTTCTCCAAACTCAAGAGCTCATTCATGTACATTTCAATGAAATGTTCCCGATAGCCAAACGTTTTTTTGCAGTATTTCGATTGCGTCATCATAATTTTCCTTTGCCGAGTACGGAAGTCCTTCGATAGCAGCCGCCGCTTTTCCGGTTAGCGATGTTACCACGTAATTGAACTTCTGTCCCTTGCTCATGTTCGGTCTTAGGTGAACTGCCGACTCGTAATGAGCCCAAAAGCGGTTCCACTCCAAAGCTTTTCCCCCAAACTTTATCATTTCAAACTTTAGTAGCTTAACAAGTTCCCTTGCTTCTTGTCCTGTACTTAAGGGCGTCACCTGCCTTGTCCTATCGCTTGAATCTGATTGTGCAGTCTGTCGAAGTCTGAATTCTATTGCAGATAAGGTCGTCGTTAATTTCATGTCGTACTCTATGTCACAGAACGAGCACTCAAAAAGAGCGCGCCGCCAACTCCTTGCGACAAAACGCCGGAGTGACGCCGCGAGGTCAACGATAAAAGAAAAAGAAAAAGAAAACAAGCTCCCCGGGCACGCTCCCTCTCCCCGCGGAAGCGTGGCTTCGCCGACAAACCTCCTCACCCCACATCGGCGGCCGAGCAAGCACTCGAACTTTCTCGATAGAAAGAGGCGTGGTGACACCGGGTTGAGTCATCCATCGCAGACGGCCCACGTATCGTCTCGACCTTTCCCCCAGCCTTCGCTGCGCATCGCGCCGACGAAATGATGAGAACCTTCTAGAATATCGCGCGGAAGGTATTTAATCGAGCTGCCGAGACGAAAGAGCAGGAGAAGACGGAAGTTTGCGCCAGAGCGCGTAGGGATTCCGCCGTGTAGTCGGCGAAGGTTTTGTCCGTGGAGACAAAGCAGGAGAAGAAGATGATTTCCACCTGAGGGGTGATGACTCGAGCTACAGGCAAGAGTGTGTGTTTACCGCTATTGAGCGAAGACGCATGGCAACAGCTGCGTGTGTGAAGCCGACGTGTTTCCGGCGAAGAAGTTTGAAGCTTGAAGAGTGGCCAATGGAAGACGCGAGGTTTCCTGTAAGAGAAACTTCGAGGGCAGCGGAACGACAACAACGCTGGACTTTGAGTGAGTGATTCTCGGAAGAGTAACATCCACACTTTTGTTTCAAGAACTTTGGACTGAATAGGTTTCCTATCCCTTTAGACTTTAAGTGTCTTGGTTGTTGAATGCATGCGACTGCATTGTAGTGCATATTGTTGTCTGTGTCCGTTGTTTCGAGTGTGGCTGATTGTACTGTGTAGTACGTTGTTTGGTGGGTGACATATTCTATTCAACTATTGTGGAGTGTGCATACTTGTGTATTGTTTTTGATCTGCCATTATTGAGAATATAGTTCTGTTTTGTTTATCAACTCTCGGCTCTGACTTGTTCTTTGGGCCACAGCCAGCGTCTGCTGGCGCACGAAAAAGGACCACTTCTAAATTGTCCACGCTTTCGTGGTGCGGTTCGGGGGGCCGATACTTCGGCCCTTGGAATTAGCCCGGCGATCGCCTCCCTAATTAACGGGACCCCGTTACAATTATTCTTGCGTCCACGACAGGACCTTTTGGTGCACAGTGTGTCCAAAGTAGTGAGAAAGAGCCTCGAGTTGTTGATACTGCTATCGGAACGATTTTGTGTGTTGTTCAATGTTCTCGTTAATGAGTGCAGGAGAGTGTTCCGATAGACTGATTTAGGCAGATACTTTTTGCACGCGGCAAGACTTTATTTGCGAGACACCATGGATCTCGAAAAGTTAGTTGCTCTTGGTGAGAAGATGGGTCTTTCTGGCGCCGAACTACGGAAGTGGGTAAGCCAGAAGGAGAAAGAGGCAGCGGAGAGAGCCAAGGAAGAAAAAGCAGCTGAGTTAGAACGAGAGAAGTTGGCAGCTGAAAGGGCCAGGGAAGAAAAAGCAGCTGAGTTGGAACGAAAGATGTTGGCAGCTGAGAGGGCCAAGCAAGAAAAAGCAGCTGAGTTGGAGAGAGAAAAGTTGACAGCCGAAAGGGCGAGAGAAGAAAGAGAGGCAAAGGAGTGACAGCTGAAGGAAGAAAGAGAGCAACAATTGAAGTTGGAGATGAAGAGAGAAAAACTGGCAGCTGAGAGGGCGAAAGAAGAAAGAGAAGCGGAGATGGCTGAAAGGGAACGGCAGCGGCAGCACGAAATGGAACTCGAGTGCCTCCGTTTGCAACAGCGAAGTGAAACTCCGGTCCAAGCTAGAGTTGAAAGCAGGAAACGGGAGGACCACAGCTTCCGCTTGAACCCAAGCAAGCTGCTCGTGGCGTTTGATGAAAGGAAGGACGACCTTGACGCGTACCTTCACCGATTTGAGATGATTGCGAGGAGCCAGGATTGGCCGGAACATCAATGGGCAATTGCTTTGAGTACTTGCTTGAGTGGTGAAGCGCTCAGTGTGTACGGTAGGCTGATGCCGACCGATGCAGCCAGCTATGCAAATGTGAAAACTGCTTTACTGAAGCGATTTAGATTTAGTGTGGAAGGATTCCGGGACAGATTTCGGACAGGAAAGCCAGCTGATGGTGAGATGGCTACGCAGTATGCCGCACGACTTTGCCATTATTTCGACAGATGGATTGAACTTTCAGGGACAGCGCAGGAGTACGATGAGCTTAGAGAGCTCCTAATTAGAGAACAATTTCTTACTAGTTGCCACCCAAGCCTGTCACTGTACCTGAAAGAGAGGAAAGCTAAGTCACTTGAAGACATGCTTGAATTAGCTGATCAATTCTTGGAAGCGCAAGGTGGCACTAATTTGGCCAAGGTTAAAAGGAATGTCCTGAAAATTTGAAGAAATCGGAACCCGAACAAAAGAAGCGTGCACCGGAGAGTGTTCCGCGATGTTTCCTGTGTAACCGAGTGGGTCATCGCGCGAGAAACTGCCGAAATAACTTCACGAGCCCTACGGTTGTAAAATGCTTCAAGTGTGGTCAGACTGGGCACAAAGCAGACGCATGTCGAAACGGAGCGAGTCAAACTCACCAGGTGTACTGTGTGCTAGCAGCCCCGAAATTCGATGATAATCCCGTCACCGACGGATTTGCAGAGTTGCAAAATGGGGAGAAAATCCCTATTGTGGGTGCTGTAATGACAAAACAGCCAACCGGTGTTTTGAAGGGAATGCCAACGCTGCCTGGAACAGTTGCGGATAAAAAGATTACGGTGTTAGGAGATACCGGCAGCTCTACTGTTATCGTGCGGAGAAATTTGGTGCGGGAAAGTGAGTTAACAGGCAAAACGAAACCAGTTAGCCTAATTGACCGCACGGTTCGGATGCTCCCCGAAGCGGAAATCGAGGTTGAAACCCCGTACTTCAGCGGGAAGGTTACTGCTTTATGCATGACGACCCCCCAGTACGACCTTGTCATCGGAAACATCGACGGGGCGCGAGGACCGAATGATCCGGAATGTTTGGGAGAAGACCCTGAGATAGAGTCCTCGCCAACCCAGCGACCGCGAGATACAGTGGAGGAGCAGCCCGTGACGGATCTCACTAGAGCCCAAGGTGAAGCCGCGGTGCAAGAGACACTGAATGAGAAGATGATCGTGTTGAATGAGTTCACATACTGGGCAGCTGGACTTACGTCGGCACGACCTCAACCGAGCGACAGTGTAAAGGTGACGGAGTCGGCCAGCCAGGCCAAATGTCGGGACGTGAACAAGCGGGTGAATAACCGGGCCGGATCGGTTGAGCGTCATGACCCGTTAACGGTGTCGGAAGTGACAACGATGGCTGAGACGCCGCCTCAGATACCGTCGTTGAGAAGGACTCACCGAAAAAGAACGAGGAAAAACAAGAAGAGGTTGAGCGAGCACCGCAAGAAAGGGCGCAAGCGCCGCTCAAGGTACACCGGATAGGTGCTGAGGTGGAATCGAATTGTTTTTGGCAGGGCTGAGTGCCATATGTTGTGTTAATGTTCTTGTTATCCTGTGTCACAACTGTATGTCGAGCGAGTCAAAATGTTTGTTACGGTGATGTGATGTACAGTATTTTATAATTGTTGTAATGAGAGAACTTTGTACATTTGTATTGTTTGGAATATGTGATGGAGTGTTGCATTCATGTACCTGTGGCTATATTTCATGTGTTGTGGAATTAAATCACAATGTACAATTGCATTGAGTGATCTATTGTGAATGTGAAGTGTCATGAGCGATAGATTGATTTACAGTCTGTGAGAGTGTGTGGTGACTGTTCGCGCTCGTTTGTGTGGTTTTGAATATTGAGAGGTAATATTCCTAAAGTGGGGGGCAGTGTCACAGAACGAGCGCTCAAAAAGAGCGCGCCGCCAACTCCTCGTGACGAAATGCCGGAGTGACGCCGCGAGGTCAACGATAAAAGAAAAACAAAAAGAAAACAAGCTCCCCTGGCACGCTCCCTCTCCCCGCGGAAGCGTGGCTTTGCCGACAAATCTCCTCACCCCACATCGGCGGCCGAGCAAGCACTCGAACTTTCTCGATAGAAAGAGGCGTGGTGACGCCGGGTTGAGTCATCCGTCGCAGACGGCCCTCGTATCGTCTCGACCTTTCCCCCAGCCTTCGCTGCGCATCGCGCCGACGAAATGATGAGAACCTTCTAGAGTCTCGCGCGGAAGGTATTTAATCGAGCAGCCGAGACGAAAGAGCAGGAGAAGACGGAAGTTTGCGCCAGAGCGCGTAGGGATTCCGCCGTGTAGTCGGCGAAGGTTTTGTCCGTGGAGAGAAAGCAGGAGAAGAAGATGATTTCCACCTGAGGGGTGACGACTCGAGCTACAGGCAAGAGTGTGTGTTTACCGCTATCGAGCGAAGACGCGTGGCAACAGCTGCGTGTGTGAAGCCGACGTGTTTCCGGCGAAGAAGTTTGAAGCTTGAAGAGTGGCCAATGAAAGACGCGAGGTTTCCTGTAAGAGAAACTTCGGCGAGGTTTCCTGTAAGAGAAACTTCGAGGGCAGCGGAACGACAACAACGCTGGACTTTGAGTGAGTGATTCTCGGAAGAGTAACATCCACAATTTTGTTTCAAGAACTTTGGACTGAATAGGTTTCCTATCCCTTTAGTCTTTAAGTGTCTTGGTTGTTTAATGCATGCGACTGCATTGTAGTGCATATTGTTGTCTGTGTCCGTTGTTTCGAGTGTGGCTGATTATGCTGTGTAGTACGTTGTTTGGTGGGTGACATATTCTATTCAACTATTGTGGAGTGTGCATACTTGTGTATTGTTTTTGATCTGCCATTATTGAGAATATAATTCTGTTTTGTTTATCAACTCTCGGCTCTGACTTGTTCTTTGGGCCACAGCCAGCGTCCGCTGGCGCACCAAAAAGGACCACTTCTAAATTGTCCACGCTTTCGTGGTGCGGTTCGGGGGGCCGATACTTCGGCCCTTGTAATTAGCCCGGCGATCGCCTCCCTAATTAACGGGACCCCGTTACAATTATTCTGGCGTCCGCGACAGGGCCTTTTGGTGCACAGTGTGTCCAAAGTAGTGAGAAAGAGCCTCGAGTTGTTGATACTGCTATCGGAACGATTTTGTGTGTTGTTCAGTGTTCTCGTTAATGAGTGCAGGAAAGTGTTCCGATAGACTGATTTAGGCAGATACTTTTTGCACGCGGCAAGACTTTATTTGCGAGACACCATGGATCTCGAAAAGTTAGTTGCTCTTGGTGAGAAGATGGGTCTTTCTGGCGCCGAACTACGGAAGTGGGTAAGCCAGAAGGAGAAAGAGGCAGCGGAGAGAGCCAAGGAAGAAAAAGCAGCTGAGTTAGAACGAGAGAAGTTGGCAGCTGAAAGGGCCAGGGAAGAAAAAGCAGCTGAGTTGGAACGAAAGAGGTTGGCAGCTGAGAGGGCCAAGGAAGAAAAAGCAGCTGAGTTGGAGAGAGAAAAGTTGGCAGCCGAAAGAGCGAGAGAAGAAAGAGAGGCAAAGGAGTGACAGCTGAAGGAAGAAAGAGAGCAACAATTGAAGTTGGAGATGGAGAGAGAAAGACTGGCAGCTGAGAGGGCGAAAGAAGAAAGAGAAGCGGAGATGGCTGAAAGGGAACGGCAGTGGCAGCACAAAATGGAACTCTAGCGCCTCCGTTTGCAACAGCGAAGTGAAACTCCGCTCCAAGCTAGAGTTGAAACCAGCAAACGGGAGGACCACAGCTTCCGCTTGAACCCAAGCAAGCTGCTCGTGGCGTTTGATGAAAGGAAGGACGACCTTGACGCGTACCTGCACCGATTTGAGATGATTGCGAGGAGCCAGGATTGGCCGGAACATCAATGGGCAATTGCTTTGAGTACTTGCTTGAGTGGTGAAGCGCTCAGTGTGTACGGTAGGCTGATGCCGACCGATGCAGCCAGCTATGCAAATGTGAAAACTGCTTTACTGAAGCGATTTAGATTTAGTGTGGAAGGATTCCAGGACAGATTTCGGACAGGAAAGCCAGCTGATGGTGAGACGGCTACGCAGTATGCCGCACGACTTTGCCATTATTTCGACAGATGGATTGAACTTTCAGGGACAGCGCAGGAGTACGATGAGCTTAGAGAGCTCCTAATTAGAGAACAATTTCTTACTAGTTGCCACCCAAGCCTGTCACTGTACTTGAAAGAGAGGAAAGCTAAGTCACTTGAAGACATGCTTGAATTAGCTGATCAATTCTTGGAAGCGCAAGGTGGCACTAATTTGGCCAAGGTCAAAAGGAATGTCCTGAAAATTCGAAGAAATCGGAACCCGAACAAAAGAAGCGTGCACCGGAGAGTGTTCCGCGATGTTTCCTGTGTAACCGAGTGGGTCATCGTGCGAGCAACTGCCGAACTAACTTCACGAGCCCTACGGTTGTAAAATGTTTCAAGTGTGGTCAGACTGGGCACAAAGCAGACGCATGTCGAAACGGAGCGAGTCAAACTCACCAGGTGTCCTGTGTGCTAGCAGCCCCGAAATTCGATGATAATCCCGTCACCGACGGATTTGCAGAGTTCAAAAATGGGGAGAAAATCCCTATTGTGGGTGCTGTAATGACAAAACAGCCAACCGGTGTTTTGAAGGGAATGCCAACGCTGCCTGGAACAGTTGCGGATAAAAAGATTACGGTGTTAGGAGATACCGGCAGCTCCACTGTTATCGTGCGGAGAAATTTGGTGCGGGAAAGTGAGTTAACAGGCAAAACGAAACCGGTTTGCCTGATTGACCGCACGGTTCGGATGCTCCCCGAATCGGAAATTGAGGTTGAAACCCCGTACTTCAGCGGGATGGTTACTGCTTTATGCATGACGACCCCCTTGTACGACCTTGTCATCGGAAACATCGACGGGGCGCGAGGGCCGAATGATCCGGAGTGTTTGGTTGAAGACCCTAAGATAGAGCCCTCGCCAACCCAGCGACCGCGAGATACAGTGGAGGAGCAGCCCGTGACGGATCTCACTAGAGCCCAAGGTGAAGCCGCGGTGCAAGAGACAGTGAATGAGAAGATGATCGTGTTGAATGAGTTCACATACTGGCCAGCCGGACTTACGTCGGCACGACCTCAACCGAGCGACAGTGTAAAGGTGACGGAGTCGGCCAGCCAGGCCAAATGTCGGGACGTGAACAAGCGGGTGAATAACCGGGCCGGATCGGTTGAGCGTCATGACCCGTTAATGGTGTCGGAAGTGACAACGATGGCTGAGATGCCGCCTCAGATACCGTTGTTGAGAAGGACTCACCGAAAAAGAACGAGAAAAAACAAGAAGAGGTCGAGCGAGCACCGCAAGAAAGGGCGCAAGCGCCGCTCAAGGTACACCGGATAGGTGCTGAGGTGGAATCGAATTGTGTTTGGCAGGGCTGAGTGCCATATGTTGTGTTAATGTTCTTGTTATCCTGTGTCACAACTGTATGTCGAGCGAGTCAAAATGTTTGTTACGGTGATGTGATGTATAGTATTGTATGATTCTTGTAATGAGAGAACTTTGTACATTTGTATTGTTTAGATTATGTGATGGAGTGTTGCATTCATGTACCTGTGGCTATATTTCATGTGTTGTGGAATTAAATTACAATGTACAATTGTATTGAGTGAGCTATTGTGAATGTGAAGTGTCATAAGCGATAGATTGTGTTACTGTCTGTGAGAGTGTGTGGTGACTGTTCGTGCTCGTTTGTGTGGTTTTGAATATTGAGAGGTAATATTACTAAAGTGGGGGGCAGTGTCACAGAACGAGCGCTCAATAAGAGCGCGCCGCCAGCTCCTCGCGACGAAACGCCGGAGTGACGCCACGAGGTCAACGATGAAAGAAAAAGAAAAAAAGAAAACAAGCTCCCCAGGCACGCTCCCTCTCCCTGCGGAAGCGTGGCTTCGCCGACAAACCTCCTCACCCCACATCGGCGGCCGAGCAAGCACTCGAACTTTCTCGATAGAAAGAGGCATGGTGACGCCGGGTTGAGTCATCTGTCGCAGACGGCCCTCGTATCGTCTCGACCTTTCCCCCAGCCTTCGCTGCGCATCGCGCCGACGAAATGATGAGAACCTTCTAGAATCTCGCGCGGAAGGTATTTAATCGAGCAGCCGAGACGAAAGAGCAGGAGAAGACGGAAGTTTGCGCCAGAGCGCGTAGGGATTCCGCCGTGTAGTCGGCGACGGTTTTGTCCGTGGAGACAGAGCAGGAGAAGAAGATGATTTCCACCTGAGGCGTGACGACTCGAGCTACAGGTAAGAGTGTGTGTTTACCGCTATTGAGCGAAGACGCGTGGCAACAGCTGCGTGTGTGAAGCCGACGTGTTTCCGGCGAAGAAGTTTGAAGCTTGGAGAGTGGCCAATTGAAGGCGCCAGGTTTCCTGGAAGAGAAACTTCGCCGAGGTTTCCTGTAAGAGAAACTTCGAGGGCAGCGGCACGACAACGCTGGACTTTGAGTGAGTGATTCTCGGAAGAGTAACATCCAGACTTTTGTTTCAAGAACTTTGGACTTAATAGGTTTCCTATCCCTTTAGTCTTTAAGTGTCTTGGTTGTTCAATGCATGCGACTGCATTGTAGTGCGTATTGTTGTCTGTGTCCGTTGTTTCGTGTGTGGCTGATTGTACTGTGTAGTACGTTGTTTGGTGGGTGACATATTGTATTCAACTATTGTGGTGTGTGCATACTTGTGTATTGTTTTTGATCTGCCATTATTGAGAATATAATTCTGTTTTGTTTATCAACTCTCGGCTCTGACTTGTTCTTTGGACCACAGCCGGCGTCCGCTGGCGCGCCAAAAAGGACCACTTCTAAATTGTCCACGCTTTCGTGGTGCGGTTCGGGGGGCCGATACTTCGTTCTTGGAATTAGCCCGGCGATCGCCTCCCTAATTAACGGGACCCCGTGACACTCTATGATCCTTTCGAATTCAGCTTTGGCATTGTCTTCTGTCAAAAACTGTTCCATTTGCTCTTTCGCGCTCTTGAGACTGCCACTTATTCCTTTAATCTGCGCCTGTGTTGTAAGCAGCTTCTCCCGGTTAGCTCTATCAATAAATTGCTGCTCGGCTGCTTTAATTAGTTGCGTGATCTGGGAGCGAAGCACTTTCCTTTTTTTCTTTATTACTTCCTTACTCATGTTAAGGTGGCTAACAATGACCCCTTACTTGTCAATCGCTCGTTCTGATGCTCGTTCTATCCACCGTGGTCTCGTCGCTCGATCCAGGTTGATCCTCTGCTTCTGCGATTTTCTTCTCTGCTGCTCCGTGGCAGGTTGACCTTTCTTGCTGGCGAAGAGGTAGTATCCTGGTCCACGGCATAATTATTAAGACGATCGAGACCTTGGACTGCTTCGAACGAATACGGTTTATTAGAAGAAGCGAAGTAGCACGTGCTCGCGCAATGCAGCAGTCTTCTTTCTTCCTTTTCTGGCATTTGATGATGATATTTTATAATTTTTGAGCGTAAGGTATCCGTTGTAAGAAGGTATAACATGAAGAGAATTGAACACGCTCTGAAAAACGGAGGAAGCGTCAACGCATTGAAGAGGAAACTTGGGATAGGCAGAAATCGGATGTATGCACTATAGGGGACACAGAAGGCAAAATAACTACCAATATGGATAGAATAGTTAAAAGTGCGGAGGAGTTTTACAGAGACCTGTATAGTAGCCTGGACAACCCCGACCTTTACACTACTAGCAGTAACCCAGATGACACCCCACCAGTAATGATAGACGAAGTGAGAAAAGCCTTGAAGAGAGAGCATGCAAAGAGGTACAGGTGCTGGTGTGGACCAGGTAACATGAGATCTGCTGAAAGATGCAGGACAGATTGTGTTAGAAAAACTAGCCACCATGTTTACGAGGTGTCTCCTGGCGGGAAGAGTACCAGAGTCTTGGAAGAATGCTAACATCTCTTGATAAAAGGAGATGACAAGGACTTGAAGAATTACCGACCGATCAGCTGGCTCTCCGTAGTATACAAGCTATTTACAAAGGTAATTGCTAACAGAGTTAAGAAAACATTAGAATTCAATCAACCAAAGGAACAAGCAGGATTTTGAACAGGCTACTCAAGAATCGATCACATTCATACTATCAATCAGGTAATAGAGAAATGCTAAGAATATAGCCAATCACTATACATAGCCTTCATAGATTACGAGAAGGCGTTTGATTCAGTAGCAATATCAGCGGTCATGCAGACACCTCCAAATAAGGGCGTCGATGAAGTACATATAAACATCCTGGAAGAAATCTACAGGGGATCAACTTCTACCATATTGCTTCATAAAGACATAAAGAAAGCAACAGAGTACCAATCAAGAAGGGTGTAAAGCAAGGGGATACAATCTCCCCAATGCTAATTACCGCGTGCTTACAGGAGGTTTTCAGAGGCATAGAATGGGAAGAGTTAGGAATAAGAGTTAATAGAGAGTACCTTTGTAACCTGCGCCTCGCTGATGACATTGCACTGCTGTTTAACTCGAAGGACGAATTGCAGCTCATGATTACGGAGTTAGACAAGGAGAGCATAAAAGTGGGTCTTAAAATTAATCTGCAGAAAACGAAAGTAATGTACAACAACCTCGGAAAAGAGCAGCCCTTCGAGATAGGTAATAGTGCACTTGTTGTAAAAGACTATGTCTACTTAGGGCAGGTAATAACCGCTGAGCCGAATCACGAGATTGAAGTAACTAGAAGAATAAGAATGGGCTGGAGCACATTTGGCAAGCACTCTCATATCATGACAGGTAGATTGCCACTATCCCTCAAGAGGAAGGTATATAACAGCTGCATCTTGCCAGTACTTAGTTATGGAGCAGAAACCTGGAGACTTACAAAGAGGGTTCAGCTAAAATTGAGGACGACGCATCGAGCAATGGAAAAAAAATGGTAGGTGTAACCTTAAGAGAATATAAGAGAGCAGAGTGGATTAGGGAACAAACGGGGGTTAAGGATATCATAGTTGAAATCAAGAAGAGGAAATGGACATGGGCCGGGCATGTAGTGCGTAGACAAGATAACTGCTGGTCATTAAGGGTATCTAACTGGATTCCCATAGAAGGCAAGTGGGATAGGGGGAGATGGAAGGTTAGGTGGGCAGATGAGATTAAGAAGTTTGCGGGTATAAATGGGCAGCAGCAAGCACAGGACCGAGTTGACTGGCGGAACATGGGAGATGCCACGGAGGTGGGAGATGCCTTAGTCGTGATGTAAACGTAGTCAGGCTGATGATGATGATGATGTTGATTATGATCAATAGTTTTATGTAGTGGTACGGCCAAATAAAGACCACTAAAGCTATTTGCACGATCGATAAACTACAGTGCCGTAGTTGTACACCTACTAACCGCGTGCGAGTGCATGACCTAGAACCTGTTTTTTTTCTGTTTACAACCAAATTGCTATAAAACGCTGCATTCACACACCATTTACTAGTACTCAGGTTTGAGGGCATGACAAGAGCATTCTGCGACGTGCTGGAAAGAGAAAGTGGCACTCACTCTGACAACTTGGGCACTTTTACCATGAATGATGGGCAGGTAAATGTAGGCCGGCCAATCAAAGGCTGTAATAATTACTTGTGATTTTTATGATATGAACATGCCACTCTAGATTCTTTCTAAAAGTGAGCATAGGGTTACTGTGTACGCTACATTTAGAATACAGTGTAACTCTAAGAGATATACTCGACAGGGGTCTGTCTGGGTGGGTGAAAATTCATACGAATAAAATTAACTCTCAAGCCACATTTAGTCAGAAGTTTCTAGAAGTAAAATTAAAAACTGTAGTCCTATCTAACCTTTCTAGGCCGATTCGGTATTTTCCTAATCAGCCGGCTGCGAGGCTGGCGAATTTTCTTGGCGGTGTCCCCTGTCCATCGTTTTTTCTCCCGCTGTTCTTGTTGCTGTGGTGTTTTCTCAACTGGTTCCGTAGACAGTGCGCGATCAAGGTCCCAATCGAGCGGTTAATGTTTCCAGGTGTTGTTTGGATATGCAATGACTCTCAGAACTGCCTTTTTGTGCGGCTGCCTTCCGTGTCAATGACCCAAGTGGCATCGGAAGTTTTCCTTTTTACGTGGTCATGTTATGCCGTTTTATATGCCGCCGTGAGTGCCGCTTTGGGACGAAGGCGAAAGAACGGACGCCGAAACAACAACATAGAAATGGCCTGAAACTATGGTGTACTAGAATATTCGGTACCCGGTACCCGAAATCGAATGTAGAACATTTTGGCTAGTACACTGTAGATTCGGTCAAAAGGTAAGCCGCAGCAAGGCACTTTTGGGTCACGACCTACTGTACTCCTGACCTGCCCAGCTGGCGGCGGTCTACGGAGCTGCCAGCGCCGGCTCAGATTCCGAACTTCGCTACCTAGGGGGCGCTCGAGTTACCCCAGCTGAGTGCATTTATACATAAGAGCATGGGTTGGCAAAGAGTCAAGCAGGGTTGCAAGGAACATTTAAGGCTAAAAGGGAAAGTGGCAGGGCAAATGAAACTCCTTGGTTTCGTGTACTTGTGGACGTGAGCAAAGGCCAGAGAGGAAAACCAGGCAATGGTAGAGTGTATGTCAAATGACATTCAGGAGTTAGGAGGATAGTGCGAGATAATTATACTAGGAGATATGAATGCACACATAGAAGATGTAGATGGGTATACTGACTCAACAGGGAAAATGATCATGGATATGTGTGAAAGGCATGATTTGATCATTTGAAACAGTACCGAGAAGTGTGAAGGGCAAATAACATGGGAGGTAGGAAGGCTGCAGTCAATGACAGATTACGCACTGAGGTCACATAGGATACATGATAAGCTCAGGGGAATGCACATAGATGAAGGTGGCTCCAGAAGTCTGGGTAGTGATCACAAACGTACCAAGCTAAGTTTTGGAAGAGCAGCGAAAGTGGGAAGGAGACAAGATGAGCAGCTACAGGGAAATTTTCATTCAGAAAGGGAAATAGAAATTGCTACTAAACAAATTGAGAAAGTAATCACTGAGGATAATAAAAATGTGTGGACCTACACAAATCTAATTAGACTGTTTGGGCTAGAGCTTGCTAAGGCACGTGACAAGTCACCTCGGAAAAGAAGACAGAAGCCCGAGAATTGGTGAGATGAGGAAGTTAAGAGAGCCATAGCAAAACGTCAGGAAGCCTCTAGGGAACACAGACATGCTAAACAACGGGGTGAACCGACAGATAATTTTGAAAGAAAATGGGAAATCTTTCTAAGCTCTAGAAGGGAAGCATCCCTCCTGATCAATGAAAAGATTAGAAGAAAGGGCGCTCAGTGGCTGGCAGAAGTACATAAAAAGGACAGAAAGGCAGCTGCGAAATTTTGGAACCATCTAAACTCAATAAGAAATGAAACAAACCTAGAGCAGAGGTTTATAACTACAGCTCAAGGTGCTAGGCTAGAAGGGGACGAAGCTATTGAATATATAGGAACATGGGTGACAGAAAAATTTCAACAAACAAGTGCCTTATGCACCACAATAGACAGGGATGGATCAAGTGGTACAATGGCTCCATTTTCATAACGAGAGTGGGAAAGGGCTGAAAAGAGAGTTCCAAGTAGTACATCAACAGGCCCAGATGGCATTCCAACTATGCTGATAAAGACATTGGGTCCGAAGTCTAAACAGAATTTGAGAGAGGCAGTTAGCAGCACAATAATCGATGGTGAAGTCCCTGATAGATGGAAACTTAGCAGGATGAGCATGATCTATAAAGAAAAGGGGGACAGAGATGACACAAACAACACCGTCCTATAACAGTGAAATCAGTGGTCTACAGGCTGGCGATGCAGATTATAAAGGAAAGACTCCAGGCATGGATAGAGGATGAGGAGGTGCTGGGGTAACTGCAGAATGGGTTTCGGAAACACAGGAGGTTGGAAGACAGTCTGTTCTCACTGACGCAGTGCATCGAAATAGCAGAAAAGGAACTCAGGCCTCTGTGGCTAGCATTTTGGATATCAAGGGAGCGTATGATAGCGTGGTTCAAGAGGACTTGTGGGGAATACTAGACACACTGGGTGTGGAAGATGGAGACACTAATCTTTTAAAGGAAATCTATAAAAGTAAAAAGGTAGTTATAAAGTGAAAAAAACAGGTATCTAAGCCCACAGAGGTGAAACGGGGACTTAGGCAGGGATTTCCACTGTCCCCCTTGTTATTCATGATGTACCTACAAGGATTAGAGGCCAAATTAGGGAAGTGGACTTGGCTTCAACCTCTCTTTAGTCAAAGAAGGAAAACTCATTGATCAGGCACTACCAGCATTAATGTACGCAGATCATATAGTGCTAATGGCCGACAACAAGGAAGATTTGCAGAGATTGATGGACATCTGCGGTAATGAGGGAGATAGGTTAGATTTTAGATTCAGTAAGGAAAAATCAGCAGTCATGATTTTTAATGATAACGAAGGTAGTGAGCTTAGAATACAGGAGGTCACGCTAGAGATAACAGATAAATACAAATATCTGGGTGTATGGATAAGCAATGGGACCGAGTACCTAAGGGAACACGAAATATACGTGACGATTAAAGGTAACAGGAATGCAGCAGTGATGAAAAATAGGGCACTGTGGAATTACAATAGGTATGATGTTGTGAGAGAAATATGGACAGGGGTCATGGTTCCTAGGCTGACGTTCGGCAATGCGGTCTTGTGCATAAGATCAGAAGTTCAAGCAAGATTAGAAATTAAACAACGTGGAATAGGTAGGCTTGCTTTAGGAGCTAACGGGAATACATCAAATCAGGGAGTACAAGGTGATGTGGGATGGACCTCCTTTGAGGGCAGGGAAGCTAGCAGCAAGATAAAATTTGAGAAGCGATTGAGAAAAATGGGGGAGGAGCGTTGGGCTAGGAAGGTATTCAGCTACTTGTACATGAAGAATGTCGATACAAAATGGAGGAAGCGAACCAGGAAATTGACTGGTAAATACTTACAAAACAGCAGGTGGCCAAACCAAAAAGAACTATCGGTTAAGAAGAAAGTGAAAGAAACGGAGACTGACATGTGGAGAATTGGCATGATGAAGAAGTCCACATTAGAGATATATCGAACTTTTAAGCAGAAAATTGCCAAAGAAAGGTTCTATGATAATACTCGGGGTAGTTCTCTACTGTTTGAGGCTTGGACGGGAGTATTGCGAGACAAGACATATCGGGCCAAATAAGAAGGGGTAGACACGGTATGCAGTGCGTGTAGAAAGGAAGTGGAAACTGCTGAACACTTGATAATATTTTGTAAAGGGCTTCACTTCATAGTTCAGGATGATCGCGCAGAGTTTTTCAAAGCACCTGGGTTTAGGGACAGGGAGGGCAAAATAGACTTTTAACGGGTAGACTTAACTAGAAGGAGGCTATCTGATTGGTGGCTAAAGTCAAGGCACGAGCGAAAATTAAACCCTTAACTGTAAAGTACGAATCCTCAACCTCACTATTTAAAGAAAAAGAAAGAAAAGTCACGCTTAATTAGCTCCATCTGCTTCGATAAAGCAGCCTTCCAGGCGTACATAGCTGTAGCATATCCGACGTACCCCGATTAACCAGTCTTGGAACGCTTATTCATCACATGTATACACGAGTCCGAACGATATGTCTTGTGCTGACACAGCTAGGGGAAGCGTAGCGTCCCCCGTCGTAGCGCGCGGTCGACGCGACACGATCAGCTGAGAGAGAGAAAAAAAAGAAAAGTAACGGGGGGGGGGGGGGGGCAGCGCATCACCTCCTGCGACTCTATTCAGTTTTCCCCGTAATCCCTAATACTGAGACGCGATAACCTAATCGCACAGCTGCGCACACAGCAAGAGAACGCGCCTCGACTTCTGCTAGGCGCGGTTCATTCCTTTAATTAAAACGGCCTCTTAATTGCGCAGCAGCGCCGCGCTTGACTTCTGCTTGGCGCGGTTCATTCCGTAAATAAAACAAATTCTGTAATGCGCGGTTCATTCCGTTAATTAAAACGGAATCAAAACGGCCTATTAATTGCACGGCAGCACCACGCTCGACTTCTGCTAGGCTCGGTTCATTCCGTTAATTAAAACGGCCAGCGTCGCTCATGCACTCGCGAAATGCACCGTGGATAGCACCAAACTCAGAAGAAAAATTATCAGCCAAGAAATGCACCACGGATAGCACCAAATTCTTACGAAGAAGCCACAACTACAGGAGAAAAATTTTCAGCCAAGAAATGCACCGCGGATAGCACCAAACTCTTACGAAGAAGCCACAACTACAAAAAAAAATTTTTTTTCAGCCACATTTTGCGGCAGTCGGGCAACAACCACTCTTCCAGTCTGGCAACCATTTATGCAACGCCAAAAGGAACCTTGCCGATCAACGTTTTTAGACTACAGGTTTTCCCGCTCAATTTAATCCAAGCGCCAGCCAAATTAATCTAGGTGCCAGTCAATTCAATCCAGCCGCCACTGAAATTAATCCAGGTGCCATTCATTTTAATCCAAGTGCCACTGCAATTAATCCAACCGCCAGCCAATTTAATCCGGACGCCAGTGAATTTAATCCTGATGACATTGTGACTTCAAAACGACCCAGAATTTTCGGGAATGCGTGGAGTGAATAGCTTTGGAGTGAATTTAACAGGGGAAAACCATGAATGAGTCACTAGTGACACAATGTGACTCGCGCGACTCTATCACGCCTGTCACCCGCATAAGCACTATTCACATGCATATCAAAGGAAACGCCGTCTACACAGTAATAACTTGATACTTATTAACCAGGCCAATGATCTCATCACGAGTGACATAGGTAACGTCCTCACGCATATCACCCATGCACGCACTGTCTTAGCCTTCCGTCATGCATATCAAATGAAACGTCTACGAAAGGGCAGGAGCTTGATACCTAAAACTCGGCCATGCCACCGAATCACCAGTAACTCAGACGTCATCACCCTTATCACCCGCATGCGTAATTTATTCGCCTACATCGACGAGACCTTCATCGACGAGATTACATCGACGAGACCTTCAACGCATGGTGCTCGCGCAGTTTCGGTTGGGCGAAACGAGGTGCTCCAGCATGCCGTTTGTCAACTAGTGCAAAGGAGGCGAATGTAAATGTTATAGCCTGCATGTCAGCGAATGGCCTTCTCCATCGGACAATTGCCGACAAGGTCCACTGGGCTGTCTTCAACGACTTTCTCGCAGAAGTGTCGAGTAAAGTTTCACAGCAGGAACAAGGAATACAGGCAGTGTTCCTGTTGGACAACGCACCAGCGCACCGCCGCGCCGAACAGGCTGTCCTCGCGGCAAGCGACCACACAGTCAAGTGGCTACCGCCATACAGCCCTTTCTTCAATCCGATTGAGGAGCTCTTCTCAAAGTTCAAGGCAGGTGTAAAGGGATTCCTAAGCGAGCGGAGGGATGATCTCCTCACGACACCGGGAGGGATCTCCAAGAAAGAACATCGCCGTGCTCTGCTGGTTGAGGCCGCGGGGCGCTCTATGCAGCACATCCAGCGTGTGGACTGTGCCGCTTATGATATGCACAATTACACTTTTGTACAAGCTGCCCTCGACTGCCTTGATATGTAGAACACTGCTCAGCAGCACAACTATGGGTGCGTGTTCATGAAAACTGCTTTGCCTGTATAATAATAAATTTTGTTTCTCACGGACTTGCCCCAGTTCACTTTCATCACCCATTTCATAACCAATTTAACGAGCTCGACGTTATTAGAACAACAATTTTTTTCTTGAGGTACGGTGGATGTTTTAAACGGGCATCATCTTTGCTTCGGCGTTGTGAAAACATGTCAGGTAGGTCGTAACTATAGAGGCCAGCTCTATAGGCACTAAAAAACCGGGATTTAGGCACCAAAAATAGGTGGCCAAAACACTGTTTCAGGCTTCCGAAATTGTGAATATAGGCAGAATAACCTTTGACAAAACTCAAATTTTCCAATTAACAGGTGTGGGATCTGTCTCTACGACATGAAAGCAAGAAAAAATGTTCTAATTTATAATGGTACAAACGCGTAATGGTTTAGCATAAACATGCGTTTTTCCGCGGGGTTCGCAGAATACGGTCTCTCCATTTCTGGTTCAGCATGGTCAGTTAAGTGTGCACCATCGAAGAAACATGCTTCTGGGTCTCTTTCTGTGTGCCATAGCTAAAAAGAGCTATACATGCGCAAATAGTAAGAGTGCCAGGCGCCAGAAGGATTTTTTTTTGCGGCGTATTAACTTGGCCTAACCACACAGGCTCAATTTTTTTTCTGTCTATGAACACCTTCAGGGTTGTTACACAAACTTAAGAGTTTTGAGAAGCGAAAAGAAATGAATGCACTGAGCGCTCAAGATCTCATTTACCAAGATTTTCAGTACTACGCGTGGCATAAAGAGGTGATAGGCCAAACTGAACACGGCTTGACCTTCATCTCATGGGCGTGCGCCCCAACATGGTGAAGGTGATAGAATGGTCCTGCATGTGTCAAAGTAGTACGTGACACTGCGAGAACTATTTGAGACAACGTGTGTAATTTGTACAAATGGTTGCCTAAATAGAAGCATGAAAGTGGACAAAAATGTTAGAACACACAGGCACAATCTATTCGCCTTATTTATTTAATTTCATATCGAGAGAGATTCGAGACTACGGTGCCTCCATTTTGTTTGCGTTGGTGTTCTCGCAGTTGGCGCATTGTGTCGGGGCCAGCATTCACAACGCTGGGCGTAGTTTTGGTGTATCGTCCCTAACAGAAGTTGCAGCGGTGTGACGCTGTGTATCGGGGTAAGGATACGTTATCCAAGCCAGCCTCTCCAAACGTTCGCGCAAATAGGGATCCATCCCACAAAAACTCGCAGTACAATACAAAAGAACACAGAGACGGCAGAACACCGCTTGCACGCACGGGCTGACATGGGCATCCCATGCGAGTGTAGTTTACGCGCGCATGACGTGCTCATGCACGTCGTGTGATGCTCCAGCTCCGAGTGAATTTGATACCAATAGCGGGGAAGGAATTGGACTTACGAAGTCTACTTAGAGTTAGTGGCGAAGGTTTCAAGCCCACCTCCTGAGATTATGCTTTCGCAGCTTCTAATGATCAAATTAAAATTTTTAGTGATACAAACCTTTTCATTGGGCAGGCAACATTTTCCACTGACTAAATAAATATTTTCAGGTGACCCAGTGAAGCAGCACATGTAAATGACAAACAGAAAACAAAAACTACATAGATATTGCTTTTTTTTCTCTGCACTTTACTTCCTTACTTCCCCTGATGACTCTCCACAGTTTCGCATTCATTCTTCATCTTCCTGCCGCTGCACAGAGGCACCTCCTGCTCCCTACGCATCTGAGCGGACACTGGAAAGAGGCTGAGCAGACGACGCGACATGGATGGTATACATGTGTATAGGCTAATCTACCTTCCTCTTTGCTAAAATGCCTTCTGGGTTTGACAGTTCTAAACGTAACTCGTGAAATAAAGTGTAGTTTGCACCCCACAGTGTCTCGAAATCTATATTTTGCCGGGTAACATGAATACCGCGCTCCAGTGGTACTTGAAAGCAAAATTTCAGGTTAAATAGCGTTTATATAGGTATCGATTTTGAAAACAGACATTTACAGGCATCTATACGAATTGAGGCTACAACGTCCGAAATAGGCATATATAGTGTAGTGAAGAAGAGGAGCTTCAGCGGCATTTCTCGGCGTATTAGGGGCATCGCCATCAGCATAAGCTCGTGCTTGCTGCGCTTGGCCGGACGCTGCTGACTGCTTCGCTTTCTGCGTTCGGCGCTGCAAATAAACCCCGTTACAAGTGGTGGTGCTGCTGGGTTTCGATCACCCTGGAGCTTCGGAATCGCATTTTACCATCCATTATGCCTACCGACGCAAGCGCCGCTCCAACTCCTCCACCGGCACCTCCTACTGTTCTCTGCGCCGGTTCTCTGCGTCTGCGAGATCCCCCGGTCTTCTCAGGCACAGAAGACAAGGACGTTGATGACTGGATTTCAATGTACGAGCGAGTGAGTACTCACAACAAATGGGATGACACCGCCAAGTTGGCCTACGTCTCTTTCTACCTGTCGGACGTGGCCAAGCTGTGGTTTATAAACCACGAAGCGGAACTCCCTACATGGTCGGTCTTCAAAACGAGCCTCACACAAGTTTTCGGGCGGCCTGAGGTACGCAAACGCCGTGCCGAACAACGCTTACATACTCGGTCCCAGCAGCTTGGTGAGAATTTCACAAGCTATATTGAGGACGTTCTGGACCTTTGCAAGCGAGTGAACGAGTCAATGTCCGAAGAGCTTAAGATCAAGCATATCATGAAGGGCATTGAGGACGACGCTTCCAAATGTTGCTTTCTAAGAGTCCTCGCACTGTCCTTGAACTGACCGAGTTATGCCAGAGTTTTGACGAGTTGCGCAGGCAACGTCTTTCCACCCGACGTCCCTCGGTGCTCGACGACTCTTCGTCCAGCCTTTCCACCCTTGGCATAGGAGAAGACCATGCCCCTCTTCTCTCCAAGATCCAAGAGTTCATCCGCGCTGAGTTCGCTCGTCAGCTCTCTTTGATGTCCTGTGTACCCGATCAACCACGCAGATCGCTGTCTACACTCCGCGACTTCATTCAAGACCAGGTCGCACAAGTTCTTCCTCCCGCCCGTGAACCTCCCCCAGTCGCCGCACCTCTCACGTACGCCGAAGCCGTTGCTCGACCTCGACAGCCTGTGTTCCAGTCAGCACCTATGTATTCGCCGCCGCCCTTTTCGCTGCCGACCTATTCACCGCTGACCTATTCACCGCCGACCTATTCACCGCCGACCTATTCACCGCCGCCTATGGCGATACC
This sequence comes from Rhipicephalus microplus, assembly GCF_013339725.1. Lineage (NCBI taxonomy): Eukaryota > Metazoa > Arthropoda > Arachnida > Ixodida > Ixodidae > Rhipicephalus > Rhipicephalus microplus. The sequence goes on from NC_051174.1 coordinate 35,754,983, forward strand.
ACCTCGGCCGCAGTTTTCTGCTCCCCAGCCGCAAGTCGGAGTCTACTCCGACCAATGGCGGACCTACGACAACCGTCCCATATGTTTTTCTTGTGGTGGTGTTGGCCACGTGGCACGTTATTGTCGTCGTCGCCAGGCTGCCCAGAACATTCGACGAATGCCCTCTTTCGACCCTCAGTTTTCATCTACGCCTTCAAGCCTTCCTTCCTCTTCCTTTCCTTCTGATCGTCCACACGGCCCGACCCGCCGCTCCCCATCTCCACGTCGACGTTCGCTTTCCCCTATGCGTCGCCGTTCCGGACCCACCGACCAGGAAAACTAACGGCCGCAGTTCCCGAGGCACGAACTGCGTCCCCGTCGCCATGCACAAGTCCTCGCCCCTGTCCAGCTAACGTCATTGAAGTGTCAGTCGATGGTATCGTCGTCATGGCGCTTGTTGACACCGGAGCCGCTCTATCCGTCCTGTCCATGAACCTGTGCCGCAAACTCCGCAAAGTTCTGACGCCATTATCCGGCCTCTCTCTTAGAACGGCTAACGCAGAAAGTGTAACACCTCTCGCAGCCTGCACCACACGAGTTGTCATCGAAGGGATTGTGTATATCGTCGAATTCGTAGTGCTGCCCTGGTGTTCCCATGACATGATACTCGGCTGGGACTTCCTTGCGAATAATAATGCCGTCATTGACTGCTGTCGCGCTGAACTTGAGCTATCTGCACTTCCAGTTGTCGACGCTGTCGAAGCCTCCCTGCCGTGTTATAAACTGTTTGTTTCCGACGACACCACCGTACCACCGCGCTCTTTTCTGCTGGTGACTGTGTCGTGTGACGCTATTTCCGACGGTGATGTTTTATTTACGCCCTCTGCCCTGTTCATTCAACGGAAATGTTCTCCACTGCCCATTGCTCTCCTTACTCTCCACCATGGCGTCACGAAGACGCTCGTGTACAATACGCTAGAAGGGCCTTTACCTTTATTCTATGGTGAATGTCTCGGTCACGTGCATCCGATCGACGCCCGTCACATTTTTGACGCTCCATCTAGTTTACTTTCTACGGACCTCAGCGCACTCATTTCTGACTCTGTTGTTGACCAGTCACTCCTTGACGCTTTCCACCGCTCCATCGATGTCGCAACCTCTTCGTCAGAACGAAGCCAGTTAGTGAACCTGCTGCAAAAGTTTCGTACTTCTTTTGACAGCCACGCTTTTGGCCTCAGTCGCACATCGAACATATCTCACAAGATATACACAGGAAGCCATACGCCTCTACTGCAGCGCCCCTACCGAGTCTCAGCGTCGGAGCGCCGTGTTATTGACGACCAGGGTGCTGGCATGCTCCAGCGGGGTATTGTACAGCCTTATAACAGTCCCTGGGCGTCACCGGTCGTTCTTGTTAAGAAGAAGGACGGCTCCATTCGGTTCTGTGTGGACTATCGACGTTTAAACAAGATCACCCGCAAGGACGTTTACCCGTTACCTCGAATAGACGACGCCCTTGACTGTTTGCAGGGAGCAGAATATTTCTCTTCGCTGGATTTACGGTCTGGATACTGGCAAGTTCCTATGGAAGCATCTGACCGACCGAAAACAGCATTTGTCACATCTGATGGGTTATACGAGTTTACCGTTATGCCTTTCGGCCTTTGTAACGCTCCAGCCACTTTCGAAAGAATGATGGACGCTATTTTACGAGGCCTCAAGTGGAACACATGTTTATGCTACCTCGATGACGTAGTTGTCTTTTCCACCGATTTCGACACCCATTTAAATCGTCTCGAGCACGTCCTCACACGTCTCACCGACGCCGGCCTTCAACTCAACCTCAAGAAGTGTCGTTTTGGTGCTCGGCAGCTCACCATTCTTGGCCACGTCGTATCGCGGGACGGCATACTTCCCGACCCCGCCAAGCTTCGAGCAGTCGCCGATTTTCCGAAGCCAAAGAACTTGAAGGAACTTAGAAGTTTTGTCGGCTTGTCGTCATACTTCCAACGCTTTATTAGAAATTTTGCTTCCATATGTGCGCCCCTTACGGACCTTCTTAGCGGCGACAAGGACCTTTCCACCTGGTCACCAGCATGCGACGATGCATTCACCAAATTACGCCACCTGCTGACTTCACCACCCATCCTCCGCCACTACGATCCTGCCGCTCCCACGGAGGTTCATACTGATGCCAGCGGTGTTGGACTTGGCGCTGTGCTCGCACAACGAAAGGCAGGGTTTGATGAATATGTCGTCGTCTACGCAAGCTGTACTTTGACGAAAGCCGAGGCTAACTACTCCGTGACCGATAAAGAGTGTTTAGCTATTATTTGGGCCTTTGGAAAATTTCGCCCCTACCTGTATGGTCACGCATTCGACGTCGTCACTGACCACCACGCCCTTTGTTGGCTATCCACACTTACAGACCCTTCCGGACGACTTGCTCGCTGGGCGCTCAAACTTCAGGAATACGACATCCGCGTTATTTACAGATCTGGTCGTAAGCACACGGACGCCGACGCCCTTTCTCGCTCACCCATATCGGATGAAGGTGTTTGCCTCTCTTCCCTCGAGCCTGCACTTGCGTCATCCGCCTTGCGCAATATGACGGTGGAACAACGAAAGGATCCCTGGATCAGTGGCCTCATAAGCATTCTTTCTGATCCTCTCACTCCTTCGCCGTCTCGCGCTCTCCGCCGCCAGGCTAGCAACTTTTGCCTAAGGGATGACCTTCTTTATCGACGCAGATACCTTTCTGACGGTCGCAAGTGTCTCCTTGTGATACCCCGCCATCTTCGAGCTGCCATCTGCGAAGCTTTTCACGCGGACCCACAGTGCGCCCACGCAGGCCTCTTCAAGACATACGCTAGGCTTCGACTCAGATATTATTGGCGTGGCATGTATAACTACGTGCGAAAGTTCATTCGCTCGTGTGCTCAGTGCCAACGACAAAAGTTACCTCCCGGGCACGTCTACCCGTCACAACCTCTTCCTTGTCCTAGTCGACCTTTTGATCGCGTCGGCATTGATATTTACGGACCACTACCATCAACTCTAGCTGGTGATCGCTGGATTATTGTTGCGATAGACCATCTGACACGCTATGCCGAAACAGCCGCGCTGCCGACTGCCACAGCCCGTGACGTTGGAACGTTTCTGTTGCAACGTTTCATTCTGCGTCATGGTGCCCCTCGCGAGCTCTTAAGTGACAGAGGCCGTGCCTTCCTTTCTGACGCCTTGAAGGCATTACTCAACGAATGCCGAATCGTGCACCGCACAAGTACAGCGTACCACCCTCAAACAAATGGCATGGCGGAGCACTTCAACCGTACTCTTGGCAGTATGCTGTCGATGTACGTCGCCTCTGATCCTTCAAATTGGGACCAAGTTCTCCCGTTCGTCACCTACGCGTATAATACTGCCGTACAAGCTACTACTGGGTTTTCGCCATGCTTTCTTTTGTACGAACGAGAACCTTCAAATACAGTAGACACTATTCTTCCATATAAACCTTATGAGTCCGAAAGTACAACTCTGTCCGAAGCTGCCCGACATGCTGAAGAATGCCGCCAGCTTGCCCGCTCTTTTTCTACCGAGGACCAGTGGCAGCAGCAATCCCGCCATACTGGGGACCGTTCGGCTCCAAACTTTCCACCTGGTTCATTAGTATGGCTTCGGGCACCTGCTACCGCGCCTGGCCACTCCGCAAAACTTCTTCCCAAATACATCGGGCCATACTGCGTTGTGGAGCAAACGTCACTCGTCAACTATATTGTGGAGCCCATCATCCCATCCACAGACCTACGCTACCGCGGCCGCGACACTGTCCACGTCTCTCGTCTCAAGCCATATTACGAACCGTTAGTCGTTTCTTCTCCCTAATCCGCCAGGATGACGTCTTTTTGTGCGGAGGGCGATTGTAGTGAAGAAGAGGAGCTTCAGCGGCATTTCTCGGCGCATCAGGGGCATCGCCATCAGCATAAGCTCGTGCTTGCTGCGCTTGGCCGGACGCTGCTGACTGCTTCGCTTTCTGCGTTCGGCGCTGCAAATAAACCCCGTTACAATAGGCACTATAAAAGCACTATAAAAGCTCTCCTTGCCCTCTAATTTGTGCTCATGTGTCAAAATGACACGATAGGAGCACAAGAAACAAAACAAGCATTTGCATATAATCCGGCTATAGTCATAACACTGTATATCCTTAATAAAGCATCAGACGCACGGTCTGCCTGCTCCAAAGCTTCCTACAAAAAGATTTGTCTACCACTCCTTCGGCTCAACTATTATTTCATCTGGTTATCCTGTGAAAGAAATCCGTTGTAATAGAGGGCAGTCCCCATACTTGAGATACATACTATTGCTATTTGCAAATGACCATTTGCTGATGCGCCATTCAATGCTGTGCCTGACTCGTGCCTTCCTTTCTACATTCTACGCCACGCCGTTTCTTATAGGTTAGTGTGCTTGGAATAAGCGTGCCTGTTTAGCGTAGAACGCCTGTCCGTTCACAGTATTGCGGCCTGGCTGCCCGCATTTTCAAGGCATTCTACGAAACAATAGAAGAAACAAAAAAGACGCCTACATCTACCCACACGACGAGCTGGAGTAAATTCGTCGCAGAGAGGTCAGGGTATCGGTTGAATGTTGCGTAATTGAGTATGGTTTGGAAAATGCTTAATTGTCATTTCGCCTTTATTATTCTTTTTTATTGAATGAAGGAGAAGCGTTGCCCTCAATGAGTGGTGGGACGCTGATGTTTGGTTGTACCCCACTGCTGCTTGAAGGTACTGTTGCTTCCATCGCATCTACTCGAGTCAAGAAAAGCGTCAAGTCAAACAAAAGCCATGTAAAGACGCCTTTGACTGAATTCGAAACGCGCGATCTGGTGCCTACATATACCGGTTAGCTGGGGAACGGCTGTGCAGCGCGAGAAGTCAGTTTTTTACTAGCAGACGCTGCCTGCAACGACCTTCAAGTTAATGTTTTCTTAATGACGCTTTGTTTGATATTCATGAAAGCACGTGAGACAGTGCTTGCATGACTGTTAGTCGTGATGACGTCACGTAAGTCACTAGTGATCAGGTCGGTTGGCCGAGTCATAAGTATGACGTTATTACTCTCTCACAGACATTTCGTTCGATATGCATGAAGACAGGTAAGGACAGCGCGCGCGTGTGTGATAGACTTGATGACGTCACATGAGTCACGAGTAATCACGTCGCTAGGCCTAGTGAAAGCATTCAAGTCATTACTCTCTCAAAGACGTTTCGTTTGATATACATGAAGGCAGGTTACAGAGTGCTTGCGTGGGTGTCAGGCGTGATGGCGTCACGCGAGTCACTAGTGATCACGTCACTAGGCCAAGGGACCGCGTTCGAGTTATTACACTCTCAAAGACGTTTCGTTTGATATTTATGAAGACAGGTTAGGACACCGAGTGCGTGTGTGATAGGCATGATGACGTCACTTGAGTCACTAGTGATCAAGTCACTAGGCCAAGTGACAGCGTTCGAGTTATTACATTCTCACAGATGTTTCGTTTGATATTTATGAAGACAGGTTAGGACACTGCGTGCGTGTGTGATAGGCATGATGACATCACTTGAGTCACTAGTTATGACGTCACTAGGCCTAGTGACAGCGTTCAAGTTATTACTCTCTCAAAGACGTTTCGTTTGATATGCATGAAGACAGGTTAGGACACCACGTGCGTGTGTGATAGCATGATGACATCACGTGAGTCACTAGTGATGACGTCACTAGGCCTAGTTACAGCGTTCAAGTTATTACTCTCTCAAAGACGTTCCGTTTGACATGCATGAAGACAGGGTAGGACACCACGTGCGTGTGTGATGGGCATAATGACGTCACGTGAGTGACTAGTGATGACGTCACTAGGCCTAGTAACATCTTTCAAGTTATTACTCTTTTAAAGACGTTTTGTTTGACATGCATGAAGGCGCATTAGAGAGTGCTTGCGTGAGTCCTAGGTGAAATGACGTCACGCTAGTCACTATTGATGACGTCATTGGACCTTGTGACAACGTTCAAGTTATTACTCTCTCAACGACGTTTCGTTTGATATGCATGAAGACAAGTTAGGACACCACGTGCGTGTGTGATAGGCATGACTACGTCACTTAAGTCACTAGTGATTACTAGTCACTAGTCACGCTAGGATCGTTCCCGTGTGTTTGAATCAGCACTGTTATCGTGTCGCCATCCAACTTAGGCCGTTGAGCAATGAAGACAAAATAACAATATCTGGGGTTTTAAGGTTAAAACTACGGTTTGATTATGAGAGATACCGTAGTGAAGGGCTTCGAAATTTTAGACGATCTGATGTGCTTTATTGTCCACTTTAACCGCACTGCACATGAGCCTCCAGCAATTCGCCTTCATCGAAATGCGACCGCTGCCGTCGGGATCGAACCTGCGACCTTCGGGTCAGCAGTCGAGCGCCCTGGTCTATACATCACCGCGGTGTACATGGTAACAAAGAAAGTGTACTGATATTCACATATGTGTGCTATTGCGAAATGTTTTTTTTAATAACACCCTTGTGAATATTGAAGGACCGTTGTGAACCAAGTCATCCAAAGTGGTACCTACATATGATTAGCAGGTATGCCTTTCTCGCCTATAAAGGCTCTTTTCTATCAAACTCAAAGCTGCCTTATTGTGTGAAAGCTGCAAGGCGAACATGGCAACTTCGCTCATGCCTTAAATCCGCGCTCTATGGCTGAGCAAGACGAATTGGCGGTTTCTTCCGCAAATCGATGAGGCTCACTTTAGTTGTTGAAGTTTAAACACCAATTTTACATACTGTGCAATCACCTGTTATATTGATCGACCTCGCGTAACGAAATCGTTCAAGATTTTCTTTCAACAGCGCTGTGGTTTTCATCATAACCCCCAATTAGGCCTTTACATTCTGGCAAGAAGGGCACCTCACGATTGCCAATGTTGCGTTGTGAGCCTCGTGGCAAAGACAACAAAAAATAAAAACAAAAGATGATGACATGGCCGCCCTCAAACGTGTCCAGTGACTTCTGCTGTTTCATAAGCGATTCTTTCAATAAAAATAAACACTAAATTTCACTTCAACTCGTCGCTATGAAAATGTCATAATGCATTTATCAATGCACGTCATCCGCCCATGGAATTGGTGGTACAGGTCCTGCTACAATAGAGTGAGCCTACACTGAAGCAGTAGTGCCTGTGATTTCATGATCATTACACAGCCCTTGACCAATAGACTGCAGGCAGATAAGCAAATATTGCTTCAAAGAAAATTGAAAGCGTATGTTTCGCACAGTAACTCAGCAGGCTTCCAGATTGAAGGCATGAATATTGTAAGCTGCACCTTCAATTATATAGCTTTGACTGTGGGGCAGCGGTACGCCCAGAAATCTTTCTTGCCTTCAGGAGTGTAATTCGTTTGTCGCTCAGTCCCACCAGCGCCTTCTCGAGTGATCTTTCAACAGCTGGCCTTAGGAGACCTAAACGCAGCGGACATCTATCTAGTGAAATCCTTGATTTACCAGACCAATTAACCTCGCTTACAGCCGATGCTCTGTCTGGATAAAAGAGACTACAACCAAGTATAACCAAGAGGTGATATTTTTTTATGTCAGTCATGTCACCATGCCAAATTGTCTTGCTGGTGGCATTTTATGGCTTGTTCATCGTTCAAGGACAAGACAAAGTGAAACTCGAGGATCCACAGAAGCCCGTGATACCAGAAAATGTCAATATTCACTTGCTTTGTGAAGCAAGACTATACTTCCAAAGAGGTTTTCACTTCCATTACACCCGACCTTACAAGGTTCTTTCATGGTGCATGAACTGGAACCAATATGTCGACGGTCTTGCAGTGACATGTCTCTATGAAAAAGATATTCTGGTAGTGGTACCCAACAACCGCTGGAAACGCATCTTAGAAGAAACTACCGGGTTGCGCGAGGCTATCTGCCCTCACGTCAAGTGGCTGCAACTGCCGACAACGAATGGGAAGAATTCATCCGAAGCAAGTGCGAATCAAACGATAATGAACTCTGTATTGAACCTGATTAAACACCCCGAATCCAAAATGATAGCGAGCTACGACTCTCCCCTTTCGACGCAAGCATTTTCAGGGGGAGCGAGATCCTGGACTCAGCTGTCGGGAAAAAAAGTGAGAATAGGCTGCGTTGAGTACAATCAGACAGGAGCTGTCAACTCTTGTGAGTCAATTGACGGGAACGCTTTTACCCAGGCTCTTAATCAACTGAATGTCTCTTCCCACATTACGCCGGTGCAAAGAGGAGCTTTTGCGGCAGCCCTCGGAAAGAATAAAGCAGACATTGTGGTCATCGCAGTAGGGCTTACCGAAGACCGCTACAAAGATTTCGACTTTAGCGTCAACAAGTTCGGGCAAGCTGTGTACTACGTACAAAAGAAGTGGAAGCACCACGCTGACTTCTTTTTCAACATTCTACCGTGGACCTCTCTTTTGGCCTTGTCGACTCTCTTGTCTGTAGGATCCTTCGCTCTCCTCAACCTGTGCCGAGGCAAACGTCCAATGAGTGACTTGGGCCGCGTAGTCCTCGCCCTCACTGCAACCACGATGTCCTTCACATCACCGCTACACTATGACCATGCGCGCAGCTCTAGCGGACGAGTGGTAATAGCCTTCTGGATGCTCGCTTGCTTCTCCCTAGCCACTTACACCAGGAGCCTTCTCACAGCCAGCCTCACGGCTAAACCTACTTGGGAGGCCGATGACACCTTCGAAGAAATGTTGCCCAAGCTAAAGCAAGGACGCTTAGTGCCCTGCGCTGAGAAGAACTCCTTCTTTCACGTGTTGCTCTGCATGGCCGCTGGTAACAGCAGCGATGTCGTTGACGTCATGGCATCAGCTGCAAGGCGTGGCAGGAACGGCAACCGGCGCTTCACCGGCAGCTTTGAGGCGTGTCTTGAGAGGACGAGGAGGGGCACGCATGTTCTTTTTTCCGAGGGCATTGATTTTTGCAAGTTTTCAAGGTATGGGGAGAATGTTGTAATTGGAGAGAAGCCCATTCGTAGCCTGATCGGTGGTTTTCCGATTAGGAGGGGTTACCCACTGCGTGCGGAGCTCATCATGCTGGCTCACAGAATTTTTGAAACTGGTTGGGACATCAAATTTAGCAGGTCACTCACCTGGAATTGCTCTGGGGTGGTCGAGAAAGACGAGGCAGATTTTGGCACTTCTCATTTGTTTTATCTTTACGGCGCGTTTTGTGCTGTGAGCGTTCTTGCTCTACTTCTTGAACTTTCTTACAAACGGCTTTTTGATGAGAAGAAAGAAACCAGTAGTAGTAGATGGGTAACCTCAACCGTTCCCTCCTATGGAATGGCGCCAGTTATTTGTCCTCGTCGGAGGCGGCGCGTAGGCCGGCGTCTTCTGCTACGCAGAGTAGCAACCCTTGATCGAATAGTTGAACATTCTATAACCCGAATTCCTCCTGTGCTTCTATAAAAAGAGACGCCAGTCAGCCGTTGCAGGACTTACCGTGCAACTGACAGCTCCGTCACTTCTTTGTTGCATTGTACGCGCACAAAACAAGACAGGTTGCATTTTTCTTGGCACAAGCACCTTTCTATAGATGTACTCTACTTGAACTCAGATCATTCATGAAGTTACAACGCAACGAGTATTTGGTATCAAAATATGCACCAAATATACTGCAGAAATGACAAAATGCCTCTAAAGTACTCAATTTGGCCATTTCGAGGTGTAAAAGGCAAGGTCCGTGCTCAGAGAAGAGCTGTTGGGTTTCATTTAATGTTGAGTTTACACCTGCCCAGCCTGCCTTATTATCGAAAAAAAAAACTAAGGGACCCTTAAGCGTTAGCTTTAAGGGTTGAACGCCATAGCTATGTCTGGTAGCGTGTGCAGACTGAATCTAAAATGATTTGTATTAGTAAAGCTTTCCCATACAGCTGCATTCTGTGTAATGGGTATTGTGCTTTAAAGCACGAGAAATTGTGCGCGTCAAATATTTTTGAACTTGCTATGCATTGACTACGTGGCCTCAAGGGCGAAGACATAGTGACGTGTGGGTGTTTTGTAGTGGGTGGCCTGCTTTAAACTAATAATTCATAATACTCGTATGTTCTGACGCCTGATCGCAATGTCCACTTGTACCACAACTTATTACTGCTATATTACATGCCACATTTCGAAGCACATATAAATGACGCAAGTGTTTGGGAGTAGAGCATGTTTGCTTCACTGTATTTTCAAGCAGAGGAAGTTATTTTCACTGCACCTCCCAAGCCGACTGTGTGGCGCTGCGGTAGAACACTTGCTTACCACAGAAACGATAGGGATTCAAACTTCACCCTGACCGCGAATTTATTTTATTTGCATCTTTCTTTTTTTTTCGGTCACGCAAAAGATGATTTCTCGCTCACAACCACCTGACGCCGGAATTTTAGCGAAAGCAGCTGCTTAACGCTTTCACGCTATTTCGGTACCACAACTATTCAAATCAATAGCGGGTGATCGACGCTTTAGATGCTCTATTTTGGCATGTTAAATTTTTTTCTCGAGGCCCTAGCACTAACTAATAGTTAGTCCAGCCAACTCAACTTTTCGAATCAAATTGAGTGGGCCAGTTTTGACGGCAGAGTGATTTTGGACAGATCTTTGTGCGAACCAATGTTCGTGTGCTGTTCAGAAATTGAACTCGGCTGGTGAAGTTCGCATAAATGTGCGCCCCTCGTGTATACTCTACAGCAACATCAAATTTCTGTAAATAAAAGAACCTTTGCAAGTCGAATATCAAGTTAAGGTGTGAGGGTCACAATATGACATTGTTAAGCCGTAATATTTGCCAGAAAATTATGCCTGCTATTCAATAAAGAGCCGATGCTACGAGTGCGGTAAAATTTATTCTACGAAAATGCATAAAATGTAGAGGTGGTCGTCTCAGCCAGCTTTCAGCAGCTTTGGTTTCGCTTGTATCGTTATATATGACACAGGGCCACATCTAGTGTCACCAAGGAGGGCTAAAGAAAAATTGATGGAGTGAAAGCTCCCATGATGTCTTGCCAAAAGAAGTGAAGCCAGCTTTTGCCACTGCCAAGATGGTGGAAACATGCTTTTTTCTAGTAGTGCCCACTTAAAGATCAAGTGGCTTTGATATGTTAATGTAAATGCTACGTTACTTCTATATTAAAAGGTGGTTGTTCCCGATAAAATAACAAACAGAAGTGAGTATGGGGGACTGAATCTCCAAAGAACTTTGCCTCCAATTAGAGGCTTACTAAGCAAAATTAGTAACACTAACAAACACATAGAGCTCTTTGTGGCCATAAAATGTTTCCACATTAAACTTGTTGGGCGTGCGAGGGAAATGCTCCGTTCTTAATCGCTGAACGGTGACCCTTCATCATGCACCCAGTAAGATGGCCGTCGCAGCCGCCATCTTGCCATAGGAACGGCTTTACTCCTGGGCAATCATTTCCACTCCAGCAATTTTTGTAAAAATTCTCCCTGACTGTCACTTGTCACTCCTATAGCAGCGGTGTCACGTGCGCATGAATGCGAACCTGTGCTAACAAGATAAAAAAAACGCACCGATTAAAACTGTCTTGCGGCCGCACCTGTATTGAGTGAGGACGCGTTTGGAGCCCGGCGATGACAGCATGTCAGCTTCAAGTTTTATGGCCACGATGTTTTCCGTCAGTTTGAAGCATACGCAGCCGTTGATGGGTTTACTTTGTTTACGGCCTCACGTTGTCTTTCCCGTTGAGAGTGCGTAGCTGCTGACCCCTCTCCACAATCTTATTTCTATTCTGGCTAAGTGCGATGTCCACACGTCGTGGGGTGTTGCGGGCTGGCACTGGCTGCAGAATTTCTCCTCGCGGCAAGTATGACACCGTAGGACATATTGACACTTACTACGAAGCAGTAAAATACGTATAGAGCAGCACGCGATGTTGTTTTAATTTTTTATTATGATGCGCAAAATGCAAAGAAATACGCTTGGATTGATATGTCTCTCGTGAACACTTGTGTCTCACAAGGAACCAAGCAATGCCTCATCGCATGGCAGGAGCAATGAAGCTGCTCCTCGGTTGCAGTGTTATTTGCCTATGCGAAGAGAAGCAATTTGTACAACATTTAATACTTGTACACTGCTTCTGGGTCATTTATCTTCCAAATGTATATTCTCAACTTTTTTCGAATATTTTTGTATCTATGGTCATTTTTATTGTACTGATTTTCATTTGTTAACCAAAAACTGTTCACAATTTATTTGTTCCAAAATAATTTTGCTGCTCGATAACATATATTTTTGGAAAGAGCATTTAGTTGCCGCAATGCATGCTGGAGCAGTTTTCATACTGGCAAAAGCCCGTTTTCCAAGACGTATGATTGATTGATATGTGGGGTTTCACATCTCGAAACCACCATATGATTATGAGAGACTCCATAGTGGAGGGCTTCGGAAATTTCTACCACCTGGTGTTCTTTAACGTGCACCCAAATTTGAGCACACGGAAACACTTATGAAAAATAACCATGTTACGCGGTAACAAAGGAGATATAATGCTACGAAACGGCAAAGGGCGCTTAAAATTGAAATCTCTTTTTTTATTTCATTGGACTAGGCCAAGTTCATGAATACCCTCCGATTTAGAGTTCCATTTTTTCTACATGGGGTACCTTTGTCAATGCCACGTGCGACGTGCGAAATTCCTGCACGGTGTCGCTAAGTGGAAACAAATATTAGCGCAAGATTGCTGTTTGTAACAAAACCCTGCGAAAGGGAACCGCTAGGCCATGGCACATTTCGGCGGTACTCTGGTTAAAAGCACACGTTAAACATTTCAGTTGTAAGCGCCTATAACTTATATGCACCAAAGTGGGCTTACCTGTCACCTTGAACATCTTTCAGGCATGCCACAAATGAAACACGGTGTTGCACATTGTAAAATATTGGGTAGACATGCCCCACTTTCAAAGACCATCAGTGATTGCTGCAGCAATTTGACCAGTCCTAATAAATTCGGTGTACCACTACGCTATTCGCGAGCGTTTCGTGTACAGTGATACAACACTCAAGTATGATTTTGCTTATGACTTGTCTTAGTTATTCTGAAATGTGAAAATAAAGTTGAGTGTTGAGCAATAATTTGAGATAAGTCTTGATATCTGGAGCCACTGTTCTTTTTTCTGTGATAACCTGATGACTCAGGGCAGTGCTGTAACATCTTTGTACAGCCGCTAAGCTACGTCTTTTAGCGTAAAGATGAACTTGTTCTTGTGACGTTCGTAAAAAAAATCTATGCGCTCTTGTTCATTCGGACATTAGGCCTTTGTGTTGTACTATACAAACTCCTATTTTAGCGGTTGCAGCCATTTATATTGCGAACACTTAACAATTTCTAAGAAATGATGAATTTGCACATCTGCTCGTGTGAGGATGTAAAAACTATTTTGAAGAAAAAATCTAGAAAAATTGGCCGTGTGTCTGCATGTTTCACTGCAAATGCCGCCGAAGGACGATATTATGCTGTCTAGCCTCTGATGCATGAATTAAATCCGGAGAATACAAAAATTATTTTGCACCAAAAAGTATTCGCAGGGGCTCAAAGACTATGAAAAAAATTTATTTGAAGTGATCAAAATCTTCTGTATGAAAGTATCAATGTGTCCCCACTTGAGGACATCATTCTTTAAGTTGATATTTTTCTTTTGCACCGACCGCAGAGGTACCTTGTCTTGCTGCGGCAGACAAGGCTTTAACAGCCGCTGGCGTACTTTTGTTCGCTCTTCTTTTGGAAATGGCGCCCGCAATCCAGCCTCTTTTCTAGGGACACATGGTTGAACACTCTCTTCTTCATGGTGACCGTCATCGTCGTTTCGAGGTCTGTGTTGCTTCACAACAAAATATGAGCGCCTTGGCAACGCGACTTCGGAACTCAAGTTGGTCCATTGGATGCTCCACACCTTTGTCCCATTTCCACATAATCCAGGCGTTCACAACTGCGGCGTTTAGTAGATGGAACAAAAATCCTCAAGTAGCCTTTTTCCTTCCGGACGTCGTTTCTAAGGAATACATGAGGTCAACACCTCTCATGTGTTTGTTGTAAAGTTCCACGGGGTACGACCGGGTGACATCCATTGCTTTTCTCTCTTTTCTGTTGTAACTTTTGGTAGTGCCTTCAGGCTGCCATCCGGCGTAGCTGGAAACAACTGAACAAGCAAGTTGCCACGCCACCTTGTCACTGTGATGTTGTCGGCTGAGGGGCATATTGATGTGCTTCCCCTTCTTTCCATCCGCTTTGAGCTTCTTCAAGGCCTAGAGCTTTTTATCCCCTCCTTGCAGACGGTTTGCACGGCATTTACTGACAAACAATATTCCATCCTCTCTCAGTTTCCTGGTCAAGGTGAATGTGAATTTCATGACCAGGGTGAAAGATGTGAATGAGTTATCAGCATAAAGTTTATAATTTTTCCATTCAAGTCCCTTGAACCACCTGATGACAACTTCTCCGGCCATACCAATTCCGCTTGAAACAATGGATCGCCCACCTGTGGCACCTTGGTATACCTCGAAACAGTATATGTATACAGACACTCCTATTCTCACCCGTACCTTGAAACCCCAGCACTTCGGCTTACTTGGAAGATACCGCTTTATGGAGGAGCACCTCTTGAATGGTATCACCATCTCGTGGACGGATTGGTATTCCTCGGGATCAACTGCCGAGCAAAATGCTTCGTAGGGTGCATCAATGACTGGCCTGATTCCAGCTACGTGGTCGTTCTGGAAGCTCAGAGTGTCGCTGTTGTCTTTGAAATGCAGAAATCTACGAATCTTCTTAAAACGGTTAACAGGCATTGAATCGGCGACAAGGTCCATTCGAAGTCCAGATCCCGTTGACCAGTAATTTCTAATTCTAGGATATCTGATGTAAGTCATTACCAGGCTTATGCCAAGGAAGACTTTCAGCTCTGGCAGTGTCAACCTGAAATTCTCTTACCCTTTTGGCACGGCATACAAGTTTGTCTGACAAACGATGTGCTCCAGTAACGATTCAGGAAAAGAAAGCCAGGAAGTAGTCCATGTGGAGCGCACCATGCACATTGACTTTATGCTTGCCAAGGTAATCGGGAGCCTTTCCTGCCCAGTCGTTGTCTTTGTCGGTGATCTACGGTGTGCTCTTCTTGCTCACCATAGCTGTTCTGGAGGGGGCTTTAGCTGCACCAGAGCTTGTCGAAGTGCCGTTATCACGCACAGGCTCGCTGTCTTCGCTTTCGTCTCCAGAGCGGCTTGAAGTGCATATATCAGTGAGGAGCGGCTCCCAATCATCCGCTTCAGAATCGTCACCAGAATCAGAAGAGAGCTCTAAAAGAGCATCAATTTCTTCCCTGGAAAGTCCCCGCTTGGAACACATCTTCGAAAGGTGTAGTTTTGCCAGAGGTTTATGGAAGCGGGAGACGGTTTCACACTCAATAAAACGTGCAAAAGCAAACTCAACGATGCACGTAAAGTGCTGGAAAAAACAAGCACTTTCAGCACTGGCTTGGCATTTTACGAGTATGATTTTGTTTGGTGGTGCTGCAGGTAAGGCTATATGTTTCTTGCATATTGTCCTCACTTGAGGACATCTGTTCTTTCTTTCTCTACGGCCCACCGCCAAGAAGAAAACTTTAACAAAAGAAGCTCATAATATTCACGAATTGTTCTTTGCGACCATATTTTTTGTAGTAAAAAAACACCATAACCTCTCGAACAAATGTTTTTTTTTGTTTTTTTGAAACATTGAACGACCTCAAGCAAGCCTACTGCCCCTCAAAACCTGGTGATTTAAAAAACACAGACAGCTAGCGCCATCTGTGAAACAAGTTAGAAACTCTGACGTGTCCTCAATCGTGGGTACTATGTGGCTAATAGCTCGATGCAAGTAACTAGATGATGTCTGTAATAAGATAAATATGTGTCCTCATATGAGGCCCGTATGCATGAAAGGGCTAGAGAGAGAGAGAGAACAAAACGTTTATTTCATGTTTTGCGCGAGAATATCGGCAAATGGTATCATGGACGCACAGTGTGGGACATGAGCGCCATCTGGCCGTAATCTTGAAAAAGAAAAAAAGATCTGTCCATGGCTTCCAATATAACGAGTGCACGGCATGCGCCCGCCAGCTCGGAGGCCATACTTTAGAGAACGCAGAGCCACGGCCAAGGGTAGGTTGCAGCACCGTGTCGTGTTAGCAAAAACACCTGTATTTTTGGTAATAGCTTCACCTTGTCCGAGCAGTGTGAAAACACTACATTCCTCATAATTACGTGTACCTATGCCTTTTTTGGTATGATGAAACGCCCCACCAAATATTAGCTTGTTCATGTTGCACCTCAGATATGCCTAATATTTGCCTTTTTATCGACAAGGTATGAAGTATGAACGCTAATACCAAGATCGGTGGACGTTAAGGAAGTGGTTGGACTTGGGCCATACCTTTGCCCCGCCGTGGTTGTCTCATGGCTAAGGTACTCGGCTGCTGACCTCCAGTCTAAGGTACTCGGCTACTGAATCCCGGCCACAGCACCTGCATTTGTGATGGAGGCGAAAATGCTGTAGGCCCATGGTCTCAGATTTGGGTGCAATTAAAGAACCCCAGGTGGTCTAAATTTCCGGAGCTCTCTACCACGTCATCTCTCATAATCATATGGTGGTCTTGGGACGTTAAACCATATATATCAATCAATCATCCCTATACTTTACATGTATTTGCTCTTGATAAGCCCACACACTATGGAGCTCGGTCCCTAAAACGCTCACAAAAATATACAGTGGCTCGACAGCCACCTGTCCTCCATAAGGAAAGCAACAACAATGCCAATAGACCGTCTCTGCTTTGTACTCTAGCTTTGCGCCATCCATAGACGACGGATGGATGGATGGATGTATCCCACTGTGCCCTTTAGATCGGGTGGCAGCTCACGCTACCGAGCCATAAAGTTAATTACTATCACTATGTACTGCAGGATTGATTTGCACTCATGCATTGATTGTAAACACCAATCAGTTAACCTCCTCCTGGTTATTTCGACCATTTTAAAGTATATTTTGCCTTCAATGTACCCAAACCCAAATGCTTTGAAAAGTGGCGCGCCATTATCTTGGACTATAAGGTAGAGCCGTTTACAGAAACTTATCCATTGTTCAGCCGTTCTTTCCTCCTCTCCACACGCACTACATAACGTGTCTGTACCTTCGTATTTGGTTCGGTACACCTTGGTCTGCAATACTTCCGTTCTGATCTCGAGCATCAGAGAACTACCCCGAGAATAATGGTAGATCTTTTCTTTTGCGATTTCCTGCTTGAAAGTTCGGTAGGTCTCCAGTGGCGATTGCGTTAGCATTCTAATCTTCCACATGTCCATCTCTGTTACCTTCACCTTATTTTTAACCGATGCTTCCTTTAGGCTTGGTATGCTGCTGTTGTCTAAATACTTGTTTGACAATTTTTGAGTTCGCTTCCTCAATTTAGTGTCAACAATCTTCATGTACAAGTAGCTGGAAGCTTTCCGAGCCCGCCGCTCCTCTCCCATTTTTTTCCAGTTCTATCTTGCTGCTAGCTTCCCTGCACTCGAATGATTTCCATTCCATGTCACCCTATGGAATCATCACCCTGTGGATTGTCTACCTCATGCCACCTAACCGGAATTAAGCAGCACCCTTTAGGAGAGAGGTAATAAGGCAGCACTACGCCGTCGTTGCCTTGTTCGGCTGTGCTAGCCTCAGTGTAAACGTGTTAAGAAGAAACGAACACTGCGACTTTGCAATGGTACTCAGCTGCTGACCCTCAGGTCGCGGGATCAAATTCGGCTGCGGCGGCTGCTTTTCCGATGGAGGCGGAAATGTTCTAGGCCCGTGTGCCCAGATTTGGGTGCACGTTAAAGAACCCCAGGTGGTCGAAATTTCTGGAGCCCTCCACTAGGGCGTCTCTCATAATCATATGGTGGCCGTGGAACGTTAAACCCCACAAATCAAATCAAAAAGCGACTTTACAAAGTTTGCTAGCTCATTGAACAAATTAGGCCCTTCATGACAAGATTAATTCGATTCATTCTTGCGAGAAGTGTTTTTGTGTGAGAATGCCTGGAAACTCATGCTTTCAAAGATAGGGGGCATGACACCGTTGAAGAATGGGACGCTTACCGCTGCTGTATTTCCAGGTTACGTTCCTCAGCACTTGGTCGACGTGGCTTCTCGTACGGTGACCGTGCAGTCTTGGCCATGAAGTTCCGCTCCCCCTTCAAGGCGTGCAGGGATGGTCAGAGCTGGTTCATTCGGCTACCGGCGGCCCGCGACACGGTTCTCTCGTGAACGCCATCGCAGAATATGACTCCGGATAGAGCGGCCTGCCAGACAACACCTCGGTTGCGTTCATCGGTGACCTGCCTTCGAGGGTTCTCGAACATTGGCCGCGCTGCCTTGATCAGGCAGTTCCGTTTCTGAAAGTGCAAAGATGGAAACTCTTGGTTCCCTCGGTTACTGGCAGCTGGCAACATGGTTCACTCCCAGATGCCCTTGCAAGCCATGACGTAGGATATGTAAGCCAGCCATGCTCCAAATTTGGTTGGGCACGACACCGTTGAGGGGATGGGACGCTTACCGCTGCTGTATTTCCAGGCTGCGTTCTTCAGCGCTTGGTCGACGTGGCTTCTCGTACGGTGGCCGTGCAGTCTTGGCCATGAAGTTCCGCTCCCGCTTCAAGGCGTGCAGGGATGGTCAGAGCTGGTTCATTCGGCTACCGGCGGCCCGCGACACGGTTCTCTCGTGAACGCCATCGCAGAATATGACTCCGGATACAGCGGCCTGCCAGACAACACCTCGGTTGCGTTCATTGGTGACCTGCCTTCGAGGGTTCTCGAACAATGGCCGCGCTGCCTTGATCAGGCAATTCCGTTTCCGAAAGTGCCAAAATGGACACTTTTGGTTCCCTCGGTTACTGGCAGCTGGCAACATGGTTCACTTCCAGATGCCCTTGCAAGCCATGACATAGGATATATAAGCCAGCCATGCTCCAATTCGGTGGGGCACGACACCGTTGAAGGAATGGGACGCTTACCGCTGCTGTATTTCCAGGTTGGTTACTTCAAAGATGCTTCCTGTTTAAAAAGTAGCAGTTACTGACTTGTTGCGGTGTCGTGCCCTCCTGACCTGCGTGATAAGATGTTCCGTACATTGCTGTTTCTTTCATGTGTTCGCCGGAAGTTTGCATCGTTGTTGTTGTTGCTTTCAGATGACATTGAATCTAATCCCGGCTCTGGCGTCGAGGAAACACTCGCAATTGTTCTTGACACAGTGCGTAGGCTGGAAGCGGGTCAGAATAGAATAATTGGTGAAATTAAGGGGCTAAAAGGGAAACAGGATGCTACTGATAAAGAAAGCAAAAGCTTGACCATAAAAGTGGTCACTCTGGAAGCAAAGTTGGTTTCCAATACCCCTCCATCATCCAACTTTGCTGATGGTGCTATTGGTTCTATTTCTGATCAGCTTCAAGCAGTAGTATCAAGGTGTGATGAAGCGGGAAATGGAATGCGATGGTACAACTTGTTGTTTTTTGGGATTCCCGATGAGGACAAAGAAAGCTGGGAAACTTCTGAGAATAAAATTATCGGCGTATGCTCAGATAAGTTAGCGATCACCACTTTCGGTTCTGAATATGAACGTGTGCACCAGCTGGGTAAATTTGCTTCAAACAAATGTAGGCCGATAATTGCTAAGTTTTCGTTTTTTAAGGACAAACAAGCAATCCTCGCCGGTGTACATCGGCTGAAAAATACTGGCTTCTCTATTAGAAAAGGTTTTTCGCAAGCAACACGGCAAGCGCGCAGGGAACTGCTTCAGTTTGCTAGGGAACGGAATTGTCCTTTCAAACTAAATGTCGACAAACTTCGTATCGATAATACTACATATATCTATGACACTAGTTCTGACACCGTAGTAACCGCTAGATAGCTAGTTGCCGATGTACGCAGTGCTAATGTTCAGCAGCCGTCTACTTCATGTTCTTCTTCACTTTCAGTATCATTTACTAATATTTGCGGTTTGTTACCAAAACGTGTCTTCCTTGATTCATATCTCGAGGACAGTAAATCAGATATTCTATTGCTAACCGAGTCTTGGCTTCACGCTGACGTATGCGACACTGAGCCATATCATGCTTCAAATCAGTACTTCATTTTTCGCCATGACCGGGCACATAAAAGGGGTGGCGGCGTGCTGTTAGCCATCAAACGAACTATATCTTCTTTCTTTGTCGATACTGACACTCCCCTTGATAGAGTCTGGGTCGCCTGTCCTACCTTGGCTGGAAAATTGATTGATTTGTGGGGTTTAACGTCCCAAAACCACCATATGATTATGAGAGACGCCGTAGTGGAGGGCTCCGGAAATTTTGACCACCTGGGGTTCTTTTAACGTGCACCCAAATCTGAGCACACGGGCCTCGACATTTCCGCCTCCATCGGAAATGCAGCCGCCGCAGCCGGGATTTGAACCCGCGACCTGCGGGTCAGCAGCCGAGTACCTTAGCCACTTGACCACCGCGGCGGGGCTTGGCTGGAAAATTATTGATGGGCGTATGCTATCGCCCTCCGTCCTCTGACCGCCTTTTCGTGTCTGAGCTTCACAGAAGCATTTCCAGGGCTCTTGACCTGTTTCCCACCAGAAAAATTTAGTTATTCGGTGATTTTAATTTCCCTGATATTATTGGTCTCGCACGTTTTCTTCGAACAGTACGTCAAGTGAATTTATCGAACTATGTCTTGACTTTAATTTCACCCAGCTTGTCTCAGAGCCCACTCGCGATACTAATATTTTAGATCTTATTCTGACAACAGAGCCACATACCATAGGTACAATTGTGCAATTAGATGGTTTTAGCGATCACAACCTTCTACAGTTTTCAATTAATATTCCACTAAAGTTTTCGGGTGTTCAGCGCAAGGTAATCAGGGATTATAGCAAGGCAAATTACGATCTAATGAACTCTGAACTTGATAGCTTCCTACACAATACATTTCTTCCCTCATTCACCAACAGGTCGGTTCAGGATAACTGGAATTCCTTTAGAAACATTACAGCGCTCCTCATAGATAAATATGTTCCACTAATAACAATCTCTAACGGCAAATCTAACCCATGGTTTATTAAATCGCTTAGATCGCTCAGAAATAAAAAGAAAAGGTTATATGCTTCAGCTAAAAGGTTAGCATCTTCTAAGTCATGGTCTATGTATAAAGACTGTTTAAAATATTACTGTCTTGCAATTAGCGAAGCGAAAAAGAAATATTTTTCTGCCAACCTGTCTTTACTTTTACTGACTAACCCTAAAAAGTTTTGGCGTGCCATTTCGCCTGACCATGGCAGTGACATTGTTACATTACATGACGCCGATAATGTTCCTGTCTCTGCATCTGAGTGTGCTTCAACCGTCAATTCGTTTTTTTTTTGCTCGGTTTTTACTAATGAAGAATTTTCTTCGGTTCCTTGTGTCCCCGATCGTGAGTACTGCTTCATGTCTCCTATCATTGTTACTGTTCAAGGCATATCTATACTTATACACGGTCTAAAGCAGTTTACATCGTGTGGTGTTGACAATATTAATTCCAAGGTACTTAAAAACACATCCGCTTCCTCCAGTCAAATTTTTTGCCACATTTTTCAACAGTCTTTATCTTCTAGTCAACTTCCCACTGACTGGAAGATAGCAAAGGTTATTCCGATATTCAAGGATGGTAACAAACATACACCCGGAAACTACCGCCCCATTTCGCTAACATGCATCTGTTGCAAGCTGCTTGAACACATCATCACCTCTCATATATACAGCCATCTTGAGTCCAATATCTTCTTCTCTCTAAATCAGCATGGTTTTCGGAACGCGTGATCTTGTGATACTCAGCTATTAGAATTTACGTCTGATTTACATAACGGCATGAATAGTAATAAAATTGTTGACTGCATCTTTTTAGACTATGCGAAAGCATTTGACAGAGTTGCCCATTGTCGCCTAATAGCTAAGCTGTCTGCACCTAAACTCGACTCATCCACATTATCTTGGCTTAGAAATTTTTTGTCCAATCGACAGCAGTTTACATTTGTCAATAACTTCAGCTTGTCTACTTCATTTGTTTCATCAGGCGTGCCCCAGGGCAGTGTATTAGGCCCTATTGTTTTCTGATTTATAATAATGATTTGCCTAATAACATTTTTTCCTCAATTCGTCTTTTCGCGGATGACTGCGTAGTGTACAGAACTATTGACTCTGAAGAAGACCACGTACATTTACAAAAGGACCTCGACTTAATAAATCAGTGGTGTGACCATTGGCAAATGACCCATAACACATCTAAGTGCTGCGTACTTTCTTTCACCTGTAGCAAATCAATTTTTGACTTTTCCTACTCTATCTGTTCAGCTGTGATTCCCCGTTCATCTAAATACAAATACCTTGGTGTCCATCTTTGTACTAATCTTGCCTGGTGTACTCACATCGACAAGATATGCGCGAAAGCAAACAGAACTTTGGGATTCTTGCTCCGGAATCTGCATCATTCCCCATCTACCATTCGGCAGCAGGCCTAACAAACGTTTGTACGTCTTCAGCTGGAATACGCTTCATCAATCTGGTCTCCGCATCAGCAATATCTAATAGATAAACTGGAATCCATCCAAAATCGTGCAGCCCGCTTCATCTGTTCAATGTATACCCGCCACTCCAGCATCACTGAAATCAAACGCGATATTGCCCTTACTAACTTGGATTCCCGCCGCTCTGTCACCCGTCTATGCCTCCTCCATAAGTACTACTACAACTCGTGAACCAGTCGTCTATCGCTTGACATTCCTTCGCGTACATCTAGTCGACTTCATAATCATCTCAGTTTCAGACGCATCTTCGGCAACACACAGTCATTCAATAATTCTGCATTGCCACGCGCTATCACAGTTTGGAATAGCCATCCGGATGAAATTGTTTCTTTCAGAGATCCGGCCAAATTTCGTGAGCTACTGCAAATTTATATGTTCTCTTGATTTTGTATAAAGTTGCTTTATTTTTTTTCCATTTTGTATTTTGCTGCATTTGCCTATAGTGTTTGTTCTTCTCCCTTCCATTGTAAAATTTTCTTTGTTTTCTTCGATATCTTTCTTTTTATGCTTTATGTATTGTGATTTTTCTGTAACCCCCCCTACTGAATGCTCCTCTGGGGCCTGTAGGGTAACATGAATAAATAAATAAATAAGCTAACAACGTACACATATCAGTTTCAAGAGGTTTTCTCTAGCCACGTAGGTTAGTTAAACGTTATCGCCTGATCTTTTCACTGGAGACTCATCTGATTTTACTTGCATGTAGTATTATTCAGTGCTCTTGTAGTGCACGAATGCCAAGACATTGAACGCGGGTAGTCGGACGGGTTCGTGATATGCTATTCTGTAACTACGCCATCACTAATTCGCCAGCGCTGCGCTAAATTCTTTTTGTGCGTTTTTGATAGGTGGTGGCACATTGCAAGCGATTTGCTTGTTGAACGGTTTCATAGCGAAACGGCAGAACGTTCTCCGTATGCAGATAACGGTGACACGGAGTGACCGACGTCGCTTGGTGGAGGATAATTTTCTGATTGCTTTCAGGAGTGGTGTTCAAAGAAACCATCTTGATGACGAGGATTTTTAGCTGAAAGTAGAAGGCTGTCAATGCTCCAAGAAGGAATGGGACCATGAGCGATGAGCTGCTCATTCGCAAGGAGCCAGCTGGACTTCACGTTTTTTCGTGCCTTAATGTTTTCTCGCACTTGTCAGTCACTTTGATTGTATAATAAAATAAGGCACTCTTGAGTCAGAATAAAATAAAAGCACACTTCTGGGGCGAAGCTCCTTATCGCGTTACCCGTTCGTCCCGTTATCGTTCGTAACGTCCGGTGGCACATGCCCGAGAGAGCGGTCCATCGCTAAAGGACACATCTGGATGTCTTGGTCGCTAGACACTCCATCCGCAAGAATACTCACTCATTCGTGGTCCACTACGAGTCGGGACGCCTTCACACAGACGCAGACTGTTTGTCACGTTGTCCGGTTGAAACGCCCGACTTGACAGACCTTGATTCAGACCCCTGCGTTCTCTCCATTCACGCTTTGGGTAATATCTCCACCGAACAACGACGTGACCCGTCGTTACTCCCCATCATCAAGCGTCTGACCTCTGCTCCAACAGACCCTTCCGTTCGCCAGTTCGAACTGCACGACAACATTCTGTACCGTCGCAGCTTCAACGCTGATGGCCCGAAATTACTACTCGTGCTTCCCCATCACCTGCGTACCAGCGTTCTCGAATAACTACTTGGCGTACCTACACCCGGTCACCTAGGCGTCTTTCGTACCTACGATCGTGTGCGACGTCGCTTTTTCTGGCCCGGACTTTATCGTTCTGTGGTTCGCTACGTCACTGCTTGCGACCGCTGCCAACGCCGCAAGCGCCCCTCTGTGCTACCGTCTGGCCTCCTACATCCCATTGACATACCGACGAAATCATTCTTCCGTGTTGGCCTTGACCTGTTGGGCCCGTTTCCTACGTTCACCTCCGGAAATAAATGGGTTGCAGTCGCCAAAGACTACGCCACACGCTTTATCATCACTAAAGCACGGCTGACAAGCTGTTCCACTGACGTCGCTGACTTTTTCTTGTATGAAGTCATTCTTCATCACGGCGCTCCGTGGCAGCTGCTTACTGATCAAGGAAGGTACTTACTTTTACGTGTTGTGGATGACATTTTCCGCGCCTGCTTTACTGAGCACAACCTTACCACCGCTTATCATCCACAGACAAATGGATTGACCGAGCGTCTGAACCGAACGCTGACGCAGATGCTGTCAATGTACGTTTCGTCAGATCACCGTGACTGGGACAAAGCATTCCCTTTTGTCACGTTCGCGTACAATTCTTCACGGCACGACACAGCCAGTTATTCGCCGTTTTATGTGCTATTTGGCGGACATCCAGCATTACCATTTGACACGCTCCTTCCTTCGGCTGCCTCCTTGTCTACTGAGTACGCCAGCGATGTCGTTTCTCGAGCCCATGCAGCCCGTCAGCTTGCCCGTGATCGGCTGCACTTGTCGCAAGCGCACCAAAAAGACCGCTATTACAGTCGCCACCAAAGCGTGCACTTCTCGCCGGAGTCTCTGGTACTTCTGTGGACACCAAATCACCAAGTGGGCTTATCAGAGAAGCTACTATCACACTACCATGGCCCCTAAAAAGTGTTACGACAACTTAGTGACGTGAGCTACGAGATCGGACCCCTGAACAATGCCTCTTCGACCACCTCACTCCAGACAGACGTTGTACACGTTTCCAGACTCAAACCGTATCACCCTCCTCGGTCGTCGCTGCCGTACTAAGCGCCGTGATGGCGCTTCCGCCGCAGGGGAGTGATGTTACGGTGCATCATCGACAGGAGCAAGCGTCGCATTTTGCGACGATGAAGAAGATGCCTGTGCGTTAGGCGCTTGCGCCAGAGGCAACTCAGACATCTTGTTCTGCTGCCGATTTTCGGTGGACGCTATCCTGTAAGCCTAGACCTCGCCCCGTCACAATATAATGTCCGCTGGGTGGCATTATGAATACATGATGAAAAGATGTGAGATGGGGGTACTTGGAGTGTTCACTAGATAGACAGACGGATGGAAAAACTGATGGACGCGCGGACAGACGAACGGACGGACATACAGAGGGACGGCCGCACAAACAGACGCACGGACGGACGGAAGCACGGACGGATTGACGAACGCTTCGCCCCACCGCAATGATCATTCACTTCGTGGATATGCTGTAATTTTTTTCTTGTGTATTGCAAGTGGAGCAATTATGGTGGATATTACAGAGTGCAACGCCAATGAATTAACGCTCCCTACGTGTGTATAAGTGTGCATTATTTTCGAGATTTATGTTTTCATCGCACTGATCGCATCTGCAACACCCGAGTGGCGTTAAAATTTCCATAAAAAAGGCCAAGAATTGATGGTTTTGACACTAGTGCTTCTGAATATATTGTAAAAGGCTTGTGTTTTATTGAAGAAACAACTCCGCGTTTCTGACTGCGCAAGTCATCAATAACGAATGAGCGATATGTTTGGAAACCGTCATTGTTTGAACATTTGGTCCTGTGCAGTGATAGTAATCGCTAGTGGCCTACCTCGGCGGCAAATACGTCAGGTTAGCTCGGAGTGCTCCTCAGTTCATAAATTTCTCTTTATTCATGCGTTTTTTTGTTTTCCTAAGCATCGCTCATGTACGTTAACGAAGCTGAAATATAAACTGTCACACCACGGCGAATAATTAGCGGTGAGCATTAAGCACTTCACATGGTTGTGGGAAGTATTTTGGTTTCATATCCATTTCAGTGGAGCTTGTGGCTTGATCCAGTGAAAGTGGCACGGACCTTAAGGGCTATGTGTTTTTATGTTAACAAAGGGGTGGACCCTCTTCCGGTCGCTATTTTGAATCGTACAGTTAGGGACCTATAGTTCACATAACATTGCCAGTAACAAAAAATGTAATGTAGGGAGGCATGAGTCTCCTGTATTATTCACTACGTGTGTAAACAAGGGGTTCTCAGGGTTCCAAATTCGGAGCAGTTAAGGATACGAGTTCATGAAGAGTACCATCATGGTGGGTGATTAGGTAATGACACTGGATGAATTAGTAACTCAAGAGACCAACTGTAACTCATGATTACTGACTTGAACAAGGGAAGCAAAATGTAGGTAGTGTATAGTATGGTAAACTTTCTTCCGGTCTTGATGATGCACGCTTACGTTGACGCAGGCGGCTCCGATGTTGGGACAGTAGGGTTTCACATTAATGCGGTATTGTGGGTCTTCTGTACGGCCTTCACAGTAGATCTTCACAGTAGATCACAGTAGATCTTCACAGTAGAGTAACTTTGTATAGCACGCTCTTTCCTTGCCGCAGCGTATGAAAGAGGCAGCAAACTGTCAAAGCATATGGTCCACAGTAATGGCGTCATTAAAATTCCCGTGATTGCTGCGATTGCTTGTGACTTCTTTCTGGATATATATGGTTCACAAAGTTTCTATTTCGGTAAGTTCTTGCTTGTAACAATCGCAAAGAAACCACTCGAGATCTGTTGAGCTTGTCTAGCGTGTGGCACTGGGAATTCTCTTCTGTTCGTGTAGTAATGCTTTGTGACTGCATTGTATATAAGCAATCTGTCCTTCTTCTCGTGTTGCATGCATGTTATTGGGATTCTGAGTGCGTCGTGCACGTATAGTAAGCCCTCGTGCAGCTGCGTAAGCTGCCTCATTTAAGTTCGCTCGAGACGAATCGAAATGCCCCTTGACCAGAATAGTAGGTATAAAACCTAATATGTTGAAAAATAAAGCAAGGTATGAAACAGTCAATGAAAGGAGCAGGCGCTTTGTGATAGGTGGCGAGTCTTTGGAAGTAATAAACGAATATGTATACTCAGAGCAGGTAGTGACCGCACAGCTGGACCATAAAATTTAAGTTGCAAGATGCATAGCAATGGCGCGCAGCACATTCATCTGGTCTTCTTGATTAGTAGCTTACCACTATCTCTGCATAGGAACGCACTCATTTACAGAGCATAAACTGGCAGGCTTAAAGAGAGGATTCAACTTTGACTGAAGACAAGAAAGCGATCAATTGAAATAAAAATTCTAGGTGTAATATTAAGGAAAAACAACACACCAGTGTGGAGTCACAGAAAAAAACGAGTTTTAGGTATGTGTTAGTCGAAATCAAAAAGAAATAAACTTGGACGGATCATGTAGCGAGAAGCAGGGTAAGCACTTGTCGTTAAAAATAACAGAATAGATTCCAAAACGAGATGATGTGTTAGGGGGTGACAGAAGGTTTGGTGAGCAGATGAGATGAAGACGTTTGTGTGTATAACGGGTGCCGCAGCAAGCAAGAACCTCGTTGTTAGGCGGAACATGAAAGAGCCCTTTGGCCTGTAGGAGGTGCCATCATAGGGATGATGACGATGATCATGAATTGAAAATATCTCCACTTTATACTTTAAGCGATATCACAAATAAATAATTTTAAAAATTTTGGGAGAACAAGAGAATGTATTATTTCTACCGTGTTCGTAAATTCAAAATATCTTTCTTGTCTCTTGCTTCAGTTAAAATCTCCAATGATTGAACTTTGCAATTCAGGTGACGTAACTAGAATATAGACCATAGAAAAGCAAGGCGTCGTATGTAGAGCACTGTAAGGCACGCGAATAGTTGTACACATTACTGGGTGATGGTTAACAAGTTCATAATGTGTCATTCCACTATTGCATGTCCAGTAGACAGCAACTGTACCAATTGATCTGATTACGCCTCCTTTGACTGCCTTGCACCTTCTTTTTTGTGTGAGCTTTCAGATAAGAGGTCTATGCGTATTTCCCGAATACAATTTCACCAAAACTGACTCTTTCAAAAATAATCAAGCAAAAGCACCTCTACAAACATGAACAACAAATTTTTTTAGAACAAGCGATGGCTTAGCAGTAATCAGAAACTGCACGGGTAGGTTAAACGACTTGGTCCAGCAACGTGACAAAAAAAAAATGACGTGAAACGTTCTGACATGTTCAGCCAAGGTCAAGTGATGCCGGTTTCGTTAAGTTTTTGAAGCCGTTCCAATAGCTATACCAACGTTTTTTTGTTTTGTTTTTCACACCGTCCATTATACTTTGTCGTTTCGCTTAGTCGCAATGTAGTACTGCCTAACCTGAAAACTTTTGCCCTCTACACACAAAAAAAGTCCTTTCAGACCAGTTTTGCGCGCTATGTCTTGCCTTTTTAAAGATAGACACCTTAGTATTGTTAGTTAACGTACTGTTCATGAAAACCTATACTGATTTCAAAAACACCACCAAGATACTATTCCATCGCCACGTTCAATCCTTAATCTGTTTCCGCTGGTCCAACCTCACGCCAAAGGGAGCGAAAACGCCAGTGATATGCACAACCAACGCGTATAACTTGCGTAAGAATCACAATGTCACAGGAACATTACCTATAACGAACAGGTAGAAATGGCATTGTTCTTCATAAGCTCCCGATTGATTCACGCTTTTGTTCGAACTCGCAAACACGACATCTATTGTCTGCCATCCATCATTAGTCTTCTTCTATCTGATTTATTTTTTTCCTCAGTATTGTAAGCATTCGTTTCAAGTTTTGGCAAAGTATTCTTTATCGAAATAAGAATATAGTTTGTTTCCACCAGTACAAGGGTAAATATAAAACTTGTCATACGTAATCAATCAGAATGTCGTGCAACAACAGCGACAATTTCACTTTTCATAGTCTCAAAACGCTGCTTGAAAGGGTAGAACGCAGGCCATTACGGATTGATTGATATGGGGGGTTTAACGTCCCCAAACCACCATATGATTATGAGAGACGCCGTAGTGGAGGACTCCGGAAATTTTGACCCCCTGGGGTTCTTTAACGTGCACCCAAATCTGAGCACATGGGCCTACAACATTTCTGCTTCCATCAGAAATGCAGCCGCCGCAGCCAGGATTCGAACCCGCGACCTGCGGGTCAGCAGCCGAGTACCTTAGCCACTAGACCACCACGGGGGGGCAGGCAATTACGGCCTGTCATCGTGTAGGCTTCAAACCCGGCTTTGCGATGCAAGCCCTTTGACTGAAAAGCTCGATATTCCTGAAGGCTGACAGCAAATTTGACTGCTTTGGGCTTCCAGGTCTTATGATCAGTGCATTTGCAGCAGTGTAACAACCAAGGACTGAAGCATTACAGCGGCAGCAGATCTGCTTAAAGTGAAAATTTATCCAAACCCTACATATTGGCACAGCAAACCGCGATTTCTGGCGTTTGTCACCATCTTCAAGTGCGTATATCAGGATTAATAAGGTTTTATCTTTCGATGAGGAAAGGAACAGTACAACCTGCAACTTCATGGTCATGCTTTTTCCAATCATAATTTGCAAAGCCGAAGCGGTGCCTTTTGCTTATTTTGTACATTTGGCTCCAACACGTTCAAGGACAGCAAGGACTTCGCGCTCGTGGTAACGAGAACTATTTTGCTACCATTGTTGCGCATATTCATTTTCTGTGTGAAAGAAGACTATGTCCGGCAGCTCTTTTTGTTGGATAACAGCACTAATTTTCGCGTCCTCTCTTGGTGCGGTGACTCGAACCGGTACCTAGAGGTACTAGCAGAAGCTTGCCTTTGTAACGACTACATTCTCATAGTCGCCTCGACCACCACCCGGTCGATTATTTTGCCCCTCTCTCAGAATCTGCGCCAGGGCTCGTGCTCACACGTGAAGTGGGTACCCGTCAAGGAAAATAATGCTACAACCTCAAGGGAGAAAATTGCACCCAGTGATGTCACTCGTTTGAGGGCTGCCATCTACGCACTAGCGCAGCAAGCAACTACAAGTGACATCGCGGCAATTTCCGAACAGCGGTCTCAAACGGAAGACCCACTTGGTCTTTACTTGCAGGTCAGACGGTTTCCATAGGCTGCATCGTATTGAACAAGACGCACATCGGTGAGGCTTGTATGTCACATGACGAGAACACTTTAGCTCAGGCTCTTGACACGAGTTATGACACCTACGATGTCATAGGCATCAAAAGAGGAACATTCGTGCACGTGCTTCGGAGAAAGCAGGTCGACATAGTAGTCAACTCCGTAGGCATTACTCGCGAACGTCACCGCCTGTTCGCCTTCACAGCAAACAAATTCAGACAGGCAGTCTTCTACGTAAAAAAGACGTGGAAGCACAACACTGACCTATTTTCATTCGGGGGTTACCCTTGATGCTTCTTTCAGCCTTGTAAATTTTACTGTAAGCGGGATGCATCATCTTCCTCAATATACACCGAGGAAGGCAGCCCTCAAACAGTTTGGGTGACGTGGTACTCGCCTTTATGGCCACAACCTTAGCGTTCTCCTCTCCGCTAGTGAATGACCACACGCGCAGCACTTTATTCCGCTTCGTCATGGCTTTCTGGATGTTGGCCTGCCTGTCGTAAGTCAGTTACACCCGGAGCCTACTCATAGCTAGACTCATGGCTGGGCCAAGATGGGAGGCGGATGATAGCCTATATGAGATAATGCCCAAGTTGCAGAAGGGTCTTCTGCTACCTTGCGCCGAGGCAAACTACTTCTTTGATGTTGTACTCACAAGGGCTGCTGGAAACGGCCACGGTGTTATTGATGCTATGGCCTCAACCAGCAGGCATTGGGCTCGCAGCAGGCGCGATTTTACCGGAACTTTTCAGTCATGCGTAGAGCGCGCCAAAAAAGGCACCCACGTCTTCTTTACCGATAGCATCGACCCATGCAGATTTCTGCGATTCGAGAAAGTCATAGCAAGAGGGAAGAAGCCCGTCAACAGTTTGATAGGCGGCTTCCCCGTCAGGAGAGATTTTCTGTTGCAATCGGAGCTGATTTCTGTGGTGCACAGAATTTTGGGAACCGGCTGGGAAATACGACTCGAATGGCTGGCGGAAAGGAATTGTTCCGGGTTCGTCGAAGACGAAGAAATGCTTCTTCGAGGTACGGCGTTTATGCTAATTTATTTTTTGTGTTGCCTATTCAGCTTCGCTGTCTTCACCCTAGAATTCATTTTCAGTCACCTTTCCACTAAATCAAAAAGTACATGGCCAGTTAATGTCATGTACATAAACATAATGCTGGGTCACCCCACCTGGGTACGGGGGTTTCACAGCAGGTGCTACAGGATGTTGACCTAGCTTGCATTTACCTGAACACTCCCGAATAAAAAATCACTATCACCCATGAATTTATTCAATAAGCTGATGACTACTACCACACAATAGAGAACATCGCTATCAATTGTTCTGAAAGCAGTAGCAAGAGCGTAAGCGTAATTTGTATGGTAAAACTGGTAGCCATTGGAATGTTCTCTCTTAAAGATGTCTTGAATAGTCTTGTCCCGTGGCCTCGGAGAACTTCTGCCTGTGCGCCGTTGAATATTCATTTCATTGTATGCACATGGTAATAGTAATTGTTGTTTAGGTTTTTATATTTGATGCAATTATCACGCAACCCAATTTTGCGAAATTTCAGTTGTAGGATGCCAAAACGTTGAAGTAAGGCTTGTCATCTGACATGAAGTTCTCATGTGTGTTCCTGTGGATAATTCTTGTGAACGCGATTATTGAATTTGTGTTTGAAAACTCAAGTCGTCATATTGTTGGCGCTATCTTACGCTCGCAAAGTAATGCGATGGTTTTGGATAAGTTTGGAAGTAAGGAAGTATGCTAAACTCGAGACCTAACACGGACAAGAGAAGACACATTCACCATATATTATGCATGCTACTATATATTATCATGCTACCATACCCACAAACCCAAATCGCTACCCTCACTGACACCGAACGTTAGTAGTAGGGAATAGATTTTTCGCTAAGAAACCTCCAAATAATTAATATTTCGAAATAGCATCGACTTCAAAGTCACAGCCTCAGGCAATGACTTAAGACCGAATTCCAAGCACTCAATCACATCGTTATCATCGCTTCAACATTGCAAATTTATTTTCAGCCATGTTCTGTGTATATGTAACCGAGCTTATTGATGTACACATTCCTTGTTGTAGAGAATGAAATTTTGAACTGGATAGGCAGCGCATACACTCAAGTTTAGAGACTACAATCTTGATGCCCGTCAACACCTTTGCGAAAATACAAATGTTAGTGTTACTATTGTGATGGTCTAGCCAATAATGTTTCTTTTAAAATGTACGTATGGGTGTGAACCTATAAGCTAACGTGGTCTTGTGCATCAATATTTTTGTATGGATTGTACTACTGATATGTCGTGCGGCTGCGCGATAAGGCGTGGCCGCCGTCTCGGGCCAGGGCGAAACACTGGTTACATCTTCAGTATTTTTGTGCTTTAAAGAAGCACTGACATCAAAGTTACTCATGTCAAGATTTTTGCGTCAAGGAGTTGCTATCGGCCTCCTAGTAGCGATTCGCGACCTAAAATACATCTGAGGAATGAATAAGTATCTGTAATATTGATTAATATATTCACTACCGAACACGGTTCAAATGGATGGAAAGCACGCCAAATTTTAGTGATGGCAGCGCTACCTCACGGCCATGTCGAAGCCGCTGCACAGCTGATGCCACTTTCACAAAAAATGGTGACGTCACACTGGCGTTTTGTCTGCTAGGTGCGCACGTACACTCAGCCCAGCTGGGTCTCTGATGGCGTATACGTGCCTCTGGCACAAACATTGTCGTCCTCGCCGTCGTCGCGGTCAACATCGGCAAGTGATGATGACAGCGACCTGAAATCGGGTACCACCGCGATCCACAACGATCCTTGCTTGACAATCTCGGCGTTAAATGCAATGCATTTATCAGTCCCGGCCGTACTGTAGGAGCTCAGGAACACCAAACTACGCACCTCATGTCATGGACGTTTGGCGAGTGAATCGCTTCTTCCAGCTGCAGCACGGCGCACGGTAGGAATAGCCCCAGCCTGGAGAAGAGGCCTCGTTCTGCCACTGAAATCTAACTGGTTCACCAACACAGAATTTACCCTGTAGCAGCTTACCGCAAAGGGAAGGGTGCAAATGTGGCGTCCAGTCCCTCTGTCAAACGGCGCGTACGAAGTTGACCCACCAGCTGCGTTGTTTCCTGGCTTCGAAAGGCATGAAACGCCACAAACTTTCCGCCTTTCCCGCGCCTCGACGTGCAGGTTCTCACTACGCAGCGTTTCCCAGACATTCTGGCACGTATTGACGCTCGGAATGATCGTACTCACACGTTGGAGCTCAACGTAAAACAGTCGATGCGACACGATGAATTGCACACACGCTTCAACACAGCAACGAGAGCCACTATAGTGAAAGCATGGCTGACAGTCGGCTCCAAACACACTCAGAGATCGTCGACGTCATCGTTACTAGCTTATCGTCACTAAGGATGGTATTTGTGGAAGGTATCACACCGAACACGCAGCACTAGTGTCAATGTCTCAGGGCAGTATTTCTTAGTTTTTTTTTCTCCTTAGCTTTTTCATGCTGTTTAACGTCGAAATAAAATTGCTTCGACGCGACGGATGCCATTAAAATTTTGTCGAAAAGACCTATGCATACCTAGTGATCAAACGACTGGCATATCTCGATCTTCAAATGTGATGTCAGTGCTCCTTTAAAAAGCGCCGGCTTGGTGACTAGCACGGGAATTCCTTGTTGTAACATTGTCGCGCGCAGTTCACCCGTCGTTTTCAGTCGCTAGCACAATAAAGGCACAGTTCCCACTCGCCGTTCGTTAGGCTGCTTTCACGCCAGACACGAGAACTTCATATACAAATGTGGTGTGCTAGTGCTTGGAAATATTGTTACTTTTGATTATTTTAGCGCTGTAGATTTTGTTTGCTAAGCGAGAAAGAACAGCCGGTGCGGCCATAGGGCCATCGGCTTCTCTTATAAATCATTTGGAAATAGAATAAAATGTAGAAATAACTTTACTGATGTGCTCTTCTATGTATTCTGCTATGTAATGCAATAAGTGTTGCAGATAATAAACTAGTCGAACTGCAAAATAACGAAACTCGACTACGAAGTGTGTGATAAAATATCAAAGTGACCATTAATCCAAAAAAAAGGGACACTGGTATAACTCTGCAGCAACTAGATTACTGAACCTATACCAGGTTCAAATCTTTTATTAAGTGAGTGTAACTACTTGATTACGACTAGTTACTACGATAGCATCATGAGAGATGGTTTAGTGGAGGGTTACGGAAGTTTCGTACATCTGGTGTCACTAAACGTGCACTGACATCGCACAGTACCAAGGTCTCTATGGCAGTTGCCTCCATAATATGTGACCAAATAGCCGGGATTGAACCCGTAACCTGCGGGTTCAGAAGCTGAGAACCCTAGCCAATGTTCCACCAAGGTCACGTTAAGGTACAGAAAATAAGCTGCATTGCAGTTGTGTTGTGTCGAGGGAAGCCAGTGACCTCCCTGTTTCAAGTTATCTCCCGTGCTTAATCTTAGTTGTTAGGGCTAACTGCAGCGTCCGGGGTTACCGTTGGTGACTAATTTACACCAACTCATTTGGCAACGAAAATTTCAGGTTGGCGTCATTGCTATTTTCGGTCTACCTTTAAGTTTCTATGCCCTGCCGCGCTGGTCTAGTGGCTAAGGTACTCTCGGCTGCTGAGTCGCAAGTCGCGGGATCGAATCCAGCTGCGGCGGCTGCATTGCTGATCGAGGCGGAAATGCTGTAGGCCCGTGTGCTCAGATTTGGGTGCACGTTGAAGAACCTCAGCTGGTCGAAATTTCCGGAGCCCTCCACTACGGCGTCTCTCATAATCATATGGTGGTTTTGGGACGTTAAACCCCACATATAAATCAATCAATCTTTAAGATTCTAGTTTTACATATTCAGAATGGATTTATGCATTCATCAATAATAAAAGCTAGGTTCATATTAGTACTTATTTTCTATTTGGCTACAAATTAGACGAGTTTTAAACGACGTGGCTACTACTTCTGTATTTGGCTCGAATGCTGGCGTCTTTTGAAGTCCATCTACGGGCAACCCTGGCAGTATCGTCACGGTAATTTCACCCCTAAATATTGTTCACAGCCAAATGTACTGTATCCTGCCATTTTATCCTTAGAAAAAAGAAAACAGCCCACTCATTTTATACACTATAGCAATCAGCGTCCCTTTTTTCGCGAACTTGAACGCTAGTTCATCGAGAGTCGAATGGACCCAAATATCATCTCTTATTTAGATGCAAAACAGCTTATTGCGGAGCTCAATCCGATACGCGTGCCTACCCTTACTTCGCTTGCGCAGCATTTGGCACGATACAGCGCTCACGCGCTAGCGCATTCCGGCCTGGTAAGGAGTTGGGTAAGACGCTGAGGGCGGTCTCCCTTACACCATCTCAGTAATCGTGTGATGGCATCGGCAAACACGATTCGGCAGACATGCGACGAATCAACGCGTTTTATGTTAGTGGAAACACGCTGCGATGCAGCTCGTGGGTGTGCCAATAGCGTTTTAGCCCCATGGCTCTTACAGAGTCACTTACGCAGGCTTGAACGCGTGGTATCCTAGTGGGACCGGGTCAAAACTCAATTGGCACACCCACGAGCTGCATCACATGATTGTCCTTTATCCGGAATGATGGTGTAATTTTTAAAGATGATAGTTTTTCTTGGGAAACTTCGACGCAAAAATTTTGGTCTGTCTCTGTGTCTGTCTGCATATTTGTTTGTCCGCCGCAACGCTACCCCAAACGCCACCAAGCGATACCCCAAACAGTCAACCCCATCCTCAGCGCCCAAGTTTCAGCACTCATACTTGTGCGATTGTGAATTGAAAAGCAATTATTGCGCATATCTGAGGCAACATAACAACATGCCAGTATTTTGTATATGTGTCTTTATATTAGAGCAGACACACATAAGTAATTATAAGGACCGTTGCGTTTATAAAGCAGCACTGACAATGCAATGCGATGCTCAGAAAGGCAAGTGCTTCCAACGCTTTACTAAGATGACACGGTGGTGGCACCTGCCCGTCGCTTTGCGTTCTACACTTTATCGCCTCCTAGACAGGCATGCACGCCTTCCTTCGTTTTCGAAAATAATTGCCAGATAGCGCTCGTGTCTAACGTGTCTCGATGCGCTAGTTGGCCTTCGCTGCACTAATCAAGACTCTCTAACACAGTGCTTCCAGAATACAAATCACCCATTTTCTTGCGCAGAACATCAAATAAGCGTTTTGTTCACTCTCTCTAGACGCAAGACTATCGTCTTTCGACGACATTTGCAGTGAAGCATGCAGATACCGGGCCAATTTTTTTCTCTGCAGCTTTTTATGTTACACGGCATTGCATAATGGTTAGATGGCAATCCATTGAATGAAGGAGAAGTGTTTCCTTCAACGAGTGTTGGTACGCTGACGTCGAGTTGTGCCCTACTGCTGGTTGAAGGTACTGTTGCTTCCATCACATCTACTTGAGTCAAGGAAAGCGTCCATCTAAGCGAAAGCGATGTAAAGACTTCATTCAGTGAATTCGAAACGCGCGATGCAGTGCCAGTGAACGGTTGTGCAGTGCGAGCAGTCAGTTTTTGCTAGGAGACGCTGCCTGCGTCGGCCTTGCGAGGCGAAAAAGAGAGAGAGATGGGGAAGAAGCAACAGTTGGCAAGAGCCGCGAGCATGCGGCATGAGACGCGAGAATGTGCAGCGGGGGTTTAGACGACACCACCGACGCCTAATTTGCGAGTAGGTGCTCCACATTTAAAATATAATCTGTCTTTAGCCCGTGTGTCTCGAGTGTCCTATGAGCACTCAACATGCAACAATTTTCCTGTGAATGACTTTATCTACACAGAAACGTCTGCTTGAAGCGCCACGAGGTTTCAAGTTGTGCGTTGCCTTTGGACTCTTCTAACTTAGGCGTCATCGGTTCCTCAAAGAGCCCGTAAACCACCAACAGGCGCTCGCGTGCTACTCTCCGTACCTTTCCTGTATGAAGTACATGTGGCATGGCGTCAACTGACGCTGCGCACAATACAAACGACGCTG
This sequence comes from Rhipicephalus microplus, assembly GCF_013339725.1. Lineage (NCBI taxonomy): Eukaryota > Metazoa > Arthropoda > Arachnida > Ixodida > Ixodidae > Rhipicephalus > Rhipicephalus microplus. Next base: position 35,792,647 of record NC_051174.1, read on the forward strand.
CGTACCAGAGACGCCATCATTGGGCGAAAGAAAACGTGTTCTTTTTCTCAATAAAGTTTTGCCGTCCATCGGTCCGTCCACCTCTTGGTAGCACTGCCACCTCGGGCGCTGAGGAAGGTGGTAAAACGAGCCGAAGAACGCAGCCTAGCGAAGGAAAGAGCGAAACCAAGGAACTCGTGAAATTCCACCAGCGTTCATTGCATATTCGTACATAACTGCAACGACACATCTACATTTCTGCCTCTGGGTGGTTTACGGGCCCTTTAATCAGTAAAGCCACTGTTAGGCAAAGAAAATGTAGCGACACGACACTTTTCCAAAAGATACATCCACCTGCATTAATTAGCTCATTTTGCGGTTCGAAGCACCGGTGCGTTAGCTTCCGCCATAACTTAACAGGCCACTCACGCCCCCTTACCAAATTTTAGTTAGACCGTAGAAGTTGTTGGGTGTCCAATGAGAAACATTTTGACGCAAAAATTTTTGAATCAGTTCATAACGAGCGGAGAAAAAAGTTTTTTTAGGGGCGAAAGTCGTAATAGTGGCATTTGTTCGTCCCCCGTAGCCGTTGTAGTATGTACCAAGTATACCATTTTGACTTTCCAGATTGTGCCGGTGAGAGATTTCTTCTGTGCGTTGTTGAACAATAGCAAATAGTGCTCATTGTACATGCCAATGGCTGCTAATGGGAAATGAGAGACAGGAGCATTTGGCTTTTAGTTAACGCGCAAACTACAATCCCCATTAGCAGCCATTGGCATGTACATCGAGCACTATCTGGCCAGGAACGGTTGCTACGTTATACTCGCTGATGGAACCTCCTTAGTTATAGAAAGGTTTAGCGAGCATTGAGCCACAGTGCCATGAATACAATAGACTAGTATATACCATGAACTCGAGGTGGTTAAAGTTGGGAAGTAGATACGATGCGCAAGCCGTAAGAAAGTAAAAGTCGAATTCTCCTGTCTCTCATTTCCCACTAGCAGCCATTGGCATGTACATTGAGCACTATCTGACAGGAATAAATTGCTACGTTATACTCGCTAGGCGTAACCTCCTTGGTTTTAGAAAGGTTTAGCGAGCGTTGGGGCGCAGTGCCATGAATGCAACGAACTAGTATATACCATGAGCTCGAGGTGGTTAAAGGTGGGAAGTAGATACGATGCGCAAGCCGTAAGAAAGTAAAAGCCGAAGTCTCCTGTCTCCCATTTCCCATTAGCAGCCATTGGCGTGTACATTGAGCACTATCTGCCAGGATTAGTTTGCTACGTTATAGTCACTAGGCGTAACCTCCTTGGTTTTAGAAAGGTTTAGCGAGCACTGAGCCGCAGTGCCATGAATACAAAGACCTAGTATATACCATGAACTCGACGGTGGTGAAAAGTGGGACGTAGATACAATGCGCAAGCCGTGAGAAAGTAAAAGCCGAAGTTTCCTCTTCTCTCATTCCATTAGTAGCCATGCACTTTAACATTGGCACGGTTCCTCAAAGAGCCCGTAAACCACCAACAGGCGCTCGCGTGCTACTCTCCGTACCTTTCCTGTATGAAGTACATGTGGCATGGCGTCAACTGACGCTGCGCACAATACAAACGACGCTGCGTACCAGAGACGCCATCATTGGGCGAAAGAAAACGTGTTCTTTTTCTCAATAAAGTTTTGCCGTCCATCGGTCCGTCCACCTCTTGGTAGCACTGCCACCTCGGGCGCTGAGGAAGGTGGTAAAACGAGCCGAAGAACGCAGCCTAGCGAAGGAAAGAGCGAAACCAAGGAACTCGTGAAATTCCACCAGCGTTCATTGCATATTCGTACATAACTGCAACGACACATCTACATTTCTGCCTCTGGGTGGTTTACGGGCCCTTTAATCAGTAAAGCCACTGTTAGGCAAAGAAAATGTAGCGACACGACACTTTTCCAAAAGATACATCCACCTGCATTAATTAGCTCATTTTGCGGTTCGAAGCACCGGTGCGTTAGCTTCCGCCATAACTTAACAGGCCACTCACGCCCCCTTACCAAATTTTAGTTAGACCGTAGAAGTTGTTGGGTGTCCAATGAGAAACATTTTGACGCAAAAATTTTTGAATCAGTTCATAACGAGCGGAGAAAAAAGTTTTTTTAGGGGCGAAAGTCGTAATAGTGGCATTTGTTCGTCCCCCGTAGCCGTTGTAGTATGTACCAAGTATACCATTTTGACTTTCCAGATTGTGCCGGTGAGAGATTTCTTCTGTGCGTTGTTGAACAATAGCAAATAGTGCTCATTGTACATGCCAATGGCTGCTAATGGGAAATGAGAGACAGGAGCATTTGGCTTTTAGTTAACGCGCAAACTACAATCCCCATTAGCAGCCATTGGCATGTACATCGAGCACTATCTGGCCAGGAACGGTTGCTACGTTATACTCGCTGATGGAACCTCCTTAGTTATAGAAAGGTTTAGCGAGCATTGAGCCACAGTGCCATGAATACAATAGACTAGTATATACCATGAACTCGAGGTGGTTAAAGGTGGGAAGTAGATACGATGCGCAAGCCGTAAGAAAGTTGAAACCGAATTCTCCTGCCTCTCATTTCACATTAGCAGCCATTGACATGTACATTGAGTTCTGTCTCACAGGAATAGGTTGCTACGTTATACTCACTAGACGTAACCTCCTTGGTTTTAAAAAGGTTTAGCGAGCGTCGGGGCGTAGTGCCATAAATACTGTCAACTAGTACATACCATGAACTCGAGGTGGTTAAAGGTGGGAAGTAGATACGATGCGCAAGCCGTAAGAAAGTTGAAGCCGAATTCTCCTGCCTCTCATTTCCCATTAGCAGCCATTGGCGTGTACATTGAGCACTATCTGACAGGATTAGTTTGCTACGTTATACTCACTAGGCGTAACCTCCTTGGTTTTAGAAAGGTTTAGCGAGCGTCGGGGCGTAGTGCCATAAATACAGTGAACTAGTACATACCATGAACACGAGGTGGTTAAAGGTGGGAAGTAGATACGATGCGCAAGCCGTAAGAAAGTTGAAAGCCGAATTCTCCTGCTCTCATTTCCCATTAGCAGCCATTGGCATGTACATTGAGCTACTATCTCACAGGAATAGGTTGCTACGTTATACTCACTAGGCGTAACCTCCTTGGTTTTAAAAAGGTTTAGGGAGCGTTGGGGCACAGTGCCATAAATACAGTGAACTAGTATATACCATGAACTCGAGGATGGTTAAAGGTGGGAAGTAGATACGATGCACAAGCCGTAAGAAAGTAAAAGCCGAATTCTCCTGTCTCTCATTTCCCATTAGCAGCCATTGGCATGTACATTGAGCACTAGTTGACAGGAATAGGTTGCTACTTTATTCTCGCTAGGCGTAACCTCCTTGATTTCAGAAAGGTTTAGCGAGCGTTGGGGCACAGTGCCATGAATACAGTGAACTAGTATATACCATGAACTCGAGGTGGTTAAAGGTGGGAAGTAGATACGATGCGCAAGCCGTAAGAAAGTAAAAGCCGAATTCTCCTGTCTCTCATTTCCCATTAGCAGCCATTGGCATGTACATTGAGCACTATCTGACAGGATTAGGTTGCTACGTTATACTCACTAGGCCGTAACCTCCTTGGTTTTAGAAAATGTTTAGCGAGCGTCGGGGCGTAGTGCCATAAATACAGTGAACTAGTACATACCATGAACTCGAGGTGGTTAAAGGTGGGAAGTAGATACGATGCGCAAGCCGTAAGAAAGTTGAAGCCGAATTCTCCTGCCTCTCATTTCCCATTAGCAGCCATTGACATGTACATTGAGCCCTATCTCACAGGAATAGGTTGCTACGTTATACTCACTAGGCGTCACCACCTTGGTTTTAGAAATGTTTAGCGAGCGTCGGGGCGTAGTGCCATAAATACAGTCAACTAGTATATACCATGAACTCGAGGTGGTTAAAGGTGGGAAGTAGATACGATGCGCAAGCCTGTAAGAAAGTTAAAGCCGAATTCTCCTGCCACTCATTTCCCATTAGCAGCCACTGACATGTACATTGAGCACTATCTGACAGGAATAGGTTGCTACGTTATACTCACTAGGCGTAACCTCCTTGGTTTTAGAAATGTTTAGTGAGCGTCGGGGCGTAGTGCCATAAATACAGTGAACTAGTATATACCATGAACTCGAGGTGGTTAAAGGTTGGAAATAGATACGATGCGCAAGCCGTAAGAAAGTAAAAGCCGAATTCTCCTGTTTCTCATTTTTAATTAGCAGCCATTCGCATGTACATAGATCACTATCTGACAGGAATAGGTTGCTACGTTATACTCGCTAGGCGTAACCTCCTTGGTTTTAGAAAGGTTTAGCGAGCGTTGGGGCGCAGTGCCATGAATGCAATGAACTAGTATATACCATGAACTCGAGAAGGTTAAAGGTGGGAAGTAGATACGATGCACAAGCCGTAAGAAAGTAAAAGCCGAATTCTCCTGTCTCTTATTTCCCATTAGCAGCCATTAGCATGTACATTGAGCACTCTCTGGCAAAGAACGGTTGCTACGTTATACTCGCTGGGTGTAACCTCCTTTGTTACAGAAAGGTTTAGCGAGCATTGAGCCGCAGTGCCATGAATACAATGAACTAGTATATACCATCAACTCGAGGGGGTTAAAGGTGGGAAGTAGATACGATGCGCAAGCCGTAAGAAAGTAAAACCCGAATTCTCCTGTCTCTCATTTCCCATGAGCAGCCATTGGCATGTACATTGATCACTATCTGACAGGAATAGGTTGCTACGTTATACTCGCTAGGCGTAACCCCCCTTGGTTTTAGAAAGGTTCAGCGAGCGTTGGGGCGCAGTGCCATGAATGCAATGAACTAGTATATACCATGATCTCGAGGTGGTTAAATGTGGGAAGTAGATACGATGCGCAAGCCGTAAGAAAGTAAAAGCCGAATTCTCCTATCTCTCATTTCCCTTTAGCAGCCATTGGCATGTACATTAAGCACTATCTGGCAAGGAACGGTTGCTACGTTATACTCGCTGGGTGTAACCTCCTTTCTTACAGAAAGGTTTAGCGAGCATTGAGCCGCAGTGCCATGAATACAATGAACTAGTTTATATCATGAACTCGAGCTGGTTAAAGGTGGGAAGTTGACACGATGCGCAAGCCGTCAGAAAGTAAAAGCCGAATTCTCCTGTCTCTCATTTCCTATTAGCAGCCTTTGGCATGTACATTGAGCCCTATCTGACAGGAATAGGTTGCTACGTTATACTCACTAGGCGTAACCTTCTTGGTTTTAGAAATGTTTAGTGAGCGTCGTGGTGCAGTGCCACAAATACAGTGAATTGGTATATACCATGAACTCGAGCTGGTTAAAGGTGGGAAGTAGACACGATGCGCAAGCCGTCAGAAAGTAAAAGCCGAATTCTCCTGTCTCTCATTTCCCATTAGCAGCCTTTGGCATGTACATTCAGCCCTATCTGATAGGAATAGGTTGCTACGTTTTACTCACTAGGCGTAACCTCCTTCGTTTTAGAAATGTTTAGCGAGCGTTGGGGCGCAGTGCCATGAATTCAATGAACTAGTATATACATTAAATCGAGAAGGTTAAAGGTGGGAAGTAGATACGATGCGCAAACCGTAAGAAAGCAAAGCCGAATTTTCCTGTCTCTCATTTCCCCTTAGCAGCCATTTGCGTGTACATTGAGCACTATCTGACAGGATTAGTTTGCTACGTTATACTCATTAGGCGTAACCTCCTTGGTTTTAGAAAGGTTTAGCGAGCATTTCAATTCAATTCAATTCAGTTTATTCCGACATCACAGGAGACATTACAAAAGTCACAACAGTGATGCTGTGGGGCGAAAGCAAAAAGCCATTAAGGCTTGACGAAGGCTTTCGCACCATTTGACAACATAGCAACAGCAACAGCAGCATGAGATCATCAGTTATTATACAATATCAAAACATGTACTTCAAGGTCATGCCGATTTGCATTTTATTAACACGTTGAAAAACATTTACAGAACGGAGCAGTATAAATGGTTTATTGTAAGAAACTGTTTAAGGTTAGTGGCAGTAAGTAGCTCATCATCTGGCGACCATAGTTAGTACGTGTGTAAGGAATTTTCCAGTCATCGGTAGCTCGTGTGCTATAGGGGCAGGTATAGGGTGTCAAACGCGCTAAAGCATTGAGCCGCAGTGCCAATAATACAAAGAACTAGTTTATACCATGAACTCGAGGTGGTTAAATGTGGGAAGTAGACACGATGCGCAAGCTTTAAGAAAGTAAAAGCCGAATTCTCGTGTCTCTAATTTCCCATTAGCTGCCATTGGCATGTACATTTAGCACTCTCTGGCAAGGAACGGTTGCTACGTTATACTCGCTGGGTGTAACCTCCTTTGTTACAGAAAGGTTTAGCGAGCATTGAGCTGCAGTGCCATGAATACAGTGAACTAGTATATACCATGAACTCGAGGTGGTTAAAGTTGGGAAGTAGATACGATGCGGAAGCCGTAAGAAAGTAAAAGCCGAATTCTCCTGTCTCTCATTTCCCATTAGCAGCCATTGGCATGTACATTGATCACTGTCTGACAGGAATAGGTTGCTACGTTATACTCGCTAGGCATAACCTTCTTGGTTTTAGAAAGGTTTAGCGAGCGTTGGGGCGCAGTGCCATGATTGCAATGAACTAGTATATATCATGAACTTTAGAAGGTTAAAGGTGGGAAGTAGATACGATGCACAAGCCGTAAGAAAGTAAAAGCCGAATTATCCTGTCTCTCATTTCCCATTAGCAGCCATTGGCGTGTACATTGAGCCCTATCTGACAGGATTAGTTTGCTACGTTATACTCACTAGGCGTAACCTCCTTGGTTTTAGAAAGGTTTAGCGAGCATTGAGCCGCAGTGCCATGAATACAAAGAACTAGTATATACCATGAACTCGAGGTGGTTAAAGGTGGGAAGTAGATACGATGCGCAAGCCGTGAGAATGTAAAAGCCGAATTCTCCTGCCTCTCATTTCCCATTAGCAGCCATTGGCATGTACATTGATCACTATCTGACAGGAATAGGTTGCCACGTTATACTCTCTAGGCGTAACCTCCTTGGTTTTAGAAATGTTTAGCGAGCGTCGGGGTGCAGTGCCACAAATACAGTGAACTAGTTGTCGCACAGGTCCCGTTAATTAGGGAGGCGATCGCCGGGCTAATTCCAAGGGCCGCAGTATCGGCCCCCCGAACCACACCACGAAAGCGTGGACAATTTAGAAGTGGTCCTTTTTGGCGCGCCAGCGGACGCCGGCTGTGTCCCAAAGAACAAGTCAGAGGCGTGAGTTGATAAACAAACAGAATTATATTCTCAATAATGGCAGATCGAAAACAATACACAAGAATGTACACTCCACAGTAGTTGCATACAATATGTCACCAATCAAACAATGTACTACACAGTACAATCCGCCACGCTTGAAACAACGGACACAGACAACAATACGCACTACAATGCAGTCGCATGCATTGAACAACCAAGACACTTAGAGACTAAAGAGATAGAAAACCTATTCAGTCCAAAGTTCTTGGAACCAAAGTCTAGATGATACTCTTCCGAGAATCACTCACTCAAAGTCCAGCTTTGTTGTTGTTCCGCAGCCCCCGAAGTTTCTGTTCCAGGAAACCTCGCCGAAGTTTTTTTTCCAGGAAACCTGACGTCTTCAATAGGCCACTGTCCCAACTTCAAACTTCTTCGCCGGAAACACGTAGGCTTCCCACACGCAGCTGTTGCCACGCGTCTTCGCTCGATAGCGGTAAACACACGCTCTTGCCTGTAGCTCGAGCTTTCGACCCTCAGCTGGAAATCCTCTTCTTCTTCTCCTGCTTTGTCACTACGGACAAAACCTTCCCCGACTACACGGCGGAATCCCTACGCGCTCTGGCGCTAACTTCCGTCTTCTCCTGCTCTCTCGTCTCGGCTGCTCGATTAAATACCTTCCGCGCGAGATTCCAGAAGGTTCCCGTCATTTCGTCGGTGCGATACGCAGCGAAGGCTGGGGAGAGGGCGAGACGGTTGGGATGCCCTCCGCGGCGGATGACTCAACTCGGTATGACCACGCCCCTATCCTTCTAGAAAAATCCAGTGCTTGCTCGGCTGCTGTTGTGGGGTGAGGAGGTTCGTCGGCGAAGCCACGCTTCCGAGAGGAGAGGCTCGCGCGTCCGGGGAGCCTCTAGATGTTTATTTTCTTTCTTTCTTTTTCGTTGACCTTGCGGCGTCACTCCGGTGGTTCGTCGCGAGAATTTGGTGGCGCGCCCTTTTTGAGCACTCGTTCTGTGACACTGCCGCCCACTTTAAGAATATTATCTCATAATATTCAAAACCACACAAACGAGCGCGAACAGTCACCACACACTCTGAAAGACTGTAAAACAAACCGTCGCTCATGACGCTTCACATTCACAACAGATCACTCAAGACAATTGGACGTTACAATTCAATCTCACACACATGAAATATAACTGCAGGTACATGAATACAACGCTTCATCACACATTCCAGACAATACAAACGTACAAAGTTCTGTCTTTACAACAATTATACAACACTATGCATCACACCACAACACAGACACTTCGACACTTGTGACACAAGATAACACAACATTAACACAACATATGGCACTCAGCACTGCCCAACACATTATGGTTCGACCTCAGCACTTATCCTGTGTATTTCGAGCTGCGCTTGCGTCCTTTCTTGCGGTGTTCGCTGGATCCTTTCTTGGTTTTCGTCGTTATTTTTCGGTGAGCCCTTTCCAACGACGATATCTGAGGTGGCGTCTCAGCCATCATTGTCACTTCCGAAACCGTTAACGGGTCATAGCGTTCAACGGGTCCTATCTGTTTATTTACCAGCTTGTTCATGTCACGGCATTGGGCCTGGCTGGCCGACTCCGTCACATTTACACTGTCGGTCGGTTCGGGTCGTGCCGACGTACGTCCAGCTGCCCAGCACGTGAACTCGTTCAACTCGATCATCTTCTCATTCGCTGTCTTTTGCGCCGCGGCTTCACCTTGGGCTCTAGTGAGATCCGTCACGGGATGCTCCTCCACTGTATCTCGCGGTCGCTGGCTTGGCGAGGGCTCTGTCTTATGGTCTTCTCCCAAACATTCCGGATCATTCGGTCCTCGCGCCCCGTCGATGTTTCCGATGACAAGGTCGTCAAGGGGGGTCGTCATACATAGAATGGTAACCTTCCCGCTGAAGTACGGGGTTTCCACTTCAATCTCTGCTTCGGGAAGCATCCGAACCGTACGGTCAATTAGGCAAACCGGTTTCGTTCTCCCTGTCAACTCACTTTCCCGTACCAAATTTCTCCGCACGATAACCGTGGAGCTACCGGTGTCTCTTAGAACCGTAATCTTCTTGCCCGCAACCTTTACAGGCAGCGTTGGCATTCCTTCGTGCCACCGGTTGGCTGTTTTGTCATTACAGCACCCACAATAGGAATTTTCTCCCCATTTTTCAACTCTACGAATCCATCGGTGATGGCATAATTACCGGATTTTGGTGCCGCTTGCACACAGGATACCTGGTGAGTTTGACTCGCTCCGTTTCGACATGCGTCTGCTGTGTGCCCAGTCTGACCACACTTAAAACATTCTACTAGCGTAGGGCTCGTAAAGTTAGTACGACAGTTGCTCGCGCGATGACCCACTCCGTTACACAGAAAACATCGCGGAACACTCTCCGGTGCACGCTTCTTTTGTTCGGGTGCCGAATTTTTCGAATCTTCAGGACACTCTTTCTTGACCTTGGCCAAATTAGCTCCACCTTGCGCTTCCAAGAATTGATCAGCTAATTCAAGCATGTCTTCAAGTGACTTAGCTCTCCTCTCTTTCAAGTACAGCGACAGGCTTGGGTGGCAACTAGTAAGAAATTGTTCTCTAATTAGGAGCTCTCTAAGCTCATCGTACTCCTGTGCTGTCCCTGAAGGTTCAATCCATCTGTCGAAATAATGGCAAAGTCGGGCGGCATACTGCGTAGTCGTCTCACCATCAGCTGGCTTTCCTGTCCGAAATCTGTCCCGGAAACCTTCCACAGTAAATCTAAATCGCTTCAACAAAGCAGTTTTCACCTTTGCATAGTTGGCTGCATCGGTCGGCGTCAGTCTACCATACACACTGAGGGCTTCACCACTCAAGCAAGTACTCAAAGCAGTTGCCCATTGATGTTCCGGCCAATTCTGGCTCCTCGCAATCGTCTCAAACCGGTGAAAGTACGCGTCAAGGTCGTCCTTCCTTTCATCAAACACTACAAGCAGCTTGCTTGGGTTCAAGCGGAAACCATGATCTTCCCGTTCGCTGCTTTCAACTCTAGCTCGGACGGGAGTTTCACTTCGCTGTTGCAAACGGAGGCACTCGAGTTCCATTTCGTGCTGCCGCTGCCGTTTCCTTTCACCATCTCCGCTTTTCTTTCTTCTTTCGCCCTCTCAGCTGCCAGTCTTTCTCTCTCCATCTCCAACTTCAATTGTTGCTCTCTTTCTTCCTTCAGCTGTCACTCCTTTGCCTCTCTTTCTTCTCTCGCCCTTTCGGCTGCCAACTTTTCTCTCTCCAGCTCCAACTTCAATTGCTGCTCTCTTTCTTCTTTCACCCTTTCAGCTGCAAGCCTTTCTCTCTCCAACTCCAGCTTCAATTGTTTCTCTCTTTCTTCCATCGCCCTTTCAGCGGCCAGCCTTTCTATCTCCAACTCAGTTGCTTTTTCTTCCTTGGCCCTCTCAGCTGCCAACCTCTCTCGTTCCAACTCAGCTGCTTTTTCTTCCTTGGCTCTCTCAGCTGCCAACCTCTCTCTCTCCACCGCCTCTTTCTCCTTCTGGCTTACCCATTTCCGTAGTTCGGCGCCAGAAAGACCCATTTCTCACCAAGAGCAACTGACTATTCGAGATCCTTGGTGTCTCGCAAATAAAGTCTTGCCGCGTGCAAAAAGTATCTGCCTAAATCAGTCTATCGGAACACTCCCCTGCACTCGTTAACGAGAACACTGAACAACACACAGAATCGTTCCGATAGCACTATCAACAACTCGAGGCTCTTTCTCACTACTTTCGACACACTGTGCACCAAGAGGTCCTATGTCGCGGACGCCAGATTAATTGTCACACCTGTCCCGTTTGTTAGGGAGGCGATCGCCGGGCTAATTCCAAGGGCCGAAGTATTGGCCCTCCGAACCGCACCACGAAAGCGTGGACAATTCAGAAGTGGTCCTTTTTGGCGCGCCAGCGGACGCCGGCTGTTGCCCAAAGAACAAATCAGAGCCGAGAGTGTATAAACAAACAGAATTATATTCTCAATAATGGCAGATCGAAAACAATACACAAGAATGTACACTCCACAGTAGTTGCATACAATATGTCACCAATCAAACAACGTACTACACAGTACAATCAGCCACGCTTGAAACAACGGACACCGACAACAATACGCACTACAATGCAGTCGCCTGCATTGAACAACCAAGACACTTAAGGACTAAAGAGATGGAAAACCTATTCAGTCCAAAGTTCTTGGAACCAAAGTCTAGATGATACTCTTCCGAGAATCACTCACTCAAAGTCCAGCGTTGTTGTCGTTCCGCAGCCCCCGAAGTTTCTCTTGCAGGAAACCTCGCCGAAGTTTCTCTTCCAGGAAACCTCACGTCTTCAATAGGCCACTCTCCAAGCTTCAAACTTCTTCGCCGGAAACACGTCGGCTTCCCACACGCAGCTGTTGCCACGCGTCTTCGCTCGATAGCGGTAAACACACGCTCTTGCCTGTAGCTCGAGCCTTCACCCCTCATGTGGAAATCCTCTTCTTCTTCTCCTGCTTTGTCACTATGGACAAAACCTTCGCCGACTACACGGTGGAATCCCTACGCGCTCTGGCGCTAACTTCCGTCTTCTTCTGCTGTCTTGTCTCGGCTGCTAGATTAAATACCTTCCGCGCGAGATTCCAGAAGGTTCTCGTCATTTCGTCGGCGCGATACGCAGCGAAGGCTGGGGAGAGGGCGAAACGGTTGGGATGCCCTCCGCGGCGGATGACTCAACTCGGTATGACCACGCCCCTATCCTTCTAGAAAAATCCAGTGCTTGCTCGGCTGCCGTTGTGGGGTGAGGAGGTTCGTCGGCGAAGCTACGCTTCCGAGAGGAGAGGCTCGCGCGTCCGGGGAGCCTCTAGATGTTTATTTTCTTTCTTTCTTTTTCGTTGACCTCGCGGCGTCACTCCGGCGGTTCGTCGCGAGAATTTGGTGGCGCGCCCTTTTTGAGCACTCGTTCTGTGACACTGCCCCCCACTTTAAGAATATTATCTCATAATATTAAAACCACACAAACGAGCGCGAACAGTCACCACACACTCTGAAAGACTGTAAAACAAACCGTCGCTCATGACGCTTCACATTCACAACAGATCACTCAAGACAATTGGATGTTACAATTCAATCTCACCTGTCTCTCCTGTCTCTCATTTCCCATTAGCAGCCATTGCCATGTACATTGAGCACTATTTGACAGGAATCGGTTGCTACGTTATACTCACTAGGCATAACCTCCTTGGTTTTAGAAAGGTTTAGCGAGCGTCAGGGCGCAGTGCCACAAATACAGTGAACTAGTATATACCATGAACTCGAGCTGGTTAAAGGTGAGAAGTAGACACGATGCGCAAGCCGTCAGAAAGTAAAAGCCGAATTCTCCTGTCTCTCATTTCCCATTAGCAGCCATTGGCATGTACATTGAGCACTATCTGACAGGAATAGGTTGCTACATTATACTCGCTAGGCGTAACCTCTTTGGTTTTAGAAATGTTTAGCGAGCGTCGGGGCGCAGTAACACAAATACAGTGAACTAGTATATACCATGAACTCGAGCTGGTTAAAGGTGGAAAGTAGACACGATGCGCAAGCCGTCAGAAAGTAAAAGCCGAATTCTCCTGTCTCTCATTTCCCATTAGGAGCCTTTGGCATGTACATTGAGCCCTATCTGACAGGAATAGGTTGCTACGTTATACTCACTAGGCGTAACCTCCTTGGTTTTAGAAATGTTAGCGAGCGTCGGGGCGCAGTGCTACAAGTACAGTGAACTGGTATATACCATGAACTCGAGCTGGTTAAAGGTGGGAAGTAGACACGATGCGCAAGACGTCATAACGTAAAAGCCGAATTCTCCTGTCTCTCATGTCCCATTAGCAGCCTTTGGCATGTACATTGAGCCCTATCTGACTGGAATTGGTTGCTACGTTATACTCACTAGGCGTAACCTCTTTGGTTTTAGAAAGGTTTAGTGAGCATTGAGCCGCAGTGCCATGAATACAGTGAACTAGTATATACCATGAACTCGAGGTGGTTAAAGGTGGGAATTAGACCCGAAGCGCAAGCCGTAAGGAAGTGAGCAGGTGCTACCTCTCGTTTAGTCCTTGAAATGTCCACTGGATGGCGGTGCTTCTATGTGGGGAATATATGATGAAAAGATGCGAGATGGTGGTACTCGGAGTGTTGAATAGATGGGCGAATGGACACACAGACAGATGAATGAATGGACGCATGGACGGTCCCACAGACTGACGCATGGATAGACGGGAGCAAGAACGAAATGACGGACGAATGCTTCGCCCCACTCTCCATCATTCCCTAAGTGGATATGCTGCCAATTTTTTTTTGAAACGGCGCGAACCGAGGAGGATAGGATGCGAGCGCGAAACCCTTGCCGCTCTGTGGTATGTAGTCAAGTTTTCACACGACACGCATCTCATGATTATCATGTTCGTACCAGTCACACACCTTCGTCATCTATTGGCGTCACGTAATACCAAATTTGGCATATGGGAAGCTAGCAAAATGGCCGAGCGCGCGTAGTCAGTGTGGCATGTAGTCAAGACGTTACATGACACGCATATCGTGATTATCATGTTTGGATGTGTCATTTACCTATGTCGGCCGTTCGCGTCGTGTAATACCGAGTTCGGTACATGTGAAGCTAGCGAAACGGCCGCGAGTGCATCATGAGCGTAGCATGTAGTCATGTTTTTACATGACACGCATCTCATGTTTATCATTTTTGCACCAGTATCATACCTTCGTCATCCATGCACGTCTCGTATTACCAAATTCGGTATAAGTGAAGCTAGCGAGACGGCCCTCCAGCGCATCATGAGCGTGGCATGTAGTCATGTTGTACAAGGCACGCATGTCATGATTTTACTGTTAGGGTCTGTCGCTTGTGTTCGCCATGCAATCTAGCCATACCATATCAGTTTTGCAACATGCCATGTGAACGAAACCACTGCACGAGCTGCAGGACCAGGAAATATAAATCATGACATTCATGACATACATATTACAATTTATGGTGTGACTTGTTAATTATGTTCTTCATACAGTCATGATGTGCCATGCCAAGTTTGGTATTGATAGTATTATCGAAACAGCCAGGAGAAATAAAAGTCGTAGGCGGCTACCCACACTCTAAATGGCCCAAGTTTCTAAAAAATGCTTCGCATTTAGTAAGCTTTGCTAGTCATTTCATTCCGTGGTTACTTGAAATAGCGATTCAGGGCCCCTTTAAGGTGTACTGCCTGTTTCTGTGGGATGGTCTGGAAACGCTGTCCTAGAGGCGGTAGAATAGACAGAGGAGGTGCTGGAATAGATGAGCACAATGAGTACGCGAACGCGTAAGAGAGTTCCCCGGCTGTCGTATGCTCTATGCGCTGACCGCGGGGACACAAACGCATGCAAAACGCCGCCACGTTAGCCCCGCATCTCATTGCAATTGGCGGGGGGAAAATAAAAAAAAAACTCTATGCTGACATTGTTTTATTGCGTCTCAATATTTATCCAGAGTTTTATTAATCTCTTCAAGCAACAAAATACGCATGTCGTGTTAAATACCTTTCGCCCTGTCACGTGCCACTGTTGGCAACGTCAAAGCATATTCGTCTACGTAGAGGACCAATGTCAATGCATTTCCGTGCCATCCATACGCGCACGTCATGCCCACATTCTCGGGGCGCGCGCCCGCAGAAGGAGGAGGAGGAGAAAAACTTTATTCATCCCAAGAGGGAAAGGTGCGGTGGTGGAGTGTCAGAGGAGCCTACCCAGCGTAGGTCTCCGTTACCCTCTTGGTCCAATCCAAGATCTGGTCCTGGACCTCGGGCGCCAAGCTGCATATAGTAGCCTCCTACTGCTCCTTACTATTAATGTGTAGAGAATTGGGTGGTGGGTTTTGAGTACACCCCCACGTGATATGGTCTAGGTTAGCTCTTTGTTGACAGAAAATGCACAAAGGGGAGGGGTATATCGCAGGGTGTATAAGATGGCGAAAAGATGGGGTAGGTAACGTACGGGTCTGTAACTGGCGCCATAGTATTTCATGGTAGCGCGAAGCTCCATTATGTAAGGGGGGGGGGGTATATAGTGCGCTGTAGGCGGTAGTGATTTGTTATATCGTGGAAGGTCAAAAGACGATCTCTAGCACTGAAAAAGGCTGCGTGGTCTAAGGTGCCATCAGAGGCCTGTGCTCGGCCAGTCATTTCTTGAGCACATCTATGAGCGGCCTCATTGCCACTCAACCCCGCATGCGCGGGCGTCCATATGACAGCAACGTCTTGCGTGGGAGGGTGTCTCTTGAGAATTGAAAGGGCAGTTGATGAGATGCGACCTGCACTCAAGTTGCGTATGGCAGTTTTAGAGTCACTTACAATCATAGTGATATTGGGGATGGATAGACCTAAAGCGATGGCAGCCTCCTCTGCCTCCTCCAAAGAGTTGACAGTGACAAATGCCATTGTGAGCGCCTTGCCGTTATAGACGACAGCGGAGAGGGCATAGGATGAGGAGAATGGGTATTCTGCCGCATCGACATAGAGCACGTCATCGGCTCCATGCAATTTTTTCTGAAGAGCTTTTGCTCTTTGTATTCGGCGCATAGTATCATATGTTGGATGCATGTTTTTAGGAAGGGGCGGTATGAGTAATTGTTTGTGTATGTTTTGGCGAATGTTGTGTTTAGCATTGGTGAGTGAGGTGAAGTTAATTTGGGTAGGTGATAAAATGTGGTGACCTGCGCTAGTGGTCGCGAGCATTGCGTATTGAACTGTTAAATGGGCTTCACGGATTTCACATAGGGTATTTATGGCTCCTGTCTGGTGGAGTAGTGCATTAGAGGTAGTGATTGCAATGCCTAGCGCGTATTTGTAAACTCTGTGGAGGAGGGTGTTGACCGATTTCTCCTCTGATAATATAAGGTGAAGGTAAGCAAGGGTATATGTGATTTTACTAATCACAAAAGCTTGTATAACACGAAGTAACTCTGACTCTCGGAGCCCTCCATTTTTCCCTGAGATTCTTCCTATCATTCGTAGGGTGTTTTCAAAGTATTGCGCAAAGCTTCGAGTGTGTACGTATTAAGTCAGTTGTTTTGGATAACTAAACCTAGCACACGAATGCGTGATACTCTAGGAATGAGACACTCATTTATGTGAACTTCGATCATTTGAACGTGTTTGTTCCGACAATGAGTTGGTAGAAGGAGTAACTCTGATTTAGTTGCGGTACAATAGAGATTCATCTGAGATGTTATTGCTGCTATTGTATCTACAGCTGTTTGAAGGGTGTCTTGAATGTGTCCGTCTGAGCTTCCTTTCACCCATAAGGTGATATCATCGGCATAGATGGAGAAATTCAAGTCAGGGATACGTTGAAGAGCATTGGGTATAGGTAGCATAGCCAGGTTAAAAAGTATTAGAGAGAGCACTGACCTTTGAGGTGTTCCGAAGCTGCCTAGTGTATAGGGTGAGGAATGTTCTGGTCCTAATGTTAATGTAGCTGTGCGGTCTGTGAGGAAGCTTTTGATGTAAGAGTAGATTTTAGCGCCACAAGAAATGCCGTTGAGGCCAGCATATATAGCTGAGTGGGCTACGTTATTGAATGCTCCATGTATGTCCAGACCAAGGATTGCTTGAGTATTCTCGCTCTGATTGGGAAACATGATGTCGTGTTGAAGGCGAAGCGTCGCGTCTTGAGCATAAAGTGAGGGCCTAAAACCAATCATTTCTGGAGGCAGTAGTCCATTATCCTCCACGTGACTCTGGAGGCGTGCAAGCACAACATGCTCCATAGTCTTTCCGAGACACGATGTTAAGGAAATGGGCCTCAGATTTTCTACTAAGGAAGCTTTGTTCGGTTTAGGTATAAATATGACTCTGGCATCTTTCCACGAAGGTGGAAGGGTGCCCGTGTCAAAACAGTCGTTAAAGTACTCAGTCAAAGCTTTAATAGAAATAGGGTCAAGATTTCTAAGTAATTTGTTGTTAACGAGGTCGGGGCCTGAAGACGACGTGGTATGGAATGTTGCGAGGGCGTGCCTAACTTCCACCTCCGTTATCGGCGAATCTGATGACTCATTGGGTTTCACGGTGTAAGATGGTATAGAATACTTTCGTATTTGAGGTAAATGCAACGTGCGGAGGTTATTGAAGAGCTTTCCTATATATTGACTGTGCTCATGGAACAGATTAGTGATAGCGTGGCAGTGTCGTGCGCGAGCCGTATTGGGTCGAGCCGATGTCTCCGAAGTGTCCCCGTTCGTTTATTACTGAGGTGGTCATGCATTCCTTCACAAAGCTGACCCCATTGTTGTGCCACCAATTGAGTCGTGTATCGCTCGATTTGTTGGTCTAACTTCGCTATCCTAATGCGGGGTTTCCTGTTGTGGCGCTGGTGTTTCCACCGTCGCAGAAGTGACTGCTTTGCTTCCCACATATGAAGAAGCTTGAAGTCGAGAGTAGTTATCGAGGTGTCGGGGGGTAGAGTTTTCGTGTGAATTTCAACATCTTTTTGAAGCTGTTGAGTCCACTTGGTAAGGTCTGCAATACGTGAGGGAGCAGTGCTGTTGCGGGTCTCTCTAAATTTGTCCCATTCTGTGTGCATCAGTGGTTTACGTGAAATGGGTCTGTGTTTTAGTTGTAAAGTAATGCAAATAATGTAATGATCACTGCCAAGACAAGTTTGGGTGTTAGTCCAAACCATTGTGAAGGCATTGTGAGTGAGGGTAACATTGGGCGATGTATCTTTGTTCACACTGTTCCCCAACAAGCAGGCTCCTCCAGGTCGTCGTGCAGTGTAAAACGATGTGCCTAAATATGGGACCAGAGGGCTCTACCTTTCGGTGTAGATGCGGTGTAACCCCACGCTGGGTGGGAGGCGTTGAAATCCTCCACTATGAGGAGGGTGTGTTTGCCTGCCGAGGATGTAGCTCGGGCAAATAGGAAATCAAAGCGGTGCCTTTGCTCTTGTGGTCTACTATATACGTTGAGAATGTATAAGAATGGAGAGTTAAGTTTATCAGGTAGTATTTGGAGAAAGTCGTGCTGAATGTCGATGTCAGCAAATTTTGAATAGGTAACTGCAAGGTACTTCTGAGTTAAGACAGCAGTGTTTGGATTAGTATCAGCCGGGTTTGATGCGTTCTATAACCTGGCAGCTGCACTACACCATTTGTTTCTTGT
>NC_051174.1:36482393-36554893 GCF_013339725.1 Rhipicephalus microplus
GATCCTATATACTACAAATGTACTTCTCTTTGCCACAAATAGAAGTGAAGAGGAAGCACTTCTTTTCGATTTATGAAATTTAGAGGAAATTTTATATTTCAAGGAATGTCCCCAAAATGCCACATTGTTATAGATGAATCTGTTTTGGGACACTGCGGCTACCTCTGTGAACCCGTCAAGTCTTTCATATTTGCACTGCGAATAGATCTTCATGTGAACAAACAACCTGTGCATTTAAATTTATATATCAGTTTTTAAAGTAATCAATTCTTATGATCTAATCATTCAAAATATCAAATTGTTCCTCAATTCATAATGCAATAGAAAAGCAGCTATCAGTTTGTTAAAAATCTCACAAAATGTCCTCAGAGAAATGCAAAATGATAGTATGAAAAGACATGTTGCATAATTTTTGTTGGAACTACAAATAAAAGATGTCAAACATCGTGTTTTCAGAGTTTGATCGGCAGTGCTTATAACTCATCTTTTGCGACAAGATAACAATATAAAATGTATTTTTTTCTCATCTAGGTTTGTCTTGATGAGAAAAACAAAAGTCATCTAGGTTTATCTAGATGACTTTGTCATCTAGACAAACCTAGATTTTTTGTCATCCAGTTTTGTCATCTAGGTTTGTCTAGATGACAAAACAGTTGAGAAAAAATTGTATTTTTTCTCAACTGTTTTGTCAAGAAAACGATCGTTCCAAGTAAATGTATTTGCAGAGTTTATGCTTCCACTACAATATTTCACATCCCTGAGTAAAGAGGCTGCTCATCTATTTGTACCCTGTTTTTATTTACCTACTTCGATTAAAAGGAATTCATATTTTCGATGAAAAGTGGTCGCCAAAAAGTTTAGTTTTTGTTAGCCCAAATGCGCTCAATGTCAAATCGGAGGCGATTATCGCAGAGTTGATTACAGAAAGAAGGTTGATTACATGAACATTTCTGACAGCTGTTCTGGCCACGGACAAAACACGTTTGCCTTGTGTTGCTTAAGGTCTGTATTGTCAAACATGCCGTGCCTTCCACCCTGTGGTTGAGCTCCCATTCTTTCTTTTTTTCATTCCGGAAGTACTCGGTCTCTCAGGCAGGTGCATGGATCAGCTCAATGATTTACAACTTGTTTGTATGGTGTGACCAGTTCGAGTGCTGTCTGTATTACACTGCCGCTTTCTGCTCAATCGTTGTGAAAAAATGCCTCATGCTTCACGACTCCACTGATTCCATCACACGAGTTTTATCCCTGTCTTGTGGAAGAGAAGAGCCAGTTTGTCTTTTTAGCCCTCATTGTAACATAGCTTGCTCAGACGTCTCGAGCACTTTAGCGACATCGGCAGGTCTGAACCACTGCTTGCCCTTCTGCAGTAGAACATACTCTAGATCTTCTGGGCTCAAACTCGTCCTCGTCCGGTCGGCGACCATCGACTCGACAACTTCTTCTATCGTATTCGCAGTACGAGACTACACGTAATATGTAAAATAGTTCCCGCCTGAGAAGCAAACTGAGCCAATGTTTTCTCCTTTCTTTTTGTCACCTCTTGAAACCTGTACTCAGCTGGAATGAGCTTAAGCTCATCTAATACCACACGTTTCACAATCTCGTGATCCGTGCATTCCGCTTCACTCAAACTACACAATAGATATCGAACCCACTCAGACAGCACCGGCAGTATCAAATGCCCTCTGTTTTCTTCCGACACTTGGAAGGATGAAAACAATTTCTCTACCTGGAAAATGAGTCGCCCGGCTGTCTGTATATCTTTAACACTTTAGCACATTGTGCAATTCAGCTAATGCCAACATGGCAGCGATCATCTCTTCCCAACATCAAAGGCGGCCTACTCTATTGCTCAATATTTGCTCTGCGTAAATTGTCACGTTCACACTCGAGCTGTAGGCGTAAGGCCAGCTTGCAAATGCTTAGCGTAAGGCCATGCTTAGCATAAGGCCAGCTTGCGAATGAAGTTCAAGAGTCTGTGAACAGGTGCACATGAAATGATTGAGAAAAAAAATTCAGGACAAAAGTTTGCACTGCAAAAAACATTTTCTTTTGATTACGTAAAAAGGCGTAGGTAACATGCTGCCAACGACTTCTATAAAAAGAAAATAGTAGACCATAGATCATCTTGAACACATGAAACTTACAGCCCGTTAAACTCTCACAGAGATCTCTGTAATAAAAAAGTAAAGTAATGACTGCTACAGTAGAACAGCTGCATCGTAGGGCCATTTCTCGCTCATTATTCATAATACTAATGCTACATGTCCGTAAATAACAAATTTGTTTGCATTAGATTCAACTTGAGGCATACGTAATAAGCAGATTCATTTTCTGCAAGTACAAGGTAATTCAAAGTTTTTCAGGCCGCTATTTCAACTAACCCTGTGGCCGCGTGACTTGGGAAGTTTTGACTGCACATGCTAAAAAATTTACGAAGTGAAGTCAAATGTTTAAAAACCAACAAGGACAAGTTTCTTCTTCACTGAAATAAAATTTTGTTTTCCTATCATCATAAAACAAAATACAGCACAGACATTTTACAAACTGTATACACAAAAATTGTAAAAACAATATTTAATTTTGGCGGCTTTGTATATGAGTTTAACATAATAAGATAGATCGTAACTTCCTGATGCCTAAAGCACCTGTGTTGTTTTCCTATTGTAACAGTATTGTGCAGGCGTCTTTTCTGAAATACAGAAAAAACGTTTTGTAAGCACTACCATGACCGGTGAGCAGAGAGCAAAAAATAGTGCGAGCACTATTAAATAATTTATTCATTTTAAGACTCTTAACAACCCTTGTTCGGGGCACTGGGTTGCAGCACAAAAATAAATTATTGCAAATAATTAATAATACATATACAGGATGAAAGGGCTGAAAGCGCACACTGCTTCATAAACAAACCAAAATGTTGGCCCGCAGTAGTAGTAGAGGCAAAAAAAAACAAAGGAGTAATTCAATGTATTACACAATACACCGATTAGGGTCATGCCATGCCAAATCACCCAGTATTCTTTCAACCATCTCGGATATGGCAGAAAAAAATTTCACATGTTTCTAGAAGTGCGAAACTCATCCTAGTCATTTAAATCCATTGCCAAAAATTTTCCTCCCTATTTATGACAGTCTGTAGTATGGCTGTAGTAGTCTGTAGTATGTAGTATGGTCTGTAGTAAGGTAAAAGTCGTCAAACAACAACTTCTTCAAAAGACTTTTGGGAATGCACTCAGTAAATGGCATTTCTGGCAAGGTGATGAAAGATGTAACTAAATAGAATGACTTACTTATTCATATAAATTGAAGAGCTTTTCCCACGAGCAATATTGAATAATGTTGCCAAGTTTGGGATTTTTTTCTGGAAACGTGGCGAATTCTAAGGACACAAATAAGTATGTACTGGTGACCAGTTTGACATGCTACAAATTAAAAAAAATAAGCGCTGAAGTTTAGCAGATAGACAGCAAAAATTTTGAATTTCACTTTTCTTTTTGAGAAAAGCTCAGTATTCAGCATCGAAAAGCTTGCCCTGGTGGTTGGACAAAAAGTATGCACAACATTTCATTTTAAAGCTCTTTGTACTAGCTAAATATAGGCGAAGTTACTAAAGAGTATTATATTTCAACATTGAGAAATATATATATTTTTAAATTGCATATGTCCACCACCTTTACGCCTAGTTCACTCAAGCGGCATGAAGCACTCGCAAGGGCAATTTTCAGCAGAATTCCACAGACCTGAGGTACAGACAACAAGCTTGATGCAGAGCAATTGAAATTGGAATGAGGCTATCATCAGCATTTGATTGCCAACAGAGGTGCGCTAGAGTGAATGTGGCCAGAGTGTGGAGACAAGTAGCTTAGCAAAAAGTATATATGTGTATATATTTTTTTGCGTGGGAGTGCTGTTTGAGGGGAAGGCGACTTCGGTCATACTTTATGTACATTCGTGGTTGTTTGCATGTGTGCACGTAGGTATGCACATGCAAAACTAAGAAATGAAGTGAAATGAAGTAATGAAGTGATCTAACTGAAAATAATGACTTACTCATACATATAAATTCTTCGAGAGCTTTTCTCACGAGCAATATTGAATAATGTTGCCATGTTTGGGTTTTTTCTGGGAACATGGCGAATTCTAAAGACACAATTAAAATATGTACTGTTGACCAGTGTGACATGCTACAAATTAAAAAAAATTGTGCACTGAAGTTTAGCAGATAGTCTGCAAAAATTTGGAATTTCACTTCTTTTGGGAAAAGCTCTCTATTCAGCATCAAAAAGCTTGCCTTGGTGGTCGGAGAAAAAATATGCACATTTTATTTTAAAGCTCTTTGTACTAGCTAACTATAGGCGAAGTTACTAAAAAGTATTATTTTTAATCTCGAGTAGTATTTTTTTAATCGCATATTTCTACCAGCTTTACGCCTAATTCACACAAGCGGCATGAAGCACTTGCAAGGGCAGTTTTCAGCAGAATTCCACAGACCTGAGGTACAGACAGCAAGCTTGATGCGGAGCAACTAAAATTGGAATGAGGCTATCATCAGCATTTGATTACCAGCAGAGGTGTGCTATAATTTATTTTGTTTATTTAATTATTTATTGATTTATTTAGCAATACTGTCAACTCTCATGCGAGAGTCTTTACAAGGAGGGTAACATAACAAAACATAGCAAAAAGAACATTATTAGCAAATACACAAATACAGGATAGATCAAGATCAAATGATACAATTGTACAGATAATCATCCAAGGTCTGTTCAAATTGGGACAAATCGTTCTGGTCAGCAGCACTCACCGGCAATTCATTCCACATTTCAATTGTATTAGGAAAAAAGAAGTCTTTGAATCTATCTGTATGAGTCCTGTACGTTTGAATGACCCTGTTGTGGTTGCTTCTTGAGCTTTTTTTACCTGGTGGCAGTAAGTATACTTCCTTGCTAATATTTATTTGGTCATTTAGAATTTAAAATAATAGTTTCAGACAACTTTTCTGTCTGCGCCTTTCTAACAAACAGAGGCCAGAAGAATGGCGCATTTCTGTAACTGATTCTGTCCTTCGATACCTGGAGCATATAAATTGCACCGCGTACCTTTGAATTTCTTCTATTTGTTTCTTCAAATAATATTGATGAGGGTTCCATACCACCGACGCGTACTAGAGATTAGGCCTTATAAAGATTGTAAAAGCAGAAAGTTTCACGTCGGCTGTTGAACCTTCTAGTTTTTTTCGTAAAAAACATAACTTCCCATATGCCTTTGAACAAGCATTGTTAATGTGTATGTTCCAAGATAAATTTTCCGTGATCGTTAATCCTAGATATTTAATTTGAGTAGCATTTATCAAACACTTGTCTCCGATGGTGCATGAAAATAAAAGATGGCTCTTCTTTGTTGTAATATGTGTGTATGTCGATTTAGAATAATTAATTTTTATATTCCATTTTTTACACTATTTGCTCAAGGCCTGTAAAGATATGTTAATTTTAACTTGATTTTTTTTGTTTTGTACAGTGGAATAAAATAAACGGTCATCTGCGGATAGTTTAACGTGCACACCTGGCTCCATAAGAGCAGAGATGTCATTAGTATACACCAAACACAAGAGAACGAAATAGTTCTCGTTACCACGAGCGCCAAGTCCTAGCTGACCTTGAACGTGGTGGAGCCAAATGTAGAAAATAAGCAATAGGCACTGCTTCGGCTTTGCAGATTCGGTGATTGGTAAAAGCACGGCCATGAAGTTGCAGGTTGCACTGTTCCTTTTATCATTGAAAGGTAAAACCTTATTAATCTTGACATACGCTTTTGAAGATGGTGACAAACGCCAGAAATAGCGGTTTGCTGTGCCAATACATAGGGTTTAGATGAATTTTTCACTTTAGGCAGATCTGCCGCCGCCGTAATGCTTCAGTCCTTGGTGGTTATACTGCTTCAAATGGACTGATTCATAAGACATGGGCGCTCAAAGCAGTCAAATTTGCTGTCAGCCTTCGGGAATATCGAGCTTTTCAGTTAAAGGGCCTGCATCGCAAAGCCGGGTTTGAAGCCTACACGATGACAGGCCTTAATGAAAATGCCTGCGTTGTACCCTTTCAATCGGCGATTTGAGATTCAATGAAAACTGAAATTGTCGCTGTCGTTGCACGACATTCTTATTGATTACGTATGACAAGTTTTATATTTACTCTTGTACTGGTGGAAATGTACTATAGTCTTATTTCGATAAAGAATACGTTGCCAAAACTTTAATTGAATGCTTACGATACAAAGTAAAAAAACAAAACAGAAAACTGATAATGGATGGTAGACAATAGATGTCTTGTTTGCAAGTTCGAACGAAAGCGTGAATTGATCGGGAGCTTATGAAGAACAATGCCATTTTTACCTGTTCGCTAGAGGTAATGTTCCTGTGACATTGTGATTCTTACACAAGTTAGACGCGTCAGTTGTGCATATCACTGGCGTGTTCACTCTCTTGGCGTGGGGTTGGACCAGCGGAAACAGATAAAGGAATGAATGAGGCGATGAAATAGTATTTTGGTGGTACTTTCGAAATCAGTATAGGTTCTCTACAAACAGTACGTTAACTAACAATACTAAGAAGTCTATGTTGAAAAAGGCATGACACTGCATGCGAAACTGGTGTGAAAGGACTTTTTGTGTGTGTAGAGGACATAACAACGTTTTCAGGCTAGGCAGTACTATAGTGCGACTAAGCAAAACGACGAAGTATTACAGACAGTGTGAAAGAAAAAAAAAACGTTTGGATAGCCGTTATAATGGCTTCGAATACACAACGAATTGGGCATCAGTTGACTTTGACTGAACATGTGAAAACTTTTCACGTAATTTTTTTTTGTCACCTTGCTGGACCAAGTCATTTAACTCACTCACGAAGTTTGCGATTCCTGTGTAAGTCATCGCTTGTTCTTGCAAAGTTTTGTTGTTCATTTTCGTAAAGGTGTTTCTGCTTGAATATTTTTGAAAGAGTCAGTTACGGCTGAAATTGTATTCGGGAAATACGAATGGACCTCTTATCTGAAAGCTCACACAAAAAAGAAGGTACCAAACAGTCAAAAGAGGCGCTATCAGATCAGTTGGTAAAGTTGCTGTCTACTGGACACGTAATAGTGGAATTACGCATTATGAACTCGTGAACCTTGACCCAGTAATGTGTGTAATCATTTGCGTGCCTTACAATGCTCTGCATACGACGTCTTGCCTTTGGTATGGTCTATAATCTAGTTACGTCACCTGAATTGCGAAGTTCCGTCTCTGCAGATTTGAGCTAAAGCAAGAGACAACAAAGATATTTTGATTATACGAACACTATAGAAATATTACATTCTTTCGTTCTCCCCAAATTTCTATAATTATATATATGAGAAATCGCTTAAAGTATAAAGTGAAGGTCTTTTCAATTCATGATCATCGTCATCATCCCAATGACTGCACCCCCTACAGGCAAAAGGGCTCCTTCATGTTCCGCCTAACAACGAGGTTCTTGCTTGCTGCGGCACCTGTTATACACACAAACGTCTTCATTTCATCTGCCCACCGATTTCTGTCGCGCCCTAGCACATCGCCTCGTTTTGGAATCTATTCTGTTATTTTTAAGAACAAGTGTTTATCCTGCTTCTCGCTACATGATTCATCCAAGTTTATTTCTTTTTGACGTCTACTAACAAATACTTAAAACTTGTTTTTTTTCTACGACTCCACACTGGTCTGTTGTTTTTAGTTAATATTACACCTAAAATTTTTATTTCTATTGATCGCTTCCTTGTCTTCATTCAAAGTTCAACCCTGTCTTCAAGCATGCCAGTTTATGCTCTGTAACTAAGTGCGTTCTTATGAAGAGATAGTGGTAAGCTACTAATCAAGAAGACCAGATGAATGTGCTGCACGCCATTGCTATGCATCTTGCAGCTTGAACTTTATGGTCCAGCTGTGCGGTCACTACCTGCTCTGAGTAGACATATTCGTTTATTACTTCCAAAGACTCACCACCTATCACAAAGCGCCTGCTCTTTTCATAGACTGTTTCATACATGTAACGCTTCACAGGTGAATGTGGGGAAAGTAGATGACGAAGACGAAGGGTCAGAATAAACTGGTGTTCTGAATGAGGCCATGTCTCATCCGTTACACTAAGTCGACAGGATCTACCGCCGCAACATCATGAGCCCACCTAAGAAGATGATCAGCCTGGCGAAATACACCGGAGCTGAAGACAATGTTCCTGTTGACAAGTGGTTGCACCTCTTCGAAACGAAGGCGAGCAAGGTCAGCTGGTCCGAACGAGATCGCATCGACTGCATCAGCGAGTACCTGGAAGGTGAGGCACTCCGCTGGTACCTCACCGAGATTTTCGACGCAGAAGATACGTGGGAAGGCATCAAAACAAGCATGATATCACGATTTTCTGCACCTGTTAGTGCCCCTTTCCGCCAATTCATACACTGCAGGCTCAAAAGAGAACAGTGCATCAGGCACTACTACGAAGAGAAGACACACCTTGGTCGCCTCGCAAACTTAAAAGACGTTCACATATTATCAGGATTGACCGATGATGTACCTGAAGAGATCGAAAGACGCCTCGCTGGATTGACGCTCACCACCCCGGCCAAGTGGCTTGCTACTGCGCTTGAAGCGGAAGACTCTGTCCACAGAGATGCTTCCCAACACTCGTCAAAACGGCAGCTCATGCGTCGAGAGCCTCATTCTACGCGACCATGGCTCCCTGCAGGATCGATGTGCACCCATCACAGTGAGTGCCGACATTGTGCATCCGCTGGTTTGCCGAATCAGTTTCACTGGCACAATGAGTGCCCTCGTCGTGAAATGGTGTCTGCTCTAACTGACAACCAGGGAAACGAAGAGGGCGGCCCAAAGGCTCATTAATACGTTTTGGTGCACTTGTGAACGGGCACATGGTGAACGCAACTCTGTATACAGGAGCGACTATTACTTGTATCAGCGAAGTTGTGGTCAAAAAACTCGAGCTGCAGTTGCTCAAGGATTCATGCATTAGTGTCCAACAAGTCGCCTCAACCACAAAAGCTTTGGGCCGCGTACACATACAGTTGGAAATAAGGAAGTTAAAGCGGGCAGTTCAAGCACATGTTTTACCAGGCATGAAGACTGAATTCTTGCTAGGCCTGAACAACGCTTCCTTTTGCAACCTGTCACTGGATTTAAACACGATGACTTTGCTTGAAGACAACAAAGCTTTGCAGAATACCTTTCAAACATAAAAGTGTGTCTTCAGCACCGATACCACCCCTCTTCAAGCCAGTGATGTCACGCACCTCGCACCATCGCAACAAGCTGCTTTGAGAGAGGTGCTTAAAAATTACGAAGACATTTTCTCAAAGTCTCAGATGGACTTCGGATGTATCGCGGATGAACGACACTGCATTGCCCTCAGCAACAGCGTGCCTATCCACAGACCACCGTATCGGTGCTCCCTGGCAGACAAAGAGGAAATTGTCAAGCAAGTGGACTTCCTTCGCAAGCAAGGTGTAGTGCGTCCATCTTTTTCCCCATACGCAGCTCCTGTCATTCTTGCAGAGAAAAAAAAGGTGAAGGACGCACAAGTTTATGCATTGATTATCGAAAGCTTAACTCTGTCACTGTACCTGACTACCAATCTATTCCATGTATAGACGATGTTCTAGACTACCTGGGAAAATCGAAATATTTTTCTACATTTGATATTACATCAGGCTATTGGGATGTCAAAATGAACCCAGAGGACATCCCAAAAACAGCTTTCGTCACGCCGAGTGGCCATTATGAGTGGCTTGTTATGCCTTTCGGTTTGAGAAATGCTCCTGCTACATTCGAAAGAGCTGTGAAATCAGTTATCAGAAAACATAACTTAAAGAATGTCGTTAATTATTTTGATGATATCGTAGTTTTCTCCGACACAATTACTGAGCATCTACAGCCCCTCCAAGCTCTATTGCATGCCCTCAAAATGGAGAATATAAAACTTAAATTGAAGAAATGCCATTTTGCCCAAGATTCTATTGAATATCTGGGTCACAGAGTGTCGCACGGTACAGTGTCGTCTATAAGAAGAAACATAGAAGCTGTATTGCGATTCCCGAGACCGAAATCCCCGAAAGAGCTTCAGCGTTTTTTAGGCACCACCAACGTTTACCGCCAGTTTATACCGCACTTCAGTGACATAGTTTTCCCACTTACGAAGCTGTTGAAGAAGGACACACCATGGGAATGGAATTCCTCATGTGAACAAGCCTTTGAGAACATGAAATACTGTCTGACCAAAAAACCCATTTTACGAATTTTTTCTTGCGAGAAACCATGCATTATTTATTGCGACGCATCTAACGTAGGCGTAGGTGCTGTTCTGAAGCAAAGAGATCATGATGGTAAAGAACACCCCGTTGCCTGTCACTCGCGTAAGCTACTCACGCACGAATTAAATTATGACATTACAGAGCTCGAATGCCTCGCTATAATTGACGCTGTTGACAAGTGGCACAGCTACCTACATGGACGGCCATTCACTGTTGTCACCGATCATGCTGCTTTACAATGGCTCAGAAACATAAAAAAACCCACAAGGCCGGCTCTTTCAATGGTCTTTGAAACTGTCGATGTATAACGTTAACATTCGACATCAAAAAGGCAGCGAAAACATTGAGTCGGACGCATTTTTGCGAAGCCCTATGGTTCAAGTCCTTTCATTACTAGAACTTCAAACTTACCAGGATGACCGTTCTTGCTGCAAGTACACAACGGAAAACGGGGTCACACGTAAAGGAGTTCGCAAAGTGTACGTTCCTCTCAAGCTTCGACTGGGCCTTCTGCAGAAAGCACACTGTCAGTTCGGACACGTCGGAGTAAAGGAAACTCTGGGCTTGTTGTCATCATCCTACTATTGGCCGGAAATCATCACAGATGTTTCATCCTACGTCCGCCACTGTGACATATGTCAGCGTTGAAAGAAGCCGAAAACCAAGAGATTCGGATCACTCGAGTCACTACCACCTGCAGAACAACCCTTTGATCTTTTAGTAATGGACACTATAGGTGGCTTTTCAGGATATGGCTCGACAAAGAAGTTTATTCACTTGGCGATCGACCATGCTACGCGGTATGTCTGGGCGTTTCCCCACAAGAACAAAACTTGTGACGCATACATTTTGTGCATCACCGCCATCTTTGCAGCAGGAAAACGCAAGAAGTTGCTATCTGATCGTGGACCAGCTTTCACAGCTGGAAAATTGGAGCAGTTTCTAAAACGCAATGGTGTCCACCAATTGTTCACATCCTCCCAACACCCTCAATCTAATGGCATGAATGAACGTGCAAATCAGACTATTGTAACCCGGCTGAAGTGCAAAATGAATGAGCAGCCACAGAAGTCTTGGGTTAAACATCTTTCAGATGTCGTCGATGAATACAACAGAACCCCACATGAAGTAACGCCATATCCACCATCGTACCTAATGTATGGAATTCCTTCATATGACATAATTTTAGACGCACCAATGAAGAATGTGCAAGAAGCGAGGAAAAGTGCAATCAAGAACACGCTTGCCTATCATGAGAACAACAAGATAATATACGACAAAAATTCCTAACACCAAATCTCCAACCTGGTGAATTGGTCCTCTACGAAACATCTTGGCACCCTAACAAAGGAAAGCTCAGTACAGTCATGAAAGTACCTTACACAATTCTTCGCAGAGTCTCTCCTGTGAACTATAAGATTGACCGATGCGTAGCTCCGTTATGCAGAACTACTGACATTGTGCACGTCAACAAACTGCGTCGCTACTATTGTCCCAATAAGTTGACGCTCTCTCGGGGGGAGGGGGAAAGGTGTGCCGCTTCACAGGTCAATGTGAGAAAATAAGATGACGAAGACGAAGGGTCAGAATAAACTGGTGTTCTGACTGACGCCATGTCTCTTCCGTTACATACATTGCTTTATTTTTCAACATATTAGGTTTTATACCTACTATTCTGGTCATGGGGCCTTTAGATTCATCTCGAACGAACTTAAATAAGGCAGCTCACGCAGCTGCACGAGGGCTTACTAAACATGCACGACGTGCTCAGAATCCCAATAACATGCATGCAACACGAGAACAGGGACAGATTGCTTGCATACAATGAAGTCGCAAAGCATTACTACACGAACAGAAGAGAATTCCCAGTGCCGCACGCTAGACAAGCTCAACAAATCTCGAGCAGTTTTTTTGTAATTGTTACAAGCAAGAACTTACCCAAAATGGAAATTTTATTAACAGTATACATCCGAAAACAGGTCGCAAGCAGTCGCGGGAATTGTAATGATGTCATTACTGTGGACCATATGCTTTGACAGTTTGCTGTCTCTTTCAGACACTGTGGCAAGGAAAGAGCGTGCTATACAAAAGTACTTCCCTGTGAAGATCTTTCAGATAAAGTACCGGCCGTCTTGAAGACCCACAGTACCGCATTAATGTGAAACCCTAGTGTCCCAACATCAGAGCCGCCTGCTGCGTCAACGTAAGCGTGCAACGTCAGGACCGGGAGAAATTTTATCATACTATACACTACCTACATTTGCTTCCTTTGTTTAAGTCAGTAATCAAGAGTTGCAGATGATCTCTTGAATTACTAATGCATCCAGTATCATTAGCTAATCACCCGCCATGATGGCACTCTTCATGAACTTGTATCCTTAACCGTTCCGTATCTGGAACCCTGAGAACCACTTGTTTACGCACATAGTGAATAGTTTTGTGAACTATAGTTCGCGATCTGTACGATTCAAGATAGCGCCCAGAAGAGGGTCTACCCCTTTGCCACTTTCACCGGATCAAGCCATGCGCTCCATTGAAATAGATATGAAACCAAAATACTTCCCACAACCACGTGAAGTGCTTAGTGCTCGCCGTTAATAATTTGCCGTGGTGAGACAGGTTATATTTCAGTTTCGTTAACGTGCATGAACGATTAATAGTGAAACAAAAAAAACCGCTTGAACTACGAGGAATGTGTACTGAAGGGCACTCCGAGCTTACCTGACGTATTTCCCGCAGTAGTAGGCCGCTAGCGAGTACTGCTATCATTGCTGCACAGGACCGAATGTTCAAATGATGAGGCTTTCCAAACATATCGCTCATTCGTCATTGATTACTTACGCAGTCAGAAACAGGAAGTTGCTTCTTCAATAAAACTCACGTTTTTACATTATATTCAGAAGCACTTGTGTCAAAGTCATGCTTAGGCGTTATCTGAGCACAATTCCCGGCACTCGTGTGTAACAGATTTGATCAGCGCGATGAAAACATCAATATCTAAAATAATGCACACGTATACACGCATAGGGAGTGTTAATTCTTTGCCGTTGCACTCTGTAATATCCACAAAAATTGCTCCACATGCAATACACATAAAAAAAGATTACAGCATATCTAGGAAGTGAATGAGGATTGTGGTGGGGTGAAGCGTTCGTCTGCCCATCCGTGCTTCTGTCCGTTCATGCGTCTGTTCGTGCAACCGTCCCTCTGTATGTCCGTCCGTCTATTTAGTGAACACTCCAAGTACCGCCATCTCACATCTTTTCATCGTGTATTCATCATATATAAGTACCGCCATCCAGCAGACATTATAAGGGCCGCTCTCTCGGGTATGTGCCACTGGTGGTTACAAATGATAACGGGATGAACGCGTAACGCCATAAGGAGCTTCGTCCCAGAAGTTTGTTTTATTTTAATCAAACTCAAGAGTGTGATATTTTAACATACAATCAAGGTGACTGACAAGCACGAGGAAACATTAAGGCACGAGAAAACGTGAAGTCCGTCTCGGTCTTTGCGAGTGAGCAACAGATTGCTCATGGTCCCATTCATTCTTGGAGCTTTGACAGCCTTCTATGTTCAGCTAAAAATCCTCGTCATCAAGATGGTTTCTTTGAACACCACCCCTGAAAGCAATCAGAAAAATATCTTCCACCAAATGACTTCGGTCACACCGCGTCACCGTTATCCGGACAAGGAGAACGTTTTGCTATGAAACCGTTCAACAAGCGAATCACTCGTAATGTGCCGCCACCTATCGAAAACGCACAAAAACAATTTAGCGCAGCATTGGCGAATCAGTGATGGCATACTTATAGAATAGCATAGCACGAACCCGTCCGACTACCCACGTTCAATGTCTTGGGATTCATGCTCTGTACAAGAGCACTGACTAATACTACATGCAAGTAAAACCAGGGGAGTCTCCACAGAAAAGGTCAGGTGATAACATTTACCTAACCTACGTGGCTACATAAAACCTCGCGAAGCTGGTATATGTACGTTGTTAGCTATCTTTGAAAGCACAAGTTTCCACGCGTTTTTACAAAAAGAATACTTCTGGCAAGAATGAATTGAAATAATCCTGTCATAGAGGACCTAGCTTGTTAACTGAGGTGGCAAACATGCAAAGTCGCCGTATTCCTTTCCTCCTAAGACGTTAACCCTGAGACTGCCCCGCCACGGTGGTCTAGTGGCAAAGGTACCCGGCTGCTGACCCGCAGGTCATTGAATCAAATCCGAGCTGCGGCGACTGCATTTCCGATGAAGGCGTAAATGTTGTAGGCCCGTGTGCTCAAATTTGGGTGCCTGTTAAAGAACCCCAGCTGGTCGAAATTTCTGGAGCCCTCCACTACGGCGTCTCTCATAATCATATGGTGGATTTAGCGCGTTAAACACCACATTTCAATCAATCAATCGGAAGCTAGCACGGGGTGAAGGTATGGCCCAAGTCCAACCACTTCCTCAACGTCCACCGATCTTGGTATCAGCGTTCATAATTCAGAACATTGTCGATGAAAAGACAAATATTAGGCATATCTGAGGTGCAACATGAACACCCTAATATTTGTTGGGGCGTTCCTTCATACCAAAAAGGGCATGGGTAGACGTAATTATAAGGACTGTAGTGTTTTTACACTGCACTGACAAGGTTACGCTATTGACGAAAATGCAGGTATTTTTGCTAACATGACACGGTGCTGCAACCTACCCGTGGCCTTGGCTCTGCGTTCTGAAGATTATTGCCTCCAAGCTGGCGAGCGCATGCCGTGCGCTCGTTATATCGGAGGTCATGTACAGATCCTTCTCTTTTCCTAGATTACGGCCAGATGGCACTCATGTCCCATGCTGGGCCTCCATGATTCCGTTTGCCGATCTTTTTGCGCAAAACATGAGATACGCGTTTTATTCTTTCTCTCTCGCCCTCTCTAGACAGGATAATATCGTCCTTTGACGGCATTTGCAGTGAAACACGCAGACACTCGGCCATTTTTTTTCTCTAGATCTCTTTTTCCAGATACTTCTCACATCCTCACACGGGCAGATGTGCGAAATGATCATTTACGTAGAAATGTTTATATGTTCCAAAATAAATGGCTGGAAAAGCTGTATTAGGAGTTTCTATAGTAAAACACAAAGGCGTAATGTCCGAATGAACTAGAGCGCGTAGCATTTGTAACCAACGTCACAAAAACAAGTTCTTCTTTACACTAAAAAGACGTAGCTTAGCTGCTGTACAAAGATGTTAGAGCACTGCCCTGAGTCATCAGGTTATCACAGAAAAATGAAAAGTGACTCCAGATATCAAGGCTTATCTCAGATTATTGTTAAACACTCAACTTTATTTTCACATTTCAGTATAACTGAGACAAGTCATAAGCAAATTCTTACTTGATTGTTATATCACTGGGCAAGAAACGCTCACGAATAGCATAGTGGTACACCGAATTTATTACGACTGATCAAATTGCTGCAACAATCACTGATGGTCCTTGAAAGTGGGGCATGTCTCCCCGATATTTTACAATGTGCAACACCGAGTTCCATTTGTGGCATGCCTGAAAGATGTTCAAGGTGACCGGTTAGCCCACTTTGGTGCATATAAGTTACAGACGCTTACAACTGAAATGTTATGTGCGCTTTGCCTCGCCGCAGTGGTCTAGTGGGTAAAGTACTCGGCTGCTGACCCGCAGGTCGTGGAATCGAATCCCGATTGTGGTGGCTGCATTTCTGATGGAGACGGAAATTTTGTAAGATCGTGTGCTCAGATTTGGGTTCACGTTAAAGAACCCCAGGTGGTCGAAATTCCGGAGCCCTCCACTACGGCGTCTCATAATCATATGGTGGTTTTGGGACAATAAACCCCAAAAATCAATCAATAATGTGCGCTTTTAACCAGAGTACCGCCGATATGTGTCATGCCTTAGCGGTTCCTTTTCGCAGGTTTTTGTTACAAACAGCAATCTTGCGCTAATATTTGTTTCCACTTAGCGACACCGTGCAGGAATTTCGCACGTCGCACGTGGCATTGACAAAGGTGCCCCATGTAGAAAAAAACGGAACTCTATATCGGAGGATATTCATGAACTTGGCTTAATCGAATGAAATAAAAAACGAGATTTCAATTTTAAGCGTCCTTTGCCGTTGCGTAGCATTGTAAGTCCTTTGTTACAACATAACATGGTTATTTTTCATATGTCTTCCCATGTGCTCAAATTTGGTTGCAAGTTAATAAACCCCAAATGGTCGAAACTTCCGGAGCCCTCCACTACGGCGTCTCATAATTATATGGTGGTTTTGGGATGTTAAACCCCACATATCAATCAATCATATGTCTTGGAAAACTGGCTTTCGCAAGTTTGAAAACTGCTCCAGCATGCATTGCAGCATTAAAACACTCTTTCCAAAAAATATATGTTATCAAGCAACCAAAATATTTTTGGAACGAATAAAATATAAAACGTTTTTGGTTGCCAACTAGAAATCAGTGGAATAAAAATTACTATAGATACAAAAATACAAAAAAGTTGAGAATATACATTTAAAAGATAATTCACCCAGGAGCAGTGTTCAAATATTGAATGTTGTACAAATTGCTTCTCTTCGCATAGGCAAATAACACTGCAATCGAGGAGCAGCTTCATTGCTCCTGTCAAGTGGTTAGGCATTGCTTGGTTACTTATGAGACACAAGTGCTCACGTAAGACATATCAATCCAAGCATATTTCTTTGCATTTTGCGCATCATAATAAAAATTTAAACAACATCGCGTGCAGTTATAAAACGTATTGTACTGCTTCGTAGTGAGTGTCAATATGTCCTACGGTGTCAAACTTGCCACAAGGAGAAGCTCTGCAGCCAGTGCCAGCACACTACACCCCGTGACGTGCGGACATCACACTTAGCCAGAGTAGATATAAGATTGTGCGCAGAGGTCAGCAGCTACGCACATTCAACGGGAAAGAAAACGTGAGGCTATAAACAAACTAAACCAATCAACGGCTGCGTATGTTTCAAACTGACGCAAAACATCGTGGCCATAAAACTTGAAGCGGACATGCTGTCATCGTTGGACTCCAAACTCGTCCTCACTGAATTAATGTGCAGCCGCAGGACAGTTTTAAGCGGTGCGTTTCTTTTATCATGTTAGCACAGGTTCGCATCCATACGCACGTGACGCCGCCGCTATAGGATTGACAAGTAACAGTCGGGGACAATTAAAAAAAAGCTGGAGTGGAAATAATTGCCCAGGAGTGAAGCCCCTCCTATGG
This sequence comes from Rhipicephalus microplus, assembly GCF_013339725.1. Lineage (NCBI taxonomy): Eukaryota > Metazoa > Arthropoda > Arachnida > Ixodida > Ixodidae > Rhipicephalus > Rhipicephalus microplus. The sequence continues at coordinate 36,500,005 of NC_051174.1, forward strand.
CAAGATGGCGGCTGCAACGGCCATCTTACTAGGTGCATTTTAAAGTATTGTCATTCAGCAAATAAGAACGGAGCATTTCCCTCGTACGCCCAATGAGTTTAATGTGGAAACATTTTCGGGTGACAAAGAGCTCTATGTGCGTCTTAGTGTTACTAATTTTGCTTAGTAAGCCTCTAATTGGAGGCGAAGTTCTTTGGAGATTTAGTCACCCATACTCGCTCCTGTTTGTTATTTTGTCGGGAGCAACCATATTTTAAAATAGAACTAACGTAGCATTTGAATTAACATATCAAAACCACATGATCTTTCGACACTACCACAAAGGAGCATGTTTCCGCCATCTTGGCCGTGGCAAAAGCTGGCTTCACTTCTTTTGGCAAGGCATTAGGGAGCTTCCACTGGAGCAATTTTTCTTCAATCCTTCTTGGTGACACTAGATGTAACCCTGTGTCTGATATAACGATACAATTGAAACCAAAGCTGCTGAAAGCTGGCTGAGACGGCCACCTCTACATTTTATGCATTTATGTAGAATAAATTTTACCGCACTCGTAGCATCGGCTCTTTATTGGATAGCAGCATAATTTTCTTGCAAATATTACTGCTCAACAATGTCATATTGTGACCCTGACACCTTAACTCTATATTTGACTTTCAAAGGTTCTTTTATTTACAGAAATTTGATGTTGCTGCAGCATATACAGAAGCGGTGCGCATTTATGTGAAGTTGACCAGCCGAGTGCAATTTCTGAACAGCACACGAACATTGGTTCGCACAAAGGTCTGTACAAAATCACTATCTTGTCAAAACGGGCCAACTCAATTTGATTCTGAAAGTTGAGTTGACTGGACTGACTATTAGTTGGTGCTAGGGACTCGAGAAAAAAAGTTTACATGCCAAAAAGAGCACCTAAAGCGTCGACCATCCGTTATTGATTTGAATAGGTGGGGTAACAAAATAGTTAGCGTGAAAACATTAAGCAGCTGGTTTCGCAGAAATTCCGGCGTCGGGTAGTTGTGTGAGAGAAATCATCTTGTGCATGACCGAAAAAACAAGAAAGATGCAAAAGAAATACATTCTTGGTCAGGGTGAGCTTGTGATCCGCATCATTTGCGTCGTAAGCAAGCGTTCTACCGCAGCGTCACACGTCGCCTTGGGAACTGCAGTGGTGAAAATAACTTCCTGTGCTTGGAAATACAGTGAAATTAACTTGCATGCTCTACCCCCCCCCCACACACACATGCGTCATTTATATGTGCTTCGGAATGTGCCTTGTAATAAAGCAGTAATAGTTTGTGGTACAAGTCGACATTGCGATCAGGCTTCAGAACATACGAGTATTATGAATTATTGGCTCAAACAGCCCACCCACTGCAAAACACCCACAAGTCACTGTCTCTTTGTCTTTGAAGCCAAGTATTCGGTGCATTGAAAGCTCGAAATTATTTGACGTGCACAATTTCACGTGCTTTTCACGTGTTTTTATTCGATAATAAGGCAGGCTGGCTAGGCGTGTGCTCTTAGCATTAATTGAAGCCCAACAGCTCTTCTCTGAGCTCAAACCTCGCCTTTTACAGCACCTCAAAATGGCCAAATTGAGCACTTTATAAGCATTTTGTCATTTCTGCGGTATATTTGGGGCATATTTTGATACCAAATACACGTTGCATTGTAACTTCATGAATGATCTGAGTTCAAGAAGAGTACATTTATAGAAAAGTGCTTGTGCCAAGAAAAATGCAACCTGTCTTGTTTTGTGCTCGTGCAATACAACAAAGGAGTGACGGAGCTGTCAAGTTACACAATAAGTCCTGCAACGGCTGACTGGGGTCTCTTTTTATAGCAGCACAGGAGGAATTCGGGTTATAGAATGTTCAACTATTCGATCAAGGGTTTCTACTCTACATAGCAGAACACGCTGGCCTACGCGCCGCCTCCGACGAGGATAAATAACTGCCACATTTCCATAAAAGGGAACGGTTGAGGTCACTCATCTACTACTGCTGGTTTGTTTCTTCTCATGAGAGAGCCGTTTGTAAGAAAGTTCAAGAAGTAGAGCAAGAGCGCTTACAGCACAAAACGCGCCATAAAGATAAAATAAATGTGAAGTGCCAATATCTGCCTTGTCTTTTGACCACCCCAGAGCAATTCCAGGTGAGTGACTTGCTAAATTTGATGTCCCAACCAGTTTCGAAAATTCTGTGAGCCAGCATGATGAGCTACGCACGCAGTGGGTAACCCCTCCTAATCGGAAAACCACCGATCAGGCTACGAATGGGCTTCTCTCCAATTACAACATTCTCCTCATACCTTGAAAACTTGCAAAAATCAATGCCCTCGGAAAAAAGAACATGCGTGCCCCTCTTCGTCCTCTCAAGACACGCCTCAAAGATGCCGTGTAGCCCTCGTTGGTGTTCCTGCCACGCCTTGCAGCTGATGTTATGACGTCAACGACATCGCTGCTTTTACCAGCGGCCATGCAGAGCAACACGTGAAAGAAGGAGTTCTTCAAAGCGCAGGGCACTAAGCGTCCTTGTTTTAGCTCGGGCAACATTTCTTCGAAGGTGTCATTGGTCTCCCAAGTAGGTTTAGCCATGAGGCTGGCTGTGAGAAGGCTCCTGGTGTAAGTGACTAGGGAGAAGCAGGCGAGCATCCAGAAGGCTATTACCACTCGTCCGCTAGAACTGCGCGCATAATCATAGTGTAACGGCGATGTGAAGGACATCGTGGTTGCAATGAGGGCGAGGACTACGCGGCCCTAGTCACTCATTGGACGTTTGCCTCGGCGCAGGTTCAGGAGAGCAAAGGATCCTACACACAAGAGAGCCGACAAGGCCAACAGAGAGGTCCACGGTAGAATGCTGAAAAAGAAGTCAGCGTGGTGCTTCCAGTTCTTTTGTACGTAGTAGACAGCTTTCCCGAACTTGTTGACGCTAAAGTCGAAATCCTTGTAGCGGTCTTCGGTAAGCCCCACTGCGATGACCACAATGTCGGCTTTATTCTTTCCGAGGGCTGCCGCAAAAGCTCCTCTTTGCACCGGCGTAATGTGGGAAGAGACATTCAGTTGATTAAGAGCCTGTGTAAAAGAGTTCCCGTCAATGGACTCGCAAGAGTTGACAGCTAGTGTATGATTGTACTGAACGCAGCCTATTGTCACTTTTTTTCCCGACAGCTGAGTCCAGGACCTCGCTTCCCCTGAAAATGCTTGCGTCGAAAGGGGAGAGTCGTAGCTCGCTATCTTTTTGGATTCAGGGTGTTTAATAATATTTAATACAGAGTTCATTTTTGTTTGATTGGCACTTATGTCGGATGAATTCTTCCCATTCGTTGTTGGCAGTTACAGCCACTTGACGTGAGGGCAGATCGCCTCGCCTAACCCGGTAGTTTCTTCTAGGATGCGTTTCCAGCGGTCGTTTGGTAACACTACCAGAATATCTTTTCGATAGAGACACGTCACTGCAAGACCGTCAACGTACTGGTTCCAGTTCATGCACCATGAAAGAACCTTAGAGGTCGGGTGTGATAGAGGTGGAAACCCCTTAGAAAGTATAGTCTTGCTTCACAAAGCAAGTGAATATTGACATTTTCTAGTATCACGGGCTTCTGAGGATCCACGAGTTTCACTTTGTCTTGTCCTTGAACGAAGAACAAGCCATAAAATGCCACCAGCAAGACGATTCGGCATGGTGAGATGACTGACAAAAAAATATCACTTTTGGTTACAATTGGTTGTAGTCTCTTTTACCTAGACAGAGCATCGGCTGTAAGCGAGGTCGGTCTGGTAAATCAAGGATTTCACTAGATATATGTCCGCTGCGTTTAGGTCTTCTAAGGGTAGCCGTCGAAAGATCACTCGAGAAGGTGCTGGTGGGACTGAGCGACAAACTAATTACACTCCTGAAGGCACGAAAGATTTCTGGGCGTACCGCTGCCCCACAGTTCAAGCTATATTATTCAAGGTGCAGCTTACGATATTCATGCCTCCAATCTGGTAGCCTGCTGAGTTACTGTGCGAAACTTAGGCTTTCAATTTTCTTTGAAGCAATATTTGCTTATCTGCCAGCAGCCTATTGGTCGGGGGCTGTGTAATGGCTGTGAAATCACAGGCACTACTGCTTCAGTGTAGGCTCACTCTATTGTAGCATGACCTGTACCTATAATTCCATGGGCGGATGACGTGCGTTGATAAATGCTTTATGACACTTTCATAGCGACGAGTTGAAGCGAAATTCAATGTTTATTTTTATTGAAAGAATGACTTGTGAGACAGCAGAAGTCACTGGACAGGTTTGAATGCGGCCATATCATCATCTTTTGTTGTTAATATTTTGTTGCCTTTGCCACGAGGCTCGAAACGCAACATTGGCAATCGTGAGGTGCTCTTCTTGCCCGAGTGTAAAGGCTTAATTGGGAGTTACGATAAAAATCACAGCGCTGTTGAAAGAAAATCTTGAACGATTTTGCTACGCGAGGTCGATCAATATAACAGGTGATCGCTCAATAATAAAACTGGGTGTTTAAAATTCAACAACTAAAGTGAGCCTCATCGATTTGCGGAAGAAGCCGCCAATTCGTCTTGCTCAGCCATATAGCGCGAGTTTAAGGCATAAGCAAAATTGCCATGTTAGTCTTGCAGCTTTTACACAATAAGGAAGCTTTGAGTTTGATAGATAAGAGTCTTTATAGGCAAAAAACCTGACCTACTAATCATATGTTGGTACCACTTTGGATGACCTGGTTCACAATGATCCTTCAATATTCACAAGGATGTTACTCAAGGAAACATTTTGCAATAGCACACATATGTGAGTATCAGTACACTTTTTTTATTACCACGTACACCGCGGTGATGTAGAGACCAGGGCGCTCGACTCCTGACCCAAAGGTCGCAGGTTCGATCCCGACGACAGCGGTCACATTTCGATGAAGACGAATTGCTACAGGCTCATGTGCAGTGTGATCAAACTGGACAATAAAGCACATCAGATCGTCAAAATTTTCGAAGCCCTTCACTATGGCGTCTCTCATATGGCGCCTCTCAGAAAAGGCAAGAGTCGGAATTGCATATTCAGTGTTAGATTGATCTTTTTCATTTCGTTTACATGATTTTACACCTATTTATCAAGCGGAATTATTTTCAATTTTCTCAGAATTACGGAAATTGCTTCAATCCATAACAAGTGCTGTCATTCTTATAGACTGCCTGTGTGCGTGTCTTTCACAGCGGCTAATATCTACAGTGCTTAAGAAGTGATTTACGCCCTTGCCCCGACACTTTTACCAGTCATTCGCTTGGTGTCCATACCACGGCATAAAGGTTTGACGCTCAACGAATATGCAGATGCACTTGCAGTGGCCTCACATAATTGTTTCATGATTTCTATATTGCCGACGCTGGCATTCATCACCGTGGCACACTTTGGAAAAGTTGTCATATCCGATAATTTTGAAAAATCTCGCTTGGCAACATCTTATTTTTTTCGTCTGAAGTACCACCCTTGGAAAAATCGATGGCACTCCTTTAGAATGGCGAAGAAATCAATAACAAGACTACAATGCTAAATCCCCTCCCCCGCCCTCCCCCTAAACTTTTATCTACACAGGTCTGGTCTGGTACAGTCTCCCCTATGCCTTCACTGCAACGAGAGTGAATCTCTGCACCATTTCTACTTAACATGCAAGTTATTTGCAAATCAAAGAAAACGACTGTTAGAAAGACATCTCCGTAGGTTGGCTTTAAATTTATCCCTTCCGGTGGTCCTTTCCTTTGAAGCGATGCAAAAAGGATTTAGCCACAGGAACGGTTGCGAGGCTGTGTTTGATTTTTTAAAGGAAACAAAATGAATAGAAGACTATGCTGAGGCGTAAATTAACTTTATTTTCAACCATAACAGATTGCTGGGTTTCTTTTTTCATTACCTCTTTTTACTCTATTTCCAATTGATTGTTTACCAATTTGTTTTTTTGTTAAAATGTACCTATCTAAACATCCCGGCTGGTAACACATTTAGATCTCGAAGATGAGGTACCGTCCGTTCTACGGCCTATCCCCCGTAGTGGGTTGCGCCAGGACTCTGAGGAACAGCAAACCAACCAATGCAATCGCGTTGCATACGTCGTCCAGCTGGCGCAGTCGTCGACAAACCATGCCGAGGGAACCTGAGCCACTCACCTGGCTGCTCAGCCTGCGCAAGGCAACCATTGCCTGCACTCCTATTGTTGTGATATATTCAATATTGCCGCAGGAAATTTCCATTGCTCCGCGCAGTGCGGACGTCGGGAACGAAGAGAAACGCTAACGGCACGACTACGAGTGATGAAGCCAGACGCAATGCACGAGCCGGCCCTGCATGCGCACGTTACTCCACCGAACAGCCAACGCGCGTGAAGAAGAAAACGAGGGTGGTCGAGGCAGGGGATCACGATGACTACCGACCTTCGGATCTTCCTGATTGCTGTGCGTCGTTCACTTTGGGCACAAGTTCGCCCTTAATAAACTGTGTAAATAGAACATCCTTGTTGTGAGGGTGCTACATTTGTTACAATATGAGATTGCCACTTTATAAGTTTATTATATATAACTCCGATGTAATTTAAGAAATCCACTTGCTGGATATCCTGCAGCTTGTAAGTAAGAGATATTCTCATCAGGTCGCTAACGGGAAGAACAAGAATAGCACACTTATTGGTATTAAGACTGAATGGTAGACCATCTAGCCAACTCTGTAGCACACTCAAGTACGGCTGCAAAATACTGTGAAGATGTTTTGTTAGTAATCATGGCAAAAAAAGCAATGTCGTCCGCATAAATATAAGCCTGAATTCCTGATCGAATAGGAATAGTACACATCAAGGTGTTAAATAATGATGGTGAATGTACTGACCTCTCAGACACTCCTCGCCTCTGTTTGTGCTTGCAGGAAGGAAAGTCATCTTCAACGTGGCAAAACTTCTTTTCTTTCAAACATTTCGTCAGCTATGCTTCCATAGAAGTAGGAAATCCGTGGTGCCATGATTTATTAACATAGAATGTGTTGACACTATTGTATGCTCTACATATGTATAAAATAACTGAAGTGACATACTGTTGTTTTTATGCTGAACATTGTGTAGATTACTTTCGTGGTTTACGTGCACATTCTATATTGAATATCCAGATCTAAAGCCAACTTGACTGGGGCTCAGCAGCTGTTGTTAATTGACCAATGTTATTGTACAACCACAAGAGACTTTTTCAACAAGTGTCACTACATTTGTTTTTAATGTTATAGGTCTTATATTGTCGATATTAAAACTGGACCACTGCTTTTTAAGCAGTGATATAACTTTAGCGATTTTCCACTCATGAGCTATTCATGCCTTCCTGATAGAGTAGTTTATTAGGCTTAAGTGATCACTGGGGCATTTCTGATTATTATTAGCATTGCGTTTGTGCACTTTAATAAACATCAGGTGCGGCTTCTGTGCAGTCGCGGTGCGCACGCGCTTAGAAACAACACTACGAAACCAGCGTCCTGGCTAGCTCAACATGAAGCACAAAGCTACCTGCACTCTCACGCTCTTCTCCTGTTGGAATGGAATGAAAAAACTTTATTTCGTTCCTGCAGGACGCGCTTAGCGCGTAGCGGGCGTCTCCCACGTAGGGACCGACAGGGAGTACCTGGCGGCCGCTTCGTGGGCCTGCTGGACGGCCCATCGCTGGTCGGTGAGAAGTGAGCTCCTGAGGGACCTCTCCCACTTGCTTGAGGTAGAGTCGGGAGGAGTTGTTCTCCTGTTTTTATTTTCTTTTTGTCTTATTTTCCTTGTGTCACATGTCCCACTTTTCTACACGGCTGGTGGCCGATCCCCTGTGGTTGGTTGCGCCATCATTCCGGTAATCATCATCATCATTACCAGGATGAACTCACCGACCAACCATGGCGACAAGCAAGCAAGCAAACTTCAAGCTGGTTACGCACGTCATTTTTGACCTCGATGGCGTCGTTTTAGGTGAGTGACATACTTATTAGGCACTTCAGCTTGCATTTTCTTAATTCAGAACATCATCGATGTGCTGGATAAAATACTGTGCACCAGTGAGTTATTTAATTCTTTTGTAGACTGGGAACACGTCAACGCAGCAACAAATATTACCTATTTCAAACTCCAGAACATCACTAAATAAGAATTACGTGCCCAGTATGGTTAATCAGTGAAATTGAAACGTGCGACTTCCCTGCTTATCGCGAGCTAGAATCTACCAAAGGGTATCCTGTCTTAGCTTCTGATTTTTCTACCACCTCACCTAAAGGATTCGGATTTGAAACTTTCCATTTGTTGACGTTAGTTTAAAGGGTAATAACGACACCCAAAGGATCTTATGAGTAGCAGTTCATGATGTGGCGGGTATCATTCCCAGTAATTTATGCTGGCAAAATCTGAAGAGAAACTAAGGCAGTCGTAAAGGCCCTTCGAGGAAGCCTATGCAAAAATTGTTTCTTCAATATGTTTTCTGAACACTTACGCAGTGCCAGGTTTTCCCACTAGGCCTTAATCTCAAATGCCTCAGAAAGTAGCCTAATTAAGGAGCCCGCTATCTAGATAGCGTGTCTGACAACCTTCCTCTATATGCAGCATTGAATAGCTCTAGCCATCCCCAAAAGTGCGCGCAAGTTTCAGCAGTCGAGCAGACCATACTCAAATAACGTGGTTTTAAGGCGAAAGCCTTTGATGTCCCATACTGGCGGTGTCCATACGTCCATGCCATGGAACGGTGCCAGTTGTGGCCTCTCACCGTCACACTCTTTCAGCAGTTACGTCGTTGTTGAGAGTGTAATAGAGGAAGAGAAACAACAACAAAAAATATAACAAATAAAAACAAAAAAGAGGTGGAATAGTCAGTTGAATAGCAAGAAGCTTTCACCGAACTCATTTTGAAATTTACAGTGTCCATCAATATTCTTTATAGAATATGCGAGAATCATTAGCCGATTTGAATATTCGGTAATACAGTGAAGTTAAGTGGCGAGAGATGGCAGGGGACAATTAGGAACTGCAAGACAGTGCAATTGAATTTTTTTTATGGACAGCGATTCTTCAGCAATCATCAAATGAATTGCAAAACGCATTCTGTCTGGCGATGCCATAGTGATATATCCTTAACCAAGAAAATCCATCAATTGTGTGAGAAAAGACATTTTTTTTACTATAACAAGCTTTTTATGTTGCACATTGTGTTTGATAAGTCAACACAGCGATTCAGTCATGAATCGTTCCTTAGTTTTGGGACTTAATCAGCACAAGTGTAGAATAGCGTACACAGTGAAGCAGTTGCAAGTTGAAGCATGCATTATTGATCACAATTGCTTTAAAGGTAGCGGTGCTTTGAAAAGGCCTTTTTTTTCGAACAATATCAAATCCACGACACGTCTCTTGCTTATGGAGCAAGAGCAAGCATTCACCTGGAACAAATAAACATTCAAATAATGAGTATTTATAGTGGTCTCGTCATATGTACTGAACATTCACTGCATTACTATTCGCTTGTAATAGTTTTACGTTTCTATACTCATGCATTCGTTACAAGCAACATTGCATGTTTCATCTTATTCTTAGTAGCCTGATCCAAATAAAACTTTTGTCAATACGCTATTAAAACTTTCTCTCTGTTCAAATGCAGTTTCAGTGTTTTCAGTCGGATCACATTATATTCGAGCGCTCCTTGGGCGAGAATGGTAGAGCGACCACTCTACTCTTCGCAGTACCAGCACAGAAAACAACATTTTGCATGCGGTTGACCTCTGAGCTCAGCCAATGTCTGCTTCTTCCTTGCACATGTGCCATAGCTTCAGCGCTATATTTATCGTGGTTCATACAGCGCCGCCCTGGCAATCGAAGCACGTAGTTCTCAGCCGCTTCCGCGGTCGAATCAGCATCGTATCATTGTTTCAGCGAGCGTCGTATCATCGTATCATCGGAGCATCGTATCAGCGAGCGGCCGCGGAAGCGGCCGCTCGCTGATACGATTCCAGCGCGTAACGTCGAAAGCTGGCTGTATTGTGGCTTATTCAAATGCAGTACTACGTATCCATTCACCCCATTCATCTTTTTTCTAAACGTTTGATTCAAAACAGAGGCGTCCTTGTGCGTAGGCAAATGGGCGAGAATAAAAGGTTCTACTCTTGTTGTTTTGTCGTGCAGCGTCAGACAGCTCACTAAACCAAATTTTTCGTGTTTGATAGATTTATGAATAGGCAGACGGCATGCAGTGGAAACCAGGGGGAAGAGGCAGAAGACACCCGGTACTTTGTCAAGAATAAAAGAATCATATGTTGCATCATGCGGCATAAAAAACTTCCATTTGATACCGCCGCCACGCCACTTAAACAGCACCGTGCCATCAAACATGCGATACGCATATAGTCTGCATGGTTTGCAAGAAGTTACGTAAGAGGGATCTCTGTTTTTGAAAAAACATGGCGACGCAGCGATGCTTGTTGAGCCATAGCTCATCGAGGTTCGTAGAGTCATACCGTTTCAATCACACTGCCGTAAGTTTTTCAAAAACGTTCTTTTCACCGTGTTAAAGGGGCCGTCTAACACTTTTGATGGCTTCATAGTTTTACATGTTTGTCTAGCTGGTTGCGTACACTGACGGCTTAAGAGATAAGTGCCGTAGAAACGGCATTGATAGGGCCACGCAGTGCAAAGCCATTCAGCATAGAGATATCAAAATACAATAAAATGGTTGCTTACCATCAACTCAATTTTCACTGGCTCACCTTACAGCGTTTCCCTCTCCCTCTGACGTCGGAAGGCTGCCCAATGAAATGAACTGAAAGCTCTACCGTACGGGAAGCTCGCATGACATATTGCCTGTTACGTCTTGCGTAATAAAGTGTCAGTGGTGTCGCAACGTGATTCAGACAGTTACGCGGCTCACTTCTATCTTTTTTTTTCGCTCTTTCAAGAATCACTTACAGCATAAGAAGGACGCCATTGCTATGGTAACAAACAAGGCGGTACTCGAAGAGGGAACGACACGTGCGAAACAAGCCAGCCCGCGAACGCTTGTGTATTGTTTTGTAGCTTTACTGGTATTTATTTTTGCAATGATGTGTATATATCAATGCTCTTACGTAGTTTTTTTTTTCTTTTTGTTTCTTGAAATAATGGCACCAGCATCTCCAGGGCGTTTTTTCAGCACATTGCGTTCGGCACATTCTTTGACCAGCTGGGCAGTTTTCAAGCTGAAAAGGTCGGAGAGCTTTATTGCCTATCGAGCTGAGGAAAAATCGTGCTAAATAAAAACAAAAGAAATAGTAATACCTATTTTGATGCAATTCTGTGATTACGTGCAACGTTACATTTATTCAATCATATGGCCGCAGCCTCCCGACGTCATTTCCGCTCGCAGTAGTTCTGGCATGCGCAACTACGAGTTATGCAGTCGGCACCATTGTGTTCCAGCTTTATAGGGCCCCTTTAGGCGGTGCGACACTGACTGACGACCCACACGGTAGGCAAAGCAAGGGCTAAGTGCCCTAAAACACGCCGTAAAATACAGTCTAACGCAACCAGTAAAAAAAAAAACACTCGTATGCTGCACCGAGGGAGCGAAGACAACATGTGACGAAGCCCGGATGTACTTGAACGGGGATCCAAGAAGATCACTCTCGCTGTTATTTCTCAGTATACACACTCAAAACGCGAAAATCACCATGTCATCTCTTCTTTTCAAGGTTCATAGAAATTCATCATTTGGAGCAAAATAGAGCTAACCTACAAGGTTTATAGGTTCTCTTACATGATGTTTCACTGAAGTCTCACGTTGATGCCTATGGCGCCCAATAGGGTCGCACGGTCATTTGAGAGCCCGAAAAAAGTGAGGTTTAAAACGGACATCATTAATTATAGGCTGGACATGGAACCGAAATACGTCAAAATTGGCATGTCGAATCTTTACTGAAGCAGGGAAAATCAAAACTAGGCAGCTTCATTTTCATTTTACGACCCCTTTAAGCTTTGTCTTCCTTCATGGTTATTATCTTAGCTCTGAAGAGCTCTCTCATTTCAAAGGTATTGATGGAAATACCTAGGAAGGCATCCGCATGGTGTTTGAGGTAGAGCGCCGGATGCCGAACCTATGAGGAGCGTGCCAGCGTTACCTTACGTACAGAACCCAAAAGATGCGCGCCCGAGAGAGGGCACATCCACTTCTCTTAGCCTACAACTTGTAAAGTGCGTACATCGTGCCGCTGCTAGTCAATCGGCAATCTTGATTTAACCATTCTACCACAGTATTTTCATTAGCACATTATATTTAATGGCAGCGTCTCCAACCTGCAATACTTCTACCTCGAAAACTTTATAAGCTGTTAAGGGATGGGCTAATTACTCGATGGTTGTAAACGGGCTGCGCAATGTTTTGTAGTGGAGTACTCGCTGTTATTGTTCATTTGCTGCTGTTTTGTTTTGTTTTTTTTAATCCAGACACAAAAACACACAGGTGTGTCTCTAGGTATATAGCATTCACTAAATTTGCTCGCTTCAGAAGTAGCCGCCACATTTTATACATTGTTCTATGCATCATAACGTTTTCACTCAATTTATCTTCACTGGCAGTATAAAGCTTCAAGTTGCGCGTTACGCGATTATGAGCAGTGCACTAGCGCTTCATCAATACGCTTATGATATAAAGTATGGTTATTATACATTTCAGTGTATTTGTTGCTTGGGAAACTACGTATATAATGCAAAGGAGTTATGCGGAGACCCGAAAGGGGTGGGAGAAATAAGAAAGTGAAAATAGACCACCAACCGTTAGTAGCACGAAGCCACTAGGAAGTCCGTGTGGATTGCTCAGAAAGACAGGCCTCTTAGTTGGCGCGAAATTCGCCCAGGTCCAGGGATCGAAACAGCGAGAAACGCCTTTCTGGATAAATGCCTTTCCATGGTGCTCACTTTACCAATCGATCTCACCAGGAAGCGGGATTTGGAGCGCAAAGGCGATTTTATCAACAACTGGAATCACAAGGACACAAGTATTGCAATTGAGTTCTGCTAAGACTGGCAAGGTGGTAGAAACGTTAAGCAAGAAAAAATAGAAAACCACCCATTAGTGCATGGTTGTCTACTGTTATTGTATTCCTTCTCATACTAATTATTTTTATAGCGTGGTCCCTGTTCGTCTTTCGTACCTAGAGGTTGAAACATGTTGGTTTGCCCTCTGTGCAGCCTCTCACTTTAGTTTCATTACTATTCATCATTCATCTGTAAAGCCATGCCCGTAGGTGGAACATGGAACTGTTTATTTAGTCAATAGCATATTATCACGCCGTTGTTGTTTTTTACCACTACCCTGTTGTGTGCGTGTGACGAGCTCAACTTTCGCAAGCGTATTACTGCGAGCACCTTCCTTCTTTGATCAGCTTCACCAAATGAAGTCTTTCTTATTTTATTCCAGTTCCTTTAGGTAAACTACTATCAAGTGAGGAATCTATTTAACCTGCCCGCAAGTATATTTCGCACATCTTTCATCTCGAAGACGCAGACAAGGTGTACACAGCCGCCGTGGAAGAAGTGGCCGGACGGTACGGAAAGACATGCACGTGGGAGCTGAAAAAGAGAGTGATGGGAATGCCAGATGTCGATGTAGCCCGGATCGTCATTGACACTCTGGGGCTACTGATCAGCCAAGACTACTACTTGTGCGAACTATACCGCTTGTACAAGAATTTACTACCCAACTCTAAGGTCATGCCCGGTGAGTCTTCTCGAACAAGAAGTCACCGGCTTTGCTTTTCTACACATACGTTACCGAAACTTGCGCAATAAAGTTAGGTAGCGTTGATTCCCATAATAACTTACCACGCTTGAAGATATAGACCTTAATGATTACTTTTAATGTTTCCGGTTGGTGTATTCGATGGTCATCTATTTACGCAATAAAATATCGCTTAGAAAAAACATACGTAGAATTGCGCTTGGAGACAGAGCAGCCGGGCTCGTAAAATCATTGCCAGCAACGCTGACTTTAAACTGCCTCCGGAGCTTGAGCAACAGATACCACACAATTTAGGGCACATTTATAATGGTGAGAAGTTATCTACGTACACACTTGCTAGCTTGTATACAGCTCCTAAGATATCAGTGGAGTTACTCACTGTGAACTCGATAGGGCTTCCACAGTAGCTCAAGCTTACACGTTCTGAGGGTTCGGCCTTTATGTAGGCTTGATACGATGAGAGAAACGCCATTAGTTGTTCACCGTTAGCCCAGCCAGGGTTGCCGCTGAATTTCCAGTGAAGTTTGCCTAATGACGAGCACAATGACGCCAAAAGTCGCCATTTTTCTTGAAATATCCCCAAAGAATTTGTCACAGTACATGTGTCTGGCGTGCCTAGGGATAAATATTGAAAATCATGTATAGCCCCATAAAGTACTGTATCTTTCATAAACTCCAGTTACATCACTCGCTTCACCAAGCGAGCGCTGAGAAAGGGCATACATGCACTAGAAGCACCCGTGAATCTAGCGCCTCATAACAAAATTTTGTGACAAGTTCGGTCATAGCGAATACAGGATGAAGCAGTCCCTACAAGATAGCGCCAGCGTGCATAACCTTGCTGCGCATTTCGAGAATTTCGCTGCAGTGGAATTATACGTCACTAAAGAGGTTTATTGGGCGAACCAAACGAGCGGGTGGAAGATTCCAGATAGTGCCAGGACGAGGAAGATGGAGGAGCTCGAGCGTCGATCTCGTGGTGCCTTACTCTGCCACGATGCTTGTTGTTCCCTGGTGTTGTCATCATTCCTTCATTATCGTTGCCCCCGTCGAGAAAGATGAAGCCATCCCGGCGATCTAACAGGTGGGAACGAGCGGGCCCAAGTACGGCTTCAAGCGGTCCATGTGAACAATATCGTATCTGACGAAGGTCACCGAGGGGCGTAAGTGGTTCAACGGCGAAATTGACGGGCGATGTGTGCTCTACCACGTGGTATGAACCATGGTAATTTGCAAGTAGCTTGGTAGTAGCTCGGCGGGATGGCCGGCGAAAATCTTCTGCGAGCGGGGCTATTCTCCGGTGGAGCTATCGTGGTTTGCGGCGAGTAGGTCGGTAACCCACCCGACTCGTCTTGAAACACGGACCAAGGAGTCTAACATGTGCGCGAGTCAATGGGTATCCCGAAACCCAATGGTGCAATGAAACTTGAAGGCTCCTAGCGGGCTGCGTTGCGATCCCGGACCGCACAGGGGTCTGATAAAGGGCGCAGCAATGGCCCGTCCAGGCACTCACACGTCGCCGGGGCGGAGCGAGAGCGCACACGTTGGCACTTGAAAGATGGTCTCGACGAGGCTAGAGGAAACTCTGGTGGAGGTCTGAAGTGATTCCGATGTGCAAATTGATCGTCCGATCCGGGTATAGGGGCGAACGACCAATCGAACCATCTAGTAGCTGGTTCCCTCCAAAGTTTCCTGTGATACACAACTGGTATCATTTACTAACAGATTACACCGCATTTTGGACAACTCATCACAAGCTGATTGAATCATTTTAGATTTTTCCAAAGCATTTGATAAGGTATGTCATAAACTTTTACTTCACAAACTAAGCCAACTGAAACTTGATCATAACGTGTTTAAATGGATTGAATGTTTTCTCACAAATCGCTCACAATTTGTTTACGCTAACGGGTATAATTCTTGTTTTACTGAAGTAGACTCCGGCGTTCCTCAGGGATCGGTTATTGGGCCTCTCTTATTTCTAATTTATATTAATGACCTTCCTGCCACATTAAATCCAGAATTCATTTATTTGCTGATGATTGCGTTATTTTTCGTGAGGTAAATAACATAATTTATTCATGTATTCTTCAATCAGACCTTAACACTGTTGATAACTGGTGCCGTACATGGTTAATGGAATTGAACATAAACAAATGTAAAGTCATGCACGTGTGCCACAGTGTTTGCAGTCAATTTATTTACTACTTAAATGACATACCTCTTGAATCTACTAACTCGTACAAGTACTTAGGCGTCCACATAACATCCAATCTCTCTTGGGCAATGCACGTCAAACAAATAATCAACAAAGCTAACCGTACGCTTGGGTACCTACGCCGTAACTTTTCCAAAGCTCCATCTTCATTGAAATTAGCCCTGTACAAAACATTAATACGACCTAAACTAGAATATGCTTCTTCGATTTGGGATCCCAGCCACAATAATTTAATTACATCGCATGAGCTAGTTCAGAATAATTCCACACGCTTCATATTATCGAACTACAATCGCACCGCCAGTATATCTGCAATGAAAAATGATCTGTCCCTGCCTACCCTGTCATTTCGAAGAGAAGTTTCCCGCCTATCAACTTTTCATAAATTGTATCACCACCCCATCTTGCGCGACGAACTTATTTTGCAACCCCAGTATTTTTCCAACCGTGTCGATCACCGTCACAAGGTTGGAATTATCACCTATCGTACTAACACAGCTGCGCAGTCGTTCCTGCCTCGTTCTTCTCAAATTGTTGCTATTAATGACAACCATCTTTTTCGTGATACCGTATCTAACATTGTATACGCAGGACCTATTTGATGCATGTTTTGTTTGTACGCTGACTTTTGCCTATAATCGTACTAGCGCTGTATTTTTCCCTCCCCACCATGTACCATGTGTTATTCAATGTAATCCACTCCCCTCTGTAATGCCATTTGGCCCTGAGGGTATTATAAATAAATAAATGAATAAATAAATAATTAAAACAAAGCATTGTGAGGGCCGTTGATCGGGGCTGATGCAATGTGATTTCTGCCCAGTGCTCTGAATGCCAAAATGAAAAAATTCAAAAAAGCATGGGTAAACGACGGAAGTAACTATGAGCCTCTTGTGGGCCGTGAGCTGGTTTTTCGCCAGCTTTTCCGAGGTCATTTTACCGACCTCGATGCCATTCCCGTCTCCTCGTGGTGCCCCACGGGCAACGTGAGAGTTTTGCTCTCGCGGCTAAAGGGAATGAAGATTTCCTGGGTGTAAAATCCTCACGCCTGAGCCCAAGTTCTTACGGCAGAGGCAAAAGGAGATATGGGGCTGGCTCCCCCATATTGCTAAATTTGACTTGGCCTGAACTAGAAAAAAGAAAACAAGAAAAACGTGCGTTAGCAGACGCCCGTCCCAAGCGGTAATTCACAGTCCTGTGTTGTTGCCGGTGCTGCCCCCCTGGTGGTGGTGGGAGCAATGCTGATCCCCCAGGGGAAATGTGTTCAATTTGTGATAGAAAGTTCACAACTAAACGAGGGCTGAGTGTCCATATGACAAGATCCCGCAGAACTCGGAAGGATTCACAACAAGACATGAAACCCTTGAATGCTGATGCTGGATCTTGGGACGAGAGCATATGTACGGAAGCTCAGGAACCGAGAACAATGCTTCGTGGTGATGTGGATACTTCTGGCGGACAAGAATCTGTTCCTTCTGTACCTACTCAGGTGTCCCTCTCTCGAACGGATTTTTTCAGTCTGTTCGTGGATGCCGAAGGGATGAGTCCAAAGTTAGTGTTACCATGATGACTCAGGGTGCTTCTGCTGTCCAGGATAAGGCTAGTCCCGTGGTGACCTGGAAAAGGACAGGTGCTCGACCTAAGGTTCCTAACGTACAAACTACTCAGGTCGCTCCAGCTGTTGCGTCTCGTAATGTCGGTGAGGTGGTTAATGGTTCGTCATCCTTTGTTACTCCAGATATCGTGCCTCAGTGTGGTGATTCTATGGCTCGAGGGGACAACCTTATGGAAGGTCCTTTGGATGTCTCTCCGGTTATAGCCCTTGAGTCCTCAGTTGGTAACCGTTCCTCTACAGGGATGAATACGGAGAGACCCCGTCCACCTAGGCTAATGGATTTGTTGTCGGATTCATCTGATGAGGATGTGGAACTACAGCATCATACATGTAAGGATTGTGGCAGGGCTTTCTCGTCACTTGTTAGTTTAAGTCAGCATAGACGACATGCCCACTTTAATGCAGATAATGCTGACATTGTTATTCATCGAGACAAGCCTAGGTGGTCTAAAAAGGAGTCGTTCCTGTTAGTCAAGAAGGAAGTAGAGCTTATTAGAGATGGGGTCAAAAACCTGAACCAGGAGTTACACCGTTGCTATGGGGCAAGAACCTTCGATTCTATAAAGCCACACAGGCATAACACTGCGTATAGAAATCTGGTACGTGAGCTGCTTGGTGATTCAGCAGTCTCGAAGCCCCAGAGTCCACACATCCATACTCCACCTCCTGGCTGGGGGGTTGAGGAGCCTGTGGACTCGCGTCAGGCGTGCTTAAACGAGATTCGGAGACTTGTTAGCACAGCCAGTCCACGTAGTTTCTTTGCCCCAGTGCTTTGGGAGGTGGGAAAACGGCTGCTTGATGGGAAGAACGTTGGGATGGACTGGAATAATTACATTAGACAGAACTTTTATAGGGATAGAAAGAGTCCCCCTCAACGTGTTTTTTCAGCAGCTGTTCCCTCTAGCAATAGGAAAAAGAGGAAGCAGGAGTATGCGCAGTTACAACAGATGTTCAGGAAAGACCAGGCGAGAGCCGGCAGGCAGGTCCTGGATGGCCAAATATCATGTCAGGTTGATGACCCTGATTCTTTCCTGAGTGAGTGGAAGTGGGTAATGGAAAGTCGTAACGAACCTCGGCTACCTCGACCGAACATTGATGCACACGGAGACAGAAATCCTATAGGGCCGGTTACAGCTCAGCACATAAAAGGAGCATTTCCGGTAGCCAATTCATCTCCTGGCCCAGAAGGATTCACGGTTAAGGAAGTATGATGTGTGCCAGTAGTGATCCTCCAATGGCTACTAAATATTCTTCTCGTCCAAAAGCGTCTTCCGATTTTCTTATGTTCTGCCAGAACCGTTTTCATTCCTAAAGTTGGTGCAGCAACCTCCTTTTCCCAATTTCGCCCCATTACGGTGGCCCCAGTTCTACTTCGTCTTTTATATAAAATTTTGGCAAACTGTCTGCAGGCAATAGCCCTGCTGGATTGTCGCCAAAGAGCGTTCTCTCCGGTAGATGGCTGCGGTGAAAATGTTCACTTGCTTGGTACTGTATTACATGAAGCAAGAAGGGAGAGAAGGGCGCTGTTTATGGCCTCCGTAGATATAGCCAAGGCGTTTGATAGTGTCACGCTTGATGCCTTGGTAGTAGCGCTACAAAGGAAAGGAATCGCTGAGAAATTTGTCGAATACATCCGCCAATTTTATGAGTTGGCTACTACAGTCCTCAGTTTTCAGAATAGGTCACTATTAGTTCGGCCTTCCAGGGGGGTTAGGCAAGGGAATCCCATGTCGCCTATACTCTTCAACTTGGTAATAGACGAGTTTCTGGCTGAGCACTGTAAAGAAGAGATTGCTTTTGTATCTGCCAACGACTTGGGTGAGCTGAATGTCTCGGGTATGGCTTTTGCTGATGACCTCATCGTATTTGCATCAACGCCGCAGGGACTGCAGTACAAATTACTCAGTCTTATGTTTTTTATCAGTAAGCGTGGGTTAAAACTGAATCCATCGAAGTGCCAATCACTGGCGATGATTCCGGCTGGGAAAGAGAAGTTAGTAAAGATTGATCCAACTGTGAAGTTTTACATCGATAATTTGGCTATCCCAGCGGCGGCAGGTGAGACGGAATGGCGGTATCTGGGCATTTCGTTCAGTGCTCGTGGGACACGAACTAGGTTGCTACATAATAAACTTAAGATATACCTAGAAAACATAAGAAAGGCTGCTTTAAAGCCACATCAACGCCTAGTTATACTACGTTTCTATCTCCTCCCGCATTTATATTATCGCCTTATTCTGGGTCCGGTGTCACGCAAACATTTGATGAGGTCAGATAAGATGATTCGGTTATCGGTAAGGGACTGGTTAAAGCTTCGGCATGATGTTTCTCTGGGAGCTTTTCATGCGAGGGTGCCACATGCAGATTGGGAATACCATCTTTAAGGACAGTCATGCCTTACCTACGCCTACGCCAACTTAATGCCCTGGCAGTGTCTGAATATGGATGTTGCAAGAAGACCCACAAGATGACATACGTTCAAGAACTTGTGCGGCAGTCAGAGGCCATGTTGCTGTGTAAAGGGAGTATAATAAATTCCAAAAAGCTAATCAGAAGTTTTGGACCAAATACTTCCTTGGCAGCACAGATGGATCAGCTCTTAAAGAGGTGGATAACGCTCCTGGGGCATCGGCATGGGTGGCTGAAGGAACGCGATTCCTTTCAGGTAGGGAATTCATTAATGCGCTTAGAGTTCGCTTTAACACCGTGCCTACCTTGACGAGACTAAAACGAGGCCAGGGCGAAACAAAGCTGTGTAGAGCGGGGTGTGCTTAAGAGGACACTTTTAGGCACATACTACAGAAATAGGCTGCAGCGATGGCGTAGTGGTTAGAGCATCCGCCTCGCATGCAAAAGATCCGTGGCTCAAATCCCGGTGCCGCGCAGTTCCCAACCGGATAAAAAAAATCCGCGTGGTGATGGAACTGCATTAAGAGGCCTAGGGTGCGGCCTCACCGGTAACCACAGCCGGGAACGCACTCCCTCACCAGAGAAGGATTGGCCACCCTGGTGCAGTATCTGGCCACTACCTCCCACATGCATACGTCAAATAACTCACGGCCCTCAGTCCCCAGCAGCTGCGAAGCAACTGACCACGGCGGCGTTCAGATCTGCAACGCAGCAGAGGGTGCTAAGAATCTCTGGATCCGGACAGGGCGCCATTGGAACCTGAACTTGGCAACGTTTAATGCTAGAACCTTATCTAGTGAGGGAAGTCTAGCTGTACTATTCGAGGAGCTAGAGGGTGTTAAATGGGATATAATAGGGCTTAGTGAGGTTAGGAGGACAGATGAGGCCTACACGGTGCTACAGAATGGGCATGTCCTTTGCTATCGGGGCTTGGCTGACAGAAGAGAACTGGGAGTGGGGTTCCTAATTCACAGAAACATAGCTGGCAAGATAGAGGAATACTATAGCATTAATGAAAGGGTGGTAGGTATCGTACTTAAACTGAATAAGAGATACAAGATGAAGGTGGTACAGGCTTACGCGCCTACATCCAGCCATGATGATGCTTCAGTTGAAAGCTTCTATGAAGACGTGGAATCGGCAATGAGTAAGGTAAAAACACAGTATACAATACTGATGGGAGACTTTAATGCAAAGGTAAGAAAGAAGCAGGCTGGAGACCAGGCAGTAGGAGATTATGGCATCGGTACTAGAAACGCCAGAGGAGAGCTACTACTAGAATTCGCAGAACGCAATAATTTACGGATTTTAAATACCTTCTACCGAAAATGAGGAAACAGCAAGTGGACATGGAGGAGCCCTAATGGCGAAAATAAGAACGAAATGAACTTTATAATGAGTGCACACCCAGGCATCGTGCAGGATGTGAAAGTGGTTGGCAAGGTACGATGGAGTGACCATGGAATGGTACGGTCTCGAATTCGCCTAGATTTGAGGAAGGAACGACAGAGACTGATACGCAAGAAGCCAATCAATGAGCTAGCACTGAGAGGCAAAGTAGAAGTATTCAGTCTCGCTTCAGAACAGGTACTCGGCTCTTAGTGAGGAAACCAACCTTAGCATAAATACAGTGAATGATAATCTGACGAGTCTCATTACGGAATGTGCAGTGGAAGTTGGAGGCAGGGTAGTTAGACAGGACACTGGCAAGCTTTCCCAGGAAACGAAGAATCTCATTAAGAAGCGTCAAATCATGAAAGTCTCAAGTACAACAGACAAAATAGAACTGGCAGAGCTTTCGAAGTTGATTAACAGGCGTAAGGTATCTGATGTAAGAAGGTATAACATGGAGGGAATTGAACACGCTCTGAAAAACGGAGGAAGTGTCAAAGCAGTGAAGAGGAAACTTCGGATAGGCAAAAATCGGATCTATGCACTAAGGGACAAAGAAGGCAAAATAACAACCAATATGGATAGGATAGTTAAACTATCGGAGAAGTTTTACAGAGATCTATACAGTAGCCGAGACAACTACGACCTTAATACTATAAGAACTAGCAGTAACCCAGATGACACCCCACCAGTAATGATAGAAGTCAGAAAAGCTTTGGAGAGCATGCAAAGAGGCAAAGCTGCTGGTGAGGATCAGGTAACATCAGATCTGCTGAAAGATGGAGGACAGATTGTGTTAGAAAAACTAGCCACTCTGTGTACGAGGTGTCTCCTGACGGGAAGAGTACCAGAGTCTTGAAAGAACGCTATCATCATCTTAATACATAAGAAAGGAGATGACAAGGACTTGAAGAATTACAGGCCGATTAGCTTGCTCTCTGTAGTATACAAGCTATTTACAAAGGTAATTGCTAACAGAGCAAAGAAAACATTAGAATTCAATCAACCGAAGGAACAAGCAGGATTTCGAACAGGCTACTCAACAATCAACCACATTCATACTATCAATCAGGTAATAGAGAAATGCTCAGAGTATAACCAACCACTATACATAGCCTTCATAGATTACGAGAAGGCGTTTGATTCAGTAGAAATATCAGCCGTCATGCAGAAACTGCGGAATCAGGGCATCGATAAAGCATATATAAACATCCTGGAAGAAGTCTACAGGGGATCAACTGCTACCATAGTTCTTCATAAAGAAAGAAACAGAATACCAATCAAGAATGGTGTAAGGCAGGGGGACACAATCTCCCCAATGCTATTTAGCGCGTGCTTACAGGAGGTTTTCAGAAGCCTAGAATGGGAACAGTTAGGGATAAGAGTTAATGGACAGTACCTTAGTAACCTGTTCTTCGCCGATGACATTGCATTGCTGAGTAACTCAGGGGACGAATTGCAACTCATGATTACGGAGTTAGACAAGGAGAGCAGAAACGTGGGTCTTAAAATGAATCTGCAGAAAACGAAAGTAATGTACAACAACCTCGGAAAAGAGCAGCGCTTCGAGATAGGTAATAGTGCACTTCAAGTTGTAAAAGACTATGTCTACTTAGGGCAGGTAATAACTGCGGAGCCGAACCACGAGATTGAAGTGACCAGAAGAATGAGAATGGGGTGGAGCACATTTGGCAAGCACACTCAATTGATGACAAGTAGATTGCCACTATTCCTCAAGAGGAAGGTATATAACAGCTGTATCTTGCCGGTACTTAGCTACGGAGCAGAGACGTGGATACTTACAAAGAAGGTTCAGCTTCAGTTGAGGACGACGCAGCGAGCAATGGAAAGAAAAATTGTAGGTGTAACCTTAAGAGACAAGAAGAGAGCAGAGTGGATTAGGGAACAAACGGGGGTTAAGGATATCATAGCTGAAATCAAGAAGAAGAATTGGACATGGGCCGGGCATGTAGCGCGTAGACAGGATAACCGCTGGTCGTTAAGGGTAACTGACTGGATTCCCAGAGAAGGCAAGCGGGTTAGCGGGAGACAGAAGGCTAGGTGGGCAGATGAGATAAAGAATTTTGCGGGTATAAATTGGCAGCAGCAGGCACAGGACTGGGTTAACTGGCGGAACATGGGAGAGGCCTTTGTCCTGCAGTGGACGTAGTCAGGCTGATGATGATGATGATGATGACTACAGAAATGTCACGGTACGCATCACACAAGAATCCAATGTCACGATATGTTGGTGAGATATGTTGCTAACAGATGCAGGGATCTAGGCTTCTCAGTTCTAGAAGAACCCCACTATAAGACAAGCTCGGCGGTCGAAATTCCCGACCTTGTGCTGAAAAGGGATGGCCAGGCTCTCATTGAAGATGCTCAAGTGGTTGGAACAAGGATTAAGCTGTCTGACACCCTTGTTGTAAAAACAAGTAAATATATGAATCACGAGTTATGCACCCTTGCCTCAAAAGATAGAACCCCAATCCTGTCAACTATAACGCTATCTTACAGGAGGGTTCGGGCTAAGGAAACTGTAAACATTCTGAAAGATCATGGCTTTATAGCCAATGACTTTGTAGCGGCGAGAGAAGAGAGACGTGAGATGACGTCGAAGGCGGCCGATGGGGCCGTGCCAATCTCGCCACTTTATTCCAGGCCTGAGGCGGAGCCACGTCGGCTACCAGCGTCCGCCACGCCAGGCGTGTCAGCTCGTTCTAATTCTCGCGCAGCCTGAGCTCGCGCCAGCTGCGCGAGAGACGCGGCGCGGTGATGGAAAAAATGACGATGGTGATGATGGCACTACAGGGCTCCCCCCCTGCGCCAGTATCTGCGGCTGGGTGAACGTCGGTATCTGAACCAGGGATTGGTGCTGGTCTGTCTGGAACGCACCCAGTGTGGGCTGGGCCAGCGTGGTCTGCGTGGGCAGCATGGCCTGCAGCTGTTGGAGCGTCAGTGGCTGTCCCGGGACTATGGCAAACGAGGGGGGTGACATCCTGCGTGGCAGTGCCAGAAAGATGTTGGGCCTTGGCCCCAGGTTCTGTGGAATGACAAGCGTTGGGGTGCCAGGCGATCCTGGATGTTCTCCATGGGGCCTGGGCCCCGTCTGAGGTCCCAGGGTCAGGCCCGTGGCATGGGGTGGCCGCAGCGTCAGCTGGATCCCCTGTATCTGTCCCATAGAGCTCTGGGCCTGCCCCAGTGTGCCTTGTATCAGAATCGGGCTGTGGCCCAGGCCCGGAATGTACTGGTTCAGCAGGAAAGTGCCGTGCGCAGGTCCAGCCGGAAACATGCCCGGCTGCGCTGCCGCGGGGTTCCCGATGAGCAGCGGACTCCCCGTGTTGAGCCCCATCGCGGCTCCACGCTGCACCGTGGTCGCAGGCTGCGGCGCCGGTACAGGCGCGGGCCGCGGTGTGGCCTTGTGCTGGGCCGCCCGGGGAGACTGGGACCGGGTGGTCGCCGCTGCCGAAGGCGTCGTCATGTTCGCGCTGCCGCTCGATAGCTTGGGCAGGATCTGTGGCTGTTTCGGCTGGATGAGCCGGGGGGCACCAGAGGTGCGAGGACAGGGGCTGGCTGAAACCACCTGTGCGACGCCGAGTCTCGACGCAGGTGCCTGCTGCGGTGCCACGGGAAGAGGGGCGACGGTGGCAGTTGCTTTGGTGGTTGCCGGTGTCGACGCCGACGATGAGGGCAGGCTCTGGCTCCGCGAAGGCACGGCACTGGGGCCCGTCGTAGACCACGAAACAGAGACAGGGACAGGGGCGGGGAGCGGGGACGCCGAGGGTGGTCGGCTGCTGGCCAGGGAGGTGCGAATGGAATGTGGCGAGGCACCCGGCAGGCCATTGCTGGCACCAGTGGCAGGTGGCGGACCGGTAGGGGGCACCGTCGAGGGGCTGACCAGCAGCTGCGGCGAGGAGGAGGCCGAGACGTCTGAGCTGGTGGTCGCGGAAACGGCGAGGGCCACGGTGTCACGTGCCGTCGCTTGCTCTGCGTGCGCTTGCGTGCGTACCTTGCTCTGCGACGCCGGGGAAACCTGCCTGGTGCGGGTAAACGGAAGCGGACGGTATGTGTTGCCGCTGCGGGCGAGCACTGCAGTGCAGAGGGCATCGTAAGGCTGCGGGCTGGTGCTTGAAGTGGCAGCGAGATGGCGCAACTCTACCGGTAGGGCGTCGAGAAGAATGGCGTGCATCAGCAGCTGGTCCGTGATGCCATTCACCGCAAGAACGGCGTCGAGCTGCATAAACCATACCTTGGGGTAAGTTGATTGGTACGGCGGCACTGGTGGGCAGAGTTGCGGGAACATGGCCGCGGGCCGCTCGGCGAAAGGCGTGTTCTCCGGGTCACCAATGTAGCGGCGCGACAAGAGGAGACGTGAGATGACGTCGAAGGCGGCCGATGGGGCCGTGCCGATCTCGCCACTTTATTCCAGGCCTGAGGCGGAGCCACGTCGGCTACCAGCGTCCGCCACGCCAGGCGTGTCAGCTCGTTCTAATTCTCGCGCAGCCTGAGCTCGCGCCAGCTGCGCGAGAGACGCGGCGTGGTGATGGAAAAAATGACGATGGTGATGATGGCACTACAACTTTAAAATATTAACTATCCATTGTCTTCAGGGAGGCCGGCGTTGCTTCTCTACACACCAGCGTATCACCACTGCTTTATGAGGGCGAAGAAGGGGGAGAGTACCAACACACTACACAGGAGATTAACGGTCCTACTGCCAGTACAGTAGTAAGATCTTGGCCGGTGGCTTTTCTGCGTTCCACAGGAGAGGTTGTTTCCGAGTACGGAATATGCCCTTGAACGTACTGCGGCCAGAGAACGCCGTTGTTGAGATTTAAAAAAAGCCAAATGCCTCGTCATCTAATTAGTGACGCGCATGAATGGATTATTGAGATTCCCACTGTCCCTATCTACTATCTAGTGAAACCACAGCCAAGGGAACGGGCTTGGCAAAATCAGCGGGGAAAGAAGACCCTGTTGAGCTTGACTCTAGTGTGACTCTGTGAAGAGAAATGAGAGGTGTAGCATGAGTGGGAGGTCACGGGATACGGCCTCGTTTCAGCGGGGTCCTCCTGGCCGCCAGTGAAACACCACTACTCTCATCGTTTCCTTACTTACTCGGTGGAGCGGGAAGCGGACCAATGTGTTGTCCACGCTTCCAGCGCCAAGCGATGGGCCCTTGGTTTCTCTTCGGGGTGCCAGTTGGGCCGGCGCGACCTGTTCCGAGGACAGTGTCAGGCGGGGAGTTTGACTGGTACGAGCGCTCATGCTTTTGGTTGGTTGCCCGTTGCATCGGCTCTTGGAAGATTTCGCCGAAAGAGATATTTGGAGCTGGAACGGTCTTTTTGACCGTTATTCGACCGATAGAGGCGATACCCGGGCTCGGCCAATGGCGGGTGTGAGCCGGCCCCACTATGACATCTAGTCGGGCCGTGCACGAAGTTTCGCCCGATGGGGCGGGTTCTCCCGCGAACCCGACTGAACAAGAAGCGACGAGCGGCATGGCAAGTACGGAACCCACTACTGCTCAAGCTCATTTCTGTCCTGCGAGACCAACAGCGGGTGCGAGCGAGGAAGATGCCGGTTCTTCCGTTTCGGAGGTCACTGCGGTCGCGATCGGACACAGGGTGAATCCGGGCACTCGGATGCAGGCTCGGGCGCGCGAGACTGAAGACGAGATCTCCCGTTTCTGCGCGGACTCCGCAAACCGCAACACGGTGAGTGCCCTAAACTACATCATGTCCAGGGTCTTCGAGCTGGTGAACCTGTGCTCTGACATGCGGGAAGACGCGGCCGCGGAGCGGGGCGCGGCCCTGGCGCTGCACGGGCAGTTGGTAGACGCGCACCGGGAGATCGCCGGCCTGCAGAGCCAAGCGTTAGTGGCGGAGCGACCCCCGGTTGGAGACATCCTGGGCGGCCTGGCGGTGGCTCCTGCTGTTGGTCCTGCGCATGCTGTGCTTGCTGCTGGGCCTGGCGTCCAGGTGGCGACGGGCGCCACGCCTACTGGTCTGGCTGTTCCTGGTGTTCCAAGCTACGCCGCAGTGGTCCGGGCGGGCGAGCCGGCCGGCATCCCTGGTGCTGGGCCGGCTGGTCCTGCCGGACTCGTTGGAGCTGCTCCTGGCATGGTGTCTGGGGTCAGACATGAACACGTGGCATTCCTGACACCGGTTGGAGCGATGGAGGAGCCGGCACGGGACGTGGTCCGACTACTAAAGGTGAACATCGACCCTGTGGCAAAGGACATTCGGGACATCATGCTAAGGCATACCAGGTATGGCGTCACGGTTTTCACCAACAACGCACAAGCAATCACAAACATACAGAACGCCATAAACGAAAATGCAGTCACGCGCGCCGTCATGACCATTCGCATCCACGCCCGCCAAAATCCCCACGTGAGGTTTTCCGGAGTAGACCCCGATTTAGGACCCGAGGAGTTCTTCAGACTCCTCGACGAACGTAACCCCACCCTCCAGATAGGGGCGGACATATCGAAGGTCAAAGTGACGTTTCGAGAACGTGGGGGAACTAAAGCTTATATAGTAGAGGTCGATCCGGAGGCCTTTTGCAGAATCATGGCCTCTCCGCGGTTATCGGTCGGGTGGACGATGGTGCTTGCATCGGAAGACCTACACGTGCCCACATGCACCTTTTGCGCGTCTTATGGGCACGGAAGAAGTTCGTGCCCCGCCGCAGCGGACCGGACAGAGGCCGTCTGCACGAAGTGTGGGGCCGAGGGCCATGTGGGGGCTGCATGTCCCGTAAGAATGGGTGACGCAGCGGTCTGTTGCCCGGCCTGCCGCCGGGTCGGGTTTGAGGCGGCTGGACACCCGACCGGCTTCCCGGGATGCCCGTTGCTACTAAAGAAGGTGGCGAGGCTGAGGCGTGCATGCACTCTGGCGGCGCGTAACGGCGAGGGTAGCGCCGTGGGGTGGCTACGGGGAGGGTTGTTGCGTCTGGCGTTCATGCAAGTCAACTTGGATCACGCCAGGTCCTCTCTGAGCAACTTGTGCGATCGCATGATAGAGACCGACACACACGTCGCGGTAGCTTGCGACCCATATAAACCGAAGGGGAAAATGCTCAGCCTACCTGCAGGATTTACGGCTTTTGCCTGCGAGGAAGAACCGTCGGCTATCGTACTGTTGAGGCGGCCACCGTTCGACCTGTGCCCCGTGATGTTGTCGAAACATGTGGTGGAAGTCTATGGGCAATATCACGACTCCCACTTTACTATAGTGTCGGTACTACTATAGTGCCACACAAGCCGATGGACACGACACTCCGGGTGGTTCAGGAAGTGGTGTCGAAGTTGCGTTCTCCACAGGTCATTGTAGCCGGTGACTTTAACGCCAAGCACCGAGCGTGGGGTCCCAGAGCCGGGGACGATAGGGGCGCGCAGATCATGGAGTTCGCAGCCGCGGCAGGCCTGGTCGTCATGAATGACCCACAGTCCGAGCCGACCTACGAGACGGCATACACCGCCAGCTGGATCGATCTGACCCTGGCGACGCCCTCGGTCCTGATGGCGGGATACACATGGATCGTACGCTCCGATGTCTGATATTCAGAACATAGGAACATAGAAGTTCGAATAGGATCCGACGAAAGAGTAGCCCGCAAACGCCTAACAAGATACGAACAGCAAGAGCTCTTGCGCTCGCTAGAGAGAGAGCCTTGGTTCGCGAAGATCATCTGCTCACAACAACGTTCCGCAGAGGCACTAGATTTCATCTTGGGGGCCTTTTATGGAATTTTCGAGAAACACCTGCGACGCCAGCTCAGGCCAGTTAAGTCGAACACCAGGGGAAACTCTTGGTGGACACAAGCTCTGGCACAAGAGCGTAAAAAGGTAAACGCCGTGCGGAGACGCTTTCAAAGAGCAAAAAGCGACGACGTTAGGGCCCCCCTCAAAATGGACTAAAGTCGCGCATTGGCACGGTTTCGTCTGTGGGTCGTGGAGGCAAAGGCCCAATACGAAAGAGAATGCCATATGGCGTGTTCGCGCGGAAACGTCTTTTCGACGTCATATAGAGAATCTTTTGGCAGAAACCGCCCACCAAGGTTCCCGCCCCCGCTCAAGCGAGCTGACGGCTCGATGACTGCGACACATCTCGAGTCGGCGGTCCTCCTACTCGAGACGCACATCGCGGTGGGCGACCCGAGCAAAGACTTGCCCGAGCACGCCGAGGCCAGGCAAATTGGCCGCAAGGCCATACAATCTTAACGAGGTAGATGTCCCATTTACCGAGGCGGAGGTACGCGAGGTGATTGAGGCGATGCCACCGCGTTCGTCGCCGGGGCCGGACGCAATAACGCCGCTCCTCGTGAAGGGCCTATTTAAATTGCACGCGCGGTTCGTAATGTTTGTACTCAACGCGGCGCTCACGCTTGGATATTTCCCTCGCTGTTGGCGCCGCGGCAGGATAATTTTCATTCCGAAACCCGGCCGGCCTTCCGAGCTCACAACGTCATATAAGCCGATATGTGTGAATTCGGTTCTGGGCAAGATCCTCGAACGACTCTTGAACGGCCGCCTCTATCACTTCCTATCTAAGCACGGGCATATCCACGACCATCAGTATGGATTCATACATGGTAGAAGTGCGGTGATGGCCTTAGTTCACCTAAAAGAGACCCTCTTACAGCTGAGAGTCTCAAAGACGCCCGCGGTTCTGATGTCAATAGACTTCCAGGGCGCTTTCGATAGCGTATGGCATCCTCGAGTGCTCGCGTTTTTCCGCGAGCGCCGCGTGCCGGCTAATCTATATCACATGCTCAGGACATTCCTCCAACAGCGGTCGGTGGTGTTTCGATCAAACGCTGGCGAACTGGTGGCATACCCCTCGTTGGGGAGTCCACAGGGGTCCCCAATCTCACCCATGCTCTGGAACGTGGTGATTCATGACCTGTTATGCCTCCCATTCCCTACGGGCATCACAATTGAAGCGTACGCCGACGACACCATCGTTGTCATCCCGGCGGAATCGCGAGAGCGCTTGGGAGAGGTTGGGTCCGCTGTCTTAAAAAACATAGTGAGGTGGACCATTGGGGCAAGGGTCACCCTCAGCACGGAAAAAACATACTGCGTGCTATTCTCCAACGGACACCGTGGTATGGAAAAATGGCGCCCGAGTATACGCCTAAACCCAGCAGACAAAAAACTCACGTACAAAGACTCCTTGAGGATACTCGGAGTCGTCTTCGCCACTCGCCTCTCTTTCTTTAAGCATGCCGATTACCTTAAAGAAAAGACCAAACTGCTGGTTGCGAAGATCGGGGTACTTTCTGGAATGCAGGGTGGGCTGTTGCGCCCCGAACAGAAGGTGACGCTGTATATAAACGTCATCTTACCTGCCATTATGTATGGTTCACCAGTTTGGTGGGACGCGATATGCCCCGACTGCCGCCTCAATCCCCGCGTTACCTCCCTGCAGGGCGCGGTTCTACTCAATTTGTTGGGGGCGTTCAAGACTACACGAACGACGGCAGGCACTTCAAGTGCTCATGAGAGCACCGCCCATCACTCTAGAATTGGAAAGGGCCAACGCGGAATTCGAACTACTAATCGCTCGCAAGCCAATTCGTTACGGACTACTGTCCGTGCGTCCAGATCGCGTCCTGCCCACACTGGACGTCTGGCAGGAACACCCCGCGGCCCGATGCGCCTTCCGCTTTCTTAGACTCACGAGGGACGAGGCGCGACGAATGGCCCGCTTGCCGGGATTACACATTTACACGGACGGTTCGTATACCTATCGCCTGGCAGGAGCGGCGTTTATCGTATTAGGACCAAGTGAGCTCATCGGAGTAGTAGGAAGATACCAAGTTGAGAATGCCATCAGCGCGTATTGCACGGAAGTCATAGCGATGATCGAGGCGTTGCGATACGTCAAAAACAAGTGCTCAGTCGCCACCGTCAGGCTATATACAGACTGTCTGTCCCTGCTACAGGCGATATCTGAATACAAGACCACCGACCCGAGAGTCCGGGATGTGAAGGCTCTCTTAAATGACATTTCAGCCACGACAGAGATTACACTTTATCACGTTCCGGGACACTCCGGCCTGTTGGGAAACGAGCTGGCGGATTTTCTCGCAGCTCGCGCGGCACGATTGGGCGACGCGAGGCAGGCCCCGCTCACTCTGAGAGCGGTCCGCAGTATCCTGAGGAGAGAGCAACTGCGTCGCTGGGATTCCGACTGGAGGCAAAACAACGCCGACACGGACTTCTTTAAATGGGTAACACATGTATTAGACGCGCCTTCTTGGTTTCCGCCCAACCGAACCCTCGTGACCCTGCTAACGAGGCACGGCCGATTTCATTCATATTTTCACCGATTTAATCTGCTCGCGGAATCCGTCTGTTCGTGCAGTGCAACATGTGAGAGAACCGATCATTACCTGTACTACTGCCCCCTTACGACACAGATAACGGGGAAAATAGAACCACGAGCCGACTTCGACCAAAGAAGATATGCGTCTCTGTTGTGACACGCGAGAAATCGCGCATTGTACATTAGACTAGTTAAACTGGTCGGAGACACGATCCCCAACCTCGCTTGAGTACGGCCTGCATTTCGCGTCACCCGTTCTTGCGTTTTGTACGCGTTAAATTAACGGGACGTCATGTATGAAAAACCGAACACACACAAAGAACACACCCGCGCGATTGGGACGATGTGGGGGCAGGGTCGCCCTGTAGGCCATGTACTGGCGAGGGTGAGAACCTCGGCGGCCTCTGCCTTGCCACATTGCCCCGGTCGGCGGGCAAAGACTGAGGTGAGATCGTGACACCATCACCGTTCGACAACAGCCATTATCGTTGGACAGTTCACCAATCTTACGACCACGACAGTGCACAAAGGACTCGCCACGAAGAGGACACCGTGAACACGAGAAGACTGGAAACTTGGCGCCGATTACAAGCACTGCAGTGCAGTGATTACGTGCAATGCAGTTTTTTTTTCACAACTTTACTTTTCTTGCTGGGCTGGTCCCAGCCAAGCCTCTTTGTCAATTACTAAACGCCCCGCGAGGTATACGTGCTGGTTGCGCCCTTAGGACAAAATATGCGTTACCGCGGCCCACCTTTTTTTTCTTCTTTTCAATATCGGCTTTGTACCTAAATTTGCACTTTGAATATTTTTAAAACCCATTTTCATTTATTTGTTATTGGCATTAAACCTGATATGCATTATGCAGGGACAGGTTCTCCCACACCTTTATTTTTGGCTTTCCTTTTCTAAGCAGTGGGAATGAAGTTTGGATTGGGGCGGGGCCAGCTCGCGCTTGTGCCTGTTCAGCGTTCGCTTCGCTGCTGCAGTTTTCCGAGAATACGTCAATAATTTCCATATTTAAGCTTCTAAATCTTAGCAGGGGTTGTTTTTAAACACATAGGGACTCCATTCGACACGTTAGTTTGATTAAAAAGAGGGATTTTCTATTATTATTCTTGATTTCATTTCTGGCCCATTGGCTTCTATGGCCATTATGGCCGCCCAAGCGGGTATGCGCCATGGCTCAGTCAACACAGGCTCCTTAGGCAATCATGCCCGCAGGTGGGCAGTAAGTTTCAAGTACGAAATCCGGAACATCTCGTCACCGGATTTCCGTCACCGGCCGACATATCGTCAACGATAGCACTGGACTTCGTAATGGAAGCATTCTATAAAATCTTCCAAGGCCACCAGCATAACCAACTGCGCCCAGTCAAATCCAGAGCCGGGAAGTCTTGGTGGACGCCGCAATAGGCAGAGGAAAGGAAAAGGGTTAATGCTACGCGGCGGAGGTTTCAGCAGTGCCGAGACAACGATCTTAGAGTGTGGTATAGATATGAATATTCGAAGGCGTTAGCGATGTTCCGAGCCCGAATAAGGGAGGCCAGGGATCGATACGAGGTTGAATGTGACGCGGCGTGTTCGTGGCATAGTGCTTTTTCGGCGCCTTTTAGCGAAGCCTTCGGCCGCACGAAAAGCAGAAAACTCTTGCCACATTTGGAGGGCCTGGACAGAACGCTCACGAGCTCGCACTTGGAGTCAGTCGCCCTGCTCCTTCGTACGCAGGTAGCCGTAGACGACCCCAACGTCGATCTGCCAGTGCATGTCGCAATAAGGGAGTTGGCGGCAGCTTCGTATCAATCAAAGTTACAGGACGTACCTTTCACAGATGGGGAAGTGAAAGAAGTAATAAGTAAAATATCACCGAGGTCGGCGCCGGGTCCCGACGGCATTAGGCCCGCCATAGTTAAGGGCTTATACGAACAAAGGCCGAATTCATAATGTTCGTCCTTAACACGGCACTGAGGCTCTGTTACTTCCCTAGATGTTGGAGACGTGGCCGAATCATATTTATACCCAAACCTAACCGGCCCCCACAGTCCACGACCTCGTGCAGACCAATATGCATAAACTCAGTATTTGGAAAAGTCTTGGAAAGGCTCCTCAATGGGCGAATATATAGCTTCCTGTGGAGGAACGGTCACGTACACGCCCAGCAATACGAGTTTACGCACGCCAAAAGTGCAGTACTAGCACTGCACAACTTAAAGGCGAAGCTCGTACAATTGCGCGCGTCGAAAACTCCTGCCATACTAATGAGCCTAGACTTCCAAGGGGCGTTCGACAGTGTATGGCACCCTCAGGTGCTCCGCTTCCTCAGAGAAGAAGATGTCCCAGCGAACCTATATCACATGCTACGGTCGTTCCTAACAGACAGATCCGTAGTATTTAGAACTCAGGCTGGGGAAGCGGAGGCACGGCCTACCCTGGGTAGCCCGCAGGGATCGCCCTGTCGCCTCTGTTATGGAATGTCACAGTGCACGAATTACTATGTATGCCCATGCCGAAAGGCGTAATCATACAGGCATACGCGGACGACACCTTGATTACCATCCCCGGCGAATCAAAGAAAAAACTTGAAGAAACGGCATCCGAAGTACTCAGGAAAGTACTAGAACGGGCGCGGGTAGCAAAAGTACGGGTAAATAAAGACAAGACCTTCTGCATATTGTTCGAGCACGGACAAGGGGGACTTGGAATAAAAAGTCGCCTGACCGTGAGAGCGGGAAAAGAGGACAAAGCCCTGGCATTCAAAGAGTCAGTGAAGATCCTGAGCGTCACTTTTGATAGACGCCTTTCGTTCTTCCTACATGCTGAAGCCCTGAGGGCTAGGGTAGAAACACTTCTGACGTGTGTAAACACCCTAGCCCGATTGCAGGGTGGACGACTAAATCCCGAACAAAAGAAAACGTTATACCGCAACGTCATTCTTCCGGCCGTCACATACGCGTCACCAATATGGTGGGACGAAGTAAGCCCGGACTGCAGGTTGAAATCCAGAATGATTTCCATACAACGATCGATTCTCCTACACTTGTCCGAAGCATTTCACACGATCAGAACGGCCGCTCTACAAGTTATAATGCATGCTCCACCTATCGAATTGGAACTTGATCGAATGAACGCGGAGTTCCGTCTGTTTACTCTGCGAAGTATCGTTCGATACGGGGATCTGATCGTACGACCGGAAGAAGTAATGTACCCGGTCGATCGGCTCGCGATCCATCCAGCCGAGCGTGCTTCTTTTCCTCATCGGCGCCTGACGGCAGGGGAAGCCAACGTGTTGGCAGGACATCGAGCGTTACACATATACACAGATGGGTCGTATGCAGAAGGACTGGCAGGGGCAGCTTATGTTGTTTTCGGCAGGGCGAGCCGAGTGGAGGCAGTGGGTAGATTCGCTGTATCGGGAGCCACGAGTGCATTCTGCGCAGAAGTTGTGGCCCTTAGAGAAGCATCAAAATGGTTAAAAGATCACCCTACTGCCTAAGACATATATATCTATCTGGACTGTCTTTCACTCCTTTATGCATTAGGGTCCTGAACTAACACCGATCCGCGAATAGCAGAAATGCAGAGCACGACTAAGCGCATAGAGGCCCAATCGAATATAAAGCTCTGTCACGTTCCGGGACATGGTGGAGATTTCGGCAATGAAGTCGCCGACTTTATTGGCTCCCGCGCCGCAAGACGAGGTATCATAAGACAGAGCAAGTGGTCCTGGCGCACTGTGCGAGCAAAATTTAATGAAGAACTCAGGAAACGCTGTGCTTCTGAGTGGTCATCACAAAATAGGGACACCGAACTATATAAGTGGGTACCGAATTTATCTCAACTACCGGCGTATTTCCCACCTAACAAGGCGTTAGTCCAGTTGCTCACGGGCCACGGACGGTTCCACACATACTTCCACAGGTTTAACCTGTTGAGAGAGCCCAGGTGTTCCTGCGGGAGTATGTGTGAGGGTATCGAACATTACCTGGCGGAATACCCCGTTACAAAAGACATCACCGATCTAATAAATCCCAGGGTAACCACGGACAGTTCGATATACCCACGCGTTATAAAACAGGCGCGTAATCGAGCTCTGCTAATACGGTTAGTGAAACATATAAGCGACCTGATCCCGGACATTTCGAGGTGACGAGTAATGTTGCCCTCGGCCTTTGTAATAGCGGACGCCTAAACAGAAACACCATCGACAAGTACAAACACACCAAAAGAAACGATAGAAGGCGCGTGCCGCAGGATGCACGCGTCGCCTCCCCCTGTTGACCCCGCACGGGAGAGGTCTTGTACCTCGGGGACATGGGCGCTGTATCCTTGCTATCGCGCACCTGGTACACTAGTGCAACACGCAGTACATAACAAAACGGTGACGCCCCTCTCCAAAGACGACCTTCGGCAAGCGATATGAATATCCAGTAAAAGTCACGGGAAGAAAGACGCGCAACATCTATTCTCGAAAATCGAGAGCTTCATCAAACCCAGTGAACAGTTGCCAAGCAGATGACAGTGAAGTGAAGCGACAGCTCTAGAAGTTTTTGAGCTGAAGACACGTGGAGAAAGTGTAC
Source organism: Rhipicephalus microplus (assembly GCF_013339725.1). Taxonomy (NCBI): domain Eukaryota; kingdom Metazoa; phylum Arthropoda; class Arachnida; order Ixodida; family Ixodidae; genus Rhipicephalus; species Rhipicephalus microplus. The sequence goes on from NC_051174.1 coordinate 36,536,322, forward strand.
AGCCATGCGGAACGTTCGCCATTTCCTATGGAGTGTGGTCAGACAATGTGTTCATTTTTTTTCCACAACTGGGCACGACCCAAACGTCTCTGGCTTTTATTATTATATTAAAAATAGCGGGGTCTCTGTGCTTGCTGAGCTCTTAGGACCGCCAATTGCATTACTGTCCGCCAACAATTTTATTTTATAATTGCCTTTTCACAAAACTTTGCTCTTTGGGTGCCATTTAAAAACCCCAGTTCATTTATTTTGATTGGCTTAAAACCTGGTATGCTTTTGCAGGAACAGGTTCTCCCACAACTTTATTTTTTGCTTTCTTCTTATCGTAGCTGGGAACGAAGTTTACTGGGGTGGTACATCTGTCAAGCGGTAACGCGGGTGTCCTGGGGCGGGCTCAGTGAAGACAGAAGCCTCGCGTGGACCATAAGGGCAAATGCTTGCTTGCTTCAGGCGGGGAGTCAAGGCGGGAAATTCAAGATCAAGCAAGCATTTGCCCTTTTGCTCTACGCGAGGTTTTTGTCCTCGCTGAGCTCGCCTTAGGACACCTGTGTTACCGTTTGACAGATGTACCGCCCCAATCCAAACTTCATTCCCAGCTACGATAAAAAGAAAGCCAAAGATGAAGGTGTGGGAGAACCTTTCCCTGCATAATGCATACCAGGTTTAATGCCAATATAAAATAAATAAAATGGGGTTTTAAAAATACCCAAAGCGCAAATTTAGGTAAAAAGCCGATATTGAAAGAAGAAAAAATGTGGGCCACGGTAACGCATATTGTGTCCTAAGGGAGCAATGAGCACGGATACCTCGCGGGGCGTTTATTAATTGACAAAGGAGACTTGGCTGGGACCAGCCGAGCAAGAAAAGGTGAATTGTTAAAAATAAAAACGTATTGTCCAACGATAACGGCTTTTGTCGGACGATGATGGCGTCACGATCTCACCTCAGTCTTTGCCCGCCGACCGGGGCAATGCGGCAAGGCAGGGGCCGCCGAGGTTCTCACCCTCACCAGTACATGGGCTACAGGGCGACCCTGCCCCCACATCACCCCAATCGCGCGGGTATGTTCTTTGTGTGTGTTCGGTTTTTTTAATGCGTGACGTCCCGTTAACTTACCGCGTACAAAACTCAAGAACGGGTGACGCGAAATGCAGGCCGTACTCAAGCGAGGTCGGGGATCATGTCTTCGACCAGTTTAACTAGTCTTATCAGCAGTGCGCGATTTCTCGCGTGTCGCAACAGAGACGCATGTCTTCTTTGGTCGAAGTCAGCTCGTGGTTCTATTTTTGCTGTTATCTTTGTCGTAAGGGGGCAATCGTACAAGTAATGATCTGTTCCCTCGCATGTTGCACCGCACGAACAGAAGGGTTCCGCGAACAGATTAAATCGATGGAAATAAGCATGAAATCGGCCGTGCCCCGTTAGCAGAGTCACGAGGGTTTGGTTGGGCGGAAACCAAGAAGGCGCGTCTAATACGTGTGGTACCCACTTAAAAAGGTCCGTGTCGGCGTTGTTTTGCCCCCAGTCGGATTCCCAGCGGCGCAGTTGCTCGCTCCTCAGCATACTGTGGACCGCTCTCGGAGTGAGCGGGGCCTGCCTCACGTCGCCCAATCGTGCCGCGCGAGCTGCGAGAAAATCCGCCAGCTCGTTTCCGAACAGGCCGGAACGTCCCAGTACGTGATAGAGTTTAATCTTTGTCGTAGCTGAAATGTCGTTTAAGAGAGCCTACACATCCCTGACCCTCGGGTCGGTGGTCTTATATTCAGATGTCGCCTGTAGCAGGGACAGACAGTCTGTATATAGTCTGACCGTAGCGGCTGAGCACTTGTTTTTGATGTATCTCAACGCCTCGATCAACGCTATGACTTCCGTGCAATACGCGCTCATGGCATTCTCAACTCGGTATCTTCCTACCGCTCCGATGCCCTCACTCGGTCCTAATACGATGAACGCCGCTCCTGCCAGGCGATCGGTATACGAACCGCCCGTGTAAATGTGTAATCCTGGCAAGCAGGCCATCCTTCGCGCCTCGTCTCTCGTAAGTCTAAGAAAGCGGAAAGCGCATCGGGCCGCGGAGTGTTCCTGCCAGACGTCCAGTGTGGGCAGGAGGCGATCTGGACGCACGGACAGTTGTCCGTAACGAATTGGCTTGCGAGCGATGAGCAGCTCGAAAGCCGCATTGGCCCTTTCCAATTCTAGAGCGAAGGGCGGTGCTCTCATGAGCACTTGAAGTGCCGTCGTTCGTGTGGTCTTGAACGCCCCCAACAGATTGAGTAGAACCGCGCGCTGCAGGGAGGTAATGCGGGATTTGAGGCGGCAGTCAGGGCACATCGCGTCCCACCAAACAGGTGAACCGTACATAATGGCAGGTAAGATGACGTTTTTATACAACGTCACCTTCTGTTCGGGGCGCAACAGTCCTCCCTGCATTCCAAAAAGTACCCCGATCTTCGCAACCAGCAGTTCGGTCTTTTCTTTAGGTATTCGGCATGTTTAAAGAGAGAGAGCCGAGTGTCAAAGACGACTCCGAGTATCCTCAAGGAGTCTTTGTACGTAGGTTTTTTGTCTGCTGGGTTTAGGTGTATGCACGGGCGCCATTTTTTCATACCACGGTTTCCGTTGGAGAATAGCACACAGTATGTTTTTTCCGTGCTAAGGGTGACCCTTGCCCCAACGGTCTACTTCACTATGTTTTTTAAGACAGCGGACCCAACCTCTCCCAAGCGCTCTCGCGATTCCGCCGGGATGACAACGATGGTGTCGTCGGCGTACGCTTGAATTGTGATGCCCGTAGGGAGTGGGAGGCATAACAGGTCATGAATCACCACGTTCCAGAGCATGGGTGAGATTGGGGACCCCTGTGGACTCCCCAACGAGGGGTATGCCACCAGTTCGCCAGCGTTTGATCGAAAAACCACCGACCGCTGTTGAAGGAATGTCCTGAGCATGTGATATAGATTAGCCGGCACGCGGCGCTCGCGGAAAAACGCGAGCACTCGAGGATGCCATACGCTATCGAAAGCGCCCTGGAAGTCTATTGACATCAGAACCGCGGGCGTCTTTGAGACTCTCAGCTGTAAGAGGGTCTCTTTTAGGTGAACTAAGGCCATCACCGCACTTCTACCATGTATGAATCCATACTGATGGTCGTGGATATGCCCGTGCTTAGATAGGAAGTGATAGAGGCGGCCGTTCAAGAGTCGTTCGAGGATCTTGCCCAGAACCGAATTCACACATATCGGCCTATATGACGTTGTGAGCTCGGAAGGCCGGCCGGGTTTCGGAATGAAAATTATCCTGCCGCGGCGCCAACAGCGAGGGAAATATCTAAGCGTGAGCGCCGCGTTGAGTACGAACATTACGAACCGCGCGTGCAATTTAAATAGGCCCTTCACGAGGAGCGGCGTTATTGCGTCCGGCCCCGGCGACGAACGCGGTGGCATCGCCCCAATCACCTCGCGTACCTCCACCTCAGTAAATGGGACATCTACCTCGTTAAGATTGTATGGCCTTGCGGCCATTTGCCTGGCCTGGGCGTGCTCGGGCAAGTCTTTGCTCGGGTCGTCCACCGCGATGTGCGTCTCGAGTAGGAGGGCCGCCGACTCGAGATGTGTCGCAGTCATCGAGCCGTCAGCTCGCTTCAGCGGGGGCAAGAACCTTGGTGGGCGGTTTCTGCCAAAAGCTTCTCTATATGACGTCGAAAAGACGTTTTCCGCGTGAGCACGCCTTATGGCATTCTCTTTCATATTGGGCCTTTGCCTCCACGACCCACAGACGAAACCGTGCCAATGCGCGACTGTAGTCCAATTTTTATGAGGGCCCGAACGTCGTCGCTTTTTGCTCTTTGAAAACGTCTCCGCATGGCGTTTACCTTCTTACGCTCTTGTGCCAGAGCTGGTGTCCACAAAGAGTTTCCCCTGGCGTTTGACTTGACTGGCCTGAGCTGGCGTCGCAGGTGTTTCTCAAAAATTCCATAAAAGGCCCCCAAGATGAAATCTAATGCCTCTGGGGACCGTAGTTGCGAGCATATGATCTTCGCGAACCAGGGCTCCCTCTCTAGCGAGCGCAAGAGCTCTTGCTGAGCATATCTTGTTAGGCGTTTGCGGGCTACTCTTTCGCCCGATCCTATTCGCACTTCTATGTTCTTATGTTCAGAATATGTGGCGTCGGAGCGTACGATCCATGTGTATCCCGCCATCAGGACCGAGGGCGTCGCCAGGGTGAGATCGATCCAGCTGGCGGCGTATGCCGTCTCATAGGTCGGCTCGGACTGTGGGTCGTTCATGATGACCAAGCCCGCCGCGGCCGCGAACTCCATGACCTGTGCGCCCCTATTGTCCCCGACTCTGGGACCCCATGCTCGGTGCTTGGCGTTAAAGTCACCGGCTACAATGACGTGTGGAGAACGCGACTGCGACACCACCTCCTGAACCATCTGGAGTGTCGTGTCCATCGGCTTGTGTGGCGGAGCATAGACCGACACTAGAGTAAAGTGGGAGTCGCGATATTGCCCATAGACTCCCACCACATATTTCGACAACATCACGGGGCACAGGTCGAACGGTGGCCGCCTCACCAGTACGATAGCCGCCGGGTCTTCCTCGCAGGCAAAAGCCGTAAATCCCACAAGTAGGTTGGGCATTTTGCCCTTCGGTCTATATGGGTCGCACGCTACCGCGATGTGTGTGTCGGTCTCTATCATGCGATCGCACAAGTTACTCAGAGAGAGCCTTGCGTGATCCAAGTTGACCTGCATGAACACCAGACGCAACAACCCTCCCCGTAGCCCCCCCACGGCGCTACCCTCGCCGTTAAGCGCTGCCATAGTGCGTGCGCGCCCTCAGCCTCGCCACCCTCTCTAGTAGCAGCGGGCATCCCGAGAAGCCGGTCGGGTACCCAACCGCCTCCAACCCGACACGGCGGCAGGCCGCGCAACAGACCGTCGCGTCACATATTCTTACTGGACATGCAGCCCTCACATGGCCCTCGGCCCCACACTTCGTGCAGACGGCCTTGGTCGGGTCCGCTGCGGCGGGGCACGAACTTCTTCCATGCCCATAAGACGCGCAAAAGGTGCATGTGGGCACGTGTAGGTCTTCCGATGCGTGCACCATCGTCCACCCGACCGTTAAACGCGGAGAGGCCAAGATTCTGCGGAAGGCCTCCGGATCGACCTCTACCACGTAGGCTTTCGTTCCCCCACGCTCTCGAAATGTCACCTTGACCTTCAATATGTCTACCCCTATCTGGAGGGTGGGGTTGCGGTCGTCGAGGAGTCTCAAGAACTCTTCGGGTCCTGAATCGGGGTGTACTCCGGAAAACCTGACGTGGGGGTTTCGGCAGGCGGGGATGCGAATGGTCATGGCGGCGCGCGTGACTGCATTTTCGTTTATGGCGTTCTGTATGTTTGTGAGTGTTTGTGCATTGTTTGTGAAAACCGTGACGCCATACCTGGTGTGCCTTAGCGTGACGTCCCGAATGTCCTTTGCCACAGCGTCGATGTTTGTCTTTAATAGTCGGACCACGTCCCGTGCCGGCGCCTCCGTCGCTCCAACCGGTGTCAGGAACGCCACGTGTTCATGTCTGACGCCAGACACCCTGCCAGAAGCAGCTCCAACGAGTCCGGCAGGACCAGCCGGCCCAGCACCAGGGATGCCGGCCGGCCCGCCCGCCCGGACCACTGCGGCGTAGCTTGGAACACCAGGAACAGCCAGACCAGTAGGCGTGGCGCCCGTCGCCACCTGGACGCCAGGCCCAGCAGCAAGCACAGCATGCGCAGGACCAACTGCGGGAGCCGCCGCCAGGCGCCTAGGATGTCTCCAACCGGGGGTCGCTCCGCCACTAACGCTTGTCTCTGTAGGCCGGCGATCTCCCGGCGCGCGTCTACCAACTGCCCCTGTAGCGCCAGGGCCGCGCCCCGCTCCGTGGCCGCGTCCGCCCGCATGTCGGAGCACAGGTTCACCAGCTCGAAGACCCTGGACATGATGTAGTTTCGGGCACTCACCGTGATGCGGTTTACCGAGTCCGCGCAGAAACGAGAGATCTTGTCTTCGATCTCGCGCGCCCGAGTCTGCATCCGAGTGCCCGGATCCCCCCTGTGTCTGATCCCGACCGCGGTGACCTCTGAAACGGAAGAACCGGCATCTTCTTCCTCGCTCGCACCCGCTGTTGGTCTCACAGGACAGGAATGGGCTTGGGCAGTAATGGGTTGCGTGCTTTCAACGCCTCTCATCGCCTCTTGTTCCGTACGGGTTCTGCAAATCCGCCGAAACGCTATCGCCTTCCAGCGAAAAACCATGAGTTGGTGTATTGGAAGAAGGTCCTACGGCGGGAGAACCCGCACCATCGGCGAAACTTCGTGTACGGCCCGACTAGATGTCATAGTGGGGCCGGCTCATACTCGCCATTTGCCGAACCCGGGTATCGCCTCTCTCGATCAAATAACGGTCACAGTGACCGTTCCAGCTCCAAATTTCTCTGTGGGGCGAGTCCTGAGATGTTCAAAAAATGCCTGCCACTAAGTAAAGTTGTAAGGAAAAGGTGAAAACTTGCCTTTCGGCGAAATATTTCGGGAGCCTATGCAGCGGGCAACCGACCAAAAGCACGCGCGCTCGTGCTTTTGGTCGGTTAGACGCAGCATCGGCTCCTGCTGAATCGCCAAAAGGTCAGGTTTTTCCGTTTTCTCAACGCGTTCTCACTGTCAGAAGCTGTCCCTGAACGTAACCGGACGCGGTTTATCGTCTCTAAAAGCCGATCGAGTGCAAGGCTTATTAATTATTTCGATCTTTTGCCGAGCTCTTAGGCGGGCCCATGGAGCGAGTGGGTCAGGCCCACTGCATTCATGGCGGCTAGTAGGGCAACGCACGAACTTTCGCCCGAAGCGGCGAGCACCCCGGCGGCCGGGAGCGTCTCGGAAACGCCGCGTTCCAGATTTACGGAAGAAGGCGACAGTATCCTCGCAAGATTGGCGGACCCGAGCAGTTCAGAGGTCACGGGATCGGTCCAGGGGCTCATACCCACTGTTGGCGCGGCTGAAAGCGGAACAGTGCGGCCCATACCCACTAACGAGACAGATCAGGAAGAAGATGCCCGGTCGTCTGTCTCGGAGAATACCGCGGTGGCGACGGGTCTCAGGACGGATCTCGGGTCTCGGGTAATGGCAAGAGTCCAGGAGCCAGAGGAAGACCTATCGAAATCCTTGCAGGGCCAACTCGTGGAGGCACGCCGGGAGACGGCGTCGATGCAGCGACGGGTCGCGGTGGCTGAGAGACCGGCGGTCGGAGATGTCCTGTCCGGCGTGGCGGGCGCGTTCCGTTCCGGTGCGAGTGCCTTGGCAGTTCCAGGCGGCCAGGTGGACACTGTTGGTGCAGAAAGGACGGACGCACCTCTCGGGGTGGGCCGCGGCATGAGCTATGCTGCGGCCCTCGGCTCGGGAACGAGGACGGGAGCTCAGGAGTCTTCTCGGAACGGCCCCGCTGGACTTCAGGCGACCACGACGCAAGGAGCGGGACTTCGACAGGACTACGTGGCCTTTGTCACGCCGGTTGGAAGCACGGACGCCCTGGCGAGAGAAGTGGTGCTGGTCCTGAAGTCAAACATCGACCCGGTGGCCAAAGGGATCCGAGACGTCACACTGCGACACACGAGGTATAGCGTCACCGTTTTCTCATACACAACACAGTCAGCTAATCATTAAGAGAAACGCCATCGAAGAAAATACCGTAACACGCAACGCGATTACAGTACGCGTCCCAAATAAGCGCAAATCACACGTTAGGTTTTCGGGGATAGATCCTGAAATAACAACTCAGAACTTAGTCCACCTCCTCAGCGAGCGTAACCCGAACTTGCAACTCGATGAGGAAACGTGTAAGGTTAGGGTATCTTTCCGAGAACGTACAGGGACGATGGCACACGTAGTCGAAGTGGACCCAGAGGCCTTTCAACGAATCATGTCGTCCTCACGTATCTCTATCGGATGGACAGTCGTCAGGGCATGGGAAGATGTGCACGTCGCCACGTGCACGTTTTGCGCATCTTACGGGCACGGTAGGAGTTCGTGCCCCGTATCGAACGACGCCGCGAGGGCGACTTGTATGCGCTGTGCTACGAAGGGGCACACGGGCATAGATTGCACGGTGAGGGAGGGAGACGCGGCGGTAAAATGTGCAGCCTGCCACCGGGCGGGACTGTCGTCTGCCGGTCATCCGGCGGGACACCCGCAATGCCCACTACTGATGAGAAAGGTGGCAAGGCTGAGAGCCCGCACCAATTATGGCGGGGCATAATGGCGGCGCTACAACTTCAGGGGGGAATCAAAGGGGGAATCTACACGTGTCACTTGTCCAAATCAACCTCGATCACGCGCGCCTGGCGACAGGCGCCCTGTGCGAGCGTATGGCCGCAGGGTTGTTGAGCCTGGCCGCAGTTTCCGACCCATACCGAACCTCAAAGAGGATACCGCACCTTCCCTCGGGGTTCGGAGTGATTGCCTTGGATGAATATCCGGGCGCAGCAATCATCTATAGGGAGACACCGTTTGATATTTGCCCCATCACAGTGACAAAACTGGTTGTAGCGATATACTTACTGTCAAGCCCGCGATTTTGATTTCGTTTTAATTTCGGCATACGCACCACCCCACAGATCAATGGACCCTACCCTACAGGCAATTGAAGAAACGCTTCTGAAGGTCAGAACTCCCAACGTAGTGGTAGCAGGAGACTTTAATGCAAAGCACCTAGTGTGGGGACCAAACGCCGGTGATGAGAGAGGGGCGCGTCTGCTGGAGTTCGCTGCGGCCAACGAGCTCATTGTATTCAACGACTCACAATCGCGGCCCACGTTGAGACACCTTACGCGGCCAGTTGGATAGACGTAACGTTGGCCTCATCTACCGCCGCGCAATCCGGATTCCAGTAGGAGGTGCGGGAGGACTTAACCCACTCGGAACATCACTACATTGAAATCAGGATTGGAGAAAGCGAAGTTCGGACGGGAAAACGGTTGACGCGTTTTGCCCAAGCCGAACTACTCAGGACACTCGCAACGGTTTGATCAAGTGTTAGGGGCCGACATATCGTCAACGACGGCACTGGACTTCGTAATGGAAGCATTCTATAAAATCTTCCAAAGCCACCAACATAAACAACTGCGCCCAATCAAATATAGAGCCGGAAAGTCGTGGTGGACGCCGCAATTGGGAGAGGAAAGGAAAAGAGTTAATGCTATGCGGCGAAGACTTCAGCGGTGCCGAAACCAAGATCTTAGAGTGTGGTATAGGTATGATTATTCGAAGGCGTTAGCGATGTTTCGAGCCCGAATAAGAGAGGCCAAGGATCGATACGAGGCTGAATGCAACGCGGCGTGTTCGAGGCGTAGTGTTTTTTCGGTCCCTTTTAGGGAAGCATTCGGCCGCACGAAAAGCAGAAAATTCTTGCCACCTTTGGAGGGCCCGGACGGAAAGCTCACGAACTCGCACTTGGAGTCGGCCGCCCTTCTCCTTCGTACGCAGGTAGCTGTAGACGACCCCGACGTTGATCTGCCAGTACATGTCGCAATAAGAGAGTTGGCGGCGGCCTCGTATCAATCAAGGCTACAGGACGTACCTTTCACAGATGGCGAAGTGAAAGAAGTAATGAGTAAAATATCACCGAGGTCGGCGCCGGGTCCCGACGGCATTACGCCCGCCATAGTTAAGGGCTTATACGAACAAAGGCCAAAATTCATAATGTTCGTCCTGTCTTGAACACGGCACTGAGGCTCGTTTACTCTCCTAGATGTTGGAGACGTGGCCGAATCATATTTATACCCAAACCTAACCGGCCCCCGCAGCCCACGACCTCGTACAGACCAATATGCATAAACTCAGTATTTGGAAAAGTCTTGGAAAGGCTCCTCAACGGGCGAATATATGACTTCATGTGGAGGAACGGTCACGTACACGCCCAGCACTACGGGTTTACGCACGCCAAAAGTGCAGTACTAGCACTGCACAACTTAAAGGCGAGGCTCGTACAATTGCGCGCGTTGAAAACTCCTGCCATACTAATGAGCCTAGACTTCCAAGGGGCGTTCGACAGTGTATGGCACCCTCAGGTGCTCCGCTTCCTCAGAGAAAGAGATGTCCCAGCGAACCTATATCACATGCGACGGTCGTTCCTAACAGACAGATCCGTAGTATTTAGAACTCAGGCTGCAGAAGCGGAGGCACGGCCTACCCTGGGTAGCCCACAGGGATCGCCCCTGTCGCCTCTGTTATGGAATGTCACAGTGCACGAATTACTATGTATGCCGATGCCGAAAGGCGTAATCATACAGGCATACGCGGACGACACCTTGATTACCATCCCCGGCGAATCAAAAAAAAACTTGAAGAAACGGCATCCGAAGTACTCAGGAAAGTACTAGAATGGGCGCGGGTAGCAAAAGTACGGTTAAATAAAGACAAGACCTTCTGCATATTGTTCGCGCACGGACAAGGCGGACTTGGAATGAAAAGTCGCCTGACCGTGAGAGCGGGAAAAGAGGACAAAGCCCTGGCATTCAAAGATTCAGTGAAGATCCTGGGCGTCACTTTTGATAGACGCCTTTCGTTCTTCCTACATGCCGAAGCCCTGAGGGCTAGGGTAGAAACACTTCTGACGTGTGTAAACACCCTAGCCCGATTGCAGGGTGGACGACTACATCCCGAACAAAAGAAAACGTTATACCGCAACGTCATTCTTCCGGCCGTCACATACGCGTCACCAATATGGTGGGACGAAGTAAGCCTGGCCTGCAGGTTGAAATCCAGAATGATTTCCATACAACGATCGATTCTCGTACACTTGTCCGAAGCATTTCACACGACCAGAGCGGCCGCTCTACAGGTTATAATGCATTCTCCACCTATCGAATTGGAACTTGATCGAATGAACGCGGAGTTCCGTCTGTTTACCCTGCGAAGTATCGTTCGATACGGGGATCTGATCGTACGACCGGAAGAAGTAATGTACCCGGTCGATCGGCTCGCGATCCATCCAGCCGAGCGTGCTTCTTTTCCTCATCGGCGTCTGAGGGCAGGGGAAGCCAACGTGTTTGCAGGACATCGAGCGTTACACATATACACAGATGGATCGTATGCAGAAGGACTGGCAGGGGCGGCCTATGTTGTTTTCGGCAGGGCGAGTCGAGTGGAGGCAGTGGGTAGATTCGCTGTATCGGAGCCACGAGTGTATTCTGCGCAGAGGCTGTGGCCCTTGGAGAAGCATTAAAATGGTTAAAAGATCACCCTACTGCCCAAGATATATATGTAATTACGGACTGTCTTTCACTCCTTTATGCATTAGGGTCCAGAACTAACACCGATCCGCGAATAGCAGAAATGCAGAGCACGACTAGGCGCATAGAGGCCCAATCGAATATAAAGCTCTCTCACGTTCCGGGATATAGTGGAGTTTTCGGCAATGAAGTGGCCGACTTCATTGCCTCCCGCGCCGCAAGACGAGGTTTTACAAAACAGAACAAGTGGTCCTCGCGCACTGGGCGAGCAAAGTTTATCGGAGAACTCAGAAAACGCTGGGCTTCTGAGTGGTCATCACAAAATAGGGACACCGAACTATATAAGTGGGTACCGGATTTATCTCAACTACCGGCGTATTTCCCACCTAACAATGCGTTAGTCCAGTTGCTCACGGGCCACGGACGGTTCCACACATACTTCCACAGGTTTAACCTGTTGAGAGAGCCCAGGTGTTTCTGCGGGAGTATGTGTGAGGGTATCGAACATTACCTGGCGGAATGCCCCGTTACAAAAGACATCGCCGATCTAATAAATCCTAGGGTAACCACGGACAGTTCGATATACCCACGCGTTATAAAACAGGCGCGTAATCGAGCTCTCCTAATACGGTTAGTGAAACGTATAAGCGACCTGATCCCGGACATTTCGAGATGACGAGTAATGTTGCCCTCGGCCTTTGTAATAGCGGACGCCTAAACAGAAACACCATTGACAAGCACAAACACACCAAAAGAAACGATAGAAGGCGCGTGCCGCAGGATGCACGTGTCGCCTCCTCCTGTTGACCCTTCACGGGAGAGGTCTCGTACCTCGGGGACGTGGGCGCTGTATCCTTGCTGGCGCGCGCACGGCACACTAGCGCAACACGCAGAATATAACAAAACGGTGACGCCCCTCTACAAAGATGACCTCAAGCAAACGAGAAGAATATCCGGAAAGTGTCACGGGAAGAAAGACGCATAACGTCTCTCCATGAAGATCGACAGCTTCATCGAACCAAGGGAACAGTAACAAAGCCGAAGACAGTGAAGTGAAGCGGCAGCTCTGGAAGCATGAGAGCTGAAGACACGAGGAGAAAGCGTGCAGCCATGCGGAACGTTCGCAATTTACTATGGAGTGTGGTCAATGTGTGCTTTTTCTTCTTCTTTTTCTTTCTTTTTTCTTCATTTTTTCTTTTCTTTTTCTCTCTCTTTCTCTTTCTTTTCTTTTTTTCCTTCTTTTCTTTTTTTCTTTTTTATATTTTTCTTAATTAATATATTTTTATTTTTTATTGATTTTTTATTTCAATTTTGTTTCTCTGTTCGCAACTGGGCACGGCCCAAACGTCTCTGGCTTTGTTATCATATTAAAAATAGCGGGGTCTCTGTGCTTGCTGAGCCCTTAGGACCGCCATTTGCGTTACTGTCTGCCCAAGATTTAATTTTATAATTGGCTTTTCACAAAACTTTGCACTTTGGGTACCATTTAAAAACCCCTGTTCATTTATTTTGACTGGTTTAAAACCTGGTATGCTTTTGCAGGAACAGGTTCTCCCACAACTTTATTTTTTGCTTTCTTTTTATCGTAGCTGGGAATGAAGTTTACTGGGGCGGTACATCTGTCAAACAGTAACGCAGGTGTCTTAAGGCGAGCTCAGCGAGGACAGAAACCTCGCGTAGAGCAGAAGGGCAAATGCTTGCTTGATCTTGAATTTCAGTAGGATTCGAGACCGCGAAAGCAGGGCCCCTCGATCCTTTTGGCTTTAATAGTTTTAAGCAAGAGGTGTCAGAAAAGTTACCACAGGGATAACTGGCTTGTGGCGGCCAAGCGTTCATAGCGACGTCACTTTTTTATCCTTTGATGTCGGCTCTTCCTATCATTGGGAAGCAGAATTCGCCAAGCGTTGGATTGTTCACCCGCTAATAGGGAACGTGAGCTGGGTTTAGACCGTCGTGAGACAGGTTAGTTTTACCCTACTGATGACCGGTCGTTGCGATAGTAATTCTGCTCAGTACGAGAGGAACCGCAGATTCGGACACTTGGTTCACGTGCTTGGTCGAGAGTCCAGTGGTGCGAAGCTACCATCCGTGGGATTACGACTGAACGCCTCTAAGTCAGAATCCCGTCTAAGCACTGGAACGATATCGTGTGCACTTGCGGCGAATGCGGGTAAGATTAGCGCCGGGTCGAGCGCGGCGGGCCACCGCGCTTCCCGGCTCGATGACGCCAAATGAACCCAGAGAGCGCCACACCGGAGGCCGAGTATTGACGAGGCTACTGGTCGCTCTCCGGGGCTATGGCTGGCCTGAATCGCTGCAGTGTCAAATCGTCTGAAGACGACTTAGGTACAGGTCGTGTTGTCGTAAAGTAGGGCAGCCACCACACTGCGATCTACTGAGGCTTAGCCTCTGACTGGAAGGTTTGTCCGCGGTACGAAACCGAAACGTTCATCCTTCCTGCGAGATTGCAAAGACTGTACGAGTGCAAAACCGCATGGCCAGATGGCCCGTTCGCTCGGCTTCGCCCGAAAATGGAGGAACCATCATACGGGACACAAAGCCGCGTGAAGTACGAAAAGAACCGCGTGGTCGGGACCCGAAAAAGGCTTGAGCCACGTGAAGTACGAAAGAAACTGCGCAGTCAAAAGTCGGGGTGTGTTTGACCTGGTGCCGCGTGAAGTACGAAAGGAACCACGTGGTCGAGAAAGGCTCGACCCTAAACCGCGCCAAGTACGAAAGGAACCGCGCGGTAGGGGCTCGAAACAAAGCTCGGCCCTAAACCGCGCCAAGTGCAGAAGGAACGGCGCGGTGGGGGCTCGAGACAAAGCTTGACCCTAAACCACGCCAAGTACGGAAGGAACAGCGTGGCTAAGGGTTCGAAACAGAGCTCGACCCTGAACCGCGCCAAGTACGAAAGGAACAGCGCGGCTAAGGGCTCGAAACAAAGCTCGATCCTGAACCGCGCCAAGTACGAAAGCAACCGCGCGGTCAGGACTCGAAAGAAGGCTCGACCCTACACCGTGCCAAGTACGAAAGGAACCGCACGGTAGGAGCTCGAAACAAGGTTCGATCCTGAACCGCGCCAAGTACGAAAGGAACTGCGCGGTCAGGACTCAAAACAGACTCGACCCTAAACCGCGCCAAGTACGAAAAGAACCGCGCGGTAGGGGCTCGAGGCAAACCTCGGCCCTAAACCGCGCCAAGTACGGAAGGAACGGCGCGGAAAGGGCTCGAGACAAAGCTCGACCCTAAACCGCGCCAAGTACGAAAGGAACAGCGCGGCTAAGGGCTCGAAACAAAGCTCGACCTTAAACCGCGCCAAGTACGAAAGGAACAGCGCGGCTAAGGGCTCGAAACAAAGTTCGACCCTTAGCCGCGCCAAGTACGAAAGGAACCGCGCAATAGGGGTTTAAAAACAAAGCTGGACCCTAAACCGCGCCAAGTACGAAAGGAACAGCGCGGTCGAGACTCAAAGATAAAGCTTGCAAAGTGTAGTACCACAATGCACACTGCCGTTCGTGTGGAACAAACGAGACTACCGTACTGTGCGGTGGAGTTCTGTGCGCAAAAGCGGCGCGTGTGCTTCTAAGCACCACAGCGTTGTGTCAAGAAAGAGGTGCCTGAAAGAAAAAAAAACGCTCGTGCTTTTGGTCGGTTGGACGCAGCATCGGCTCCTGCTGAATCGCCAAAAGGTCAGGTTTTTCCGTTTTCTCAACGCGTTTCTCACTGTCAGAAGCTGTCCCTGAACGTGTCAGGACGCGGTTTATCGTCTCTAAAAGCCGATCGAGTGCAAGGCTTATTAATTATTTCGATCTTTTGCCGAGCCCTTGGGAGGGCCCATGGAGCGAGTGGGTCAGGCCCACTGCATTCATGGCGGCTAGTAGGGCAACGCACGAAGTTTCGCCCGAAGCGGCGAGCACCCCGGCGGCCGGGAGCGTCTCGGAAACGCCGCGTTCCAGATTTTCAGAAGAAGGCGACAGTATCCTCGCAAGATTGGCGGACCCGAGCAGTTCAGAGGTCACGGGATCGGTCCAGGGGCCCATACCCACTGTTGGCGCGGCTGAAAGCGGAACAGTGCGGCCCATACCCACTAACGAGACAAATCAGGAAGAAGATGTCCGGTTGTCTGTCTCGGAGATTACCGCGGTGGCGACGGATCTCAGGACGGATCTCGGGTCTCGGGTAATGCAAGAGTCCAGGAGCTAGAGGAAGACCTATCGAAGTTCTGCGCGGACCCGAGCAATAGGATTACGGTCACTTGCCGTAACTACATTCTGGGAAGAGTCTTTGAACTGGCTCGACTCTGCTCGCACTTACGAGCTGACGCGGCTGCGGAGCGCGCGGTGGTCTCATCCTTGCAGAGCCAACTCGTGGAGGCACGCCGGGAGACGGCGTCGATGCAGCGACGGGTCGCGTTGGCTGAGAGACCGGCGGTCGGAGATGTCCTGTTCGGAGTGGCGGGCGCGTTACGTTCCGGTGCGAGTGCCTTGGCAGTTCCAGGCGGCCAGGTGGACAATGTTGGTGGAGAAAGGACGGACGCACCTCTCGGGGCGGGCCGCGGCATGAGCTATGCTGCGGCCCTCGGCTCGGGAACGAGGCCGGGAGCTCAGGGGTCTTCTCGGAACGGCCCCGCTGGACTTCAGGCGACCACGACGCAAGGAGCGGGACTTCGACAGGACTACGTGGCCTTTCTCACGCCGGTTGGAAGCACGGACGCCCCGGCGAGAGAAGTGGTGCGGGTCCTGAAGTCAAACATCGACCCGGTGGCCAAAGGGATCCGAGACGTCACACTGCGACACACGAGGTATGGCGTCACCGTTTTCTCACACACACAACAGTCACTAATCAACATGAGAAACGCCATCGAAGAAAATACCGTAACACGCAACGCGATTACAGTACGCGTCCCGAATAAGCGCAAACCGCACGTTAGGTTTTCGGGGGTAGATCCTGAAATAACAACTCAGGACTTAGTCCGCCTCCTCAGCGAGCGTAACCCGAACTTGCAACTCGATGAGGAAACGTGTAAGGTTAGGGTATCTTTCCGAGAACGTACAGGGACGATGGCACACGTAGTCGAAGTGGACCCAGAGGCCTTTCAACGAATCATGTCGTCCTCACGTATCTCTATCGGATGGACAGTCGTCAGGGCATGGGAAGACGTGCACGTCGCCACGTGCACGTTTTGCGCATCTTACGGGCACGGTAGGAGTTCGTGCCCCGTATCGAACGACGCCGCGAGGGCGACTTGTATGCGCTGTGCTACGAAGGGGCACACGGGCATAGATTGCACGGTGAGGGAGGGAGACGCGGCGGTAAAATGTGCAGCCTGCCACCGGGCGGGACTGTCCTCTGCCGGTCATCCGGCGGGACACCCGCAATGCCCACTACTTATGGGAAAGGTGGCAAGGCTGAGAGCCCGCACCAATTATGGCGGGGCATAATGGCGGCGCTCCAACTTCAGGGGGAAATCAAAGGGGGAATCTACACGTGTCACTTGTCCAAATCAACCTCGATCACGCGCGCCTGGCAACAGGCGCCCTGTGCGAACGTATGGCCGCAGGGTCGTTGAGCCTGGCCGCAGTTTCCGACCCACACCGAACCTCAAAGAGGATACCGCACCTTCCGTCGGGGTTCGGAGTGATTGCCTTGGATGAATATCCGGGCGCAGCAATCATCTATAGGGAGACACCGTTTGATATTTCCCCATCACAGTGACAAAACTGGTGGTAGCGATATACTTACTGTCAAGCCCGCGATTTTGATTTCGTGTTAATTTCGGCATACGCACCACCCCACAGATCAATGGACCCTACCCTACAGGCAATTGAAGAAACGCTTCTGAAGGTTAGAACTCCCAACGTAGTGGTAGCAGGAGACTTTAATGCAAAGCACCTAGTGTGGGGGCCAAACACCGGTGATGAGAGAGGGGCGCGTCTGCTGGAGTTCGCTGCGGCCAACGAGCTCATTGTATTCAACGACCCACAGTCGCAGCCCACGTACGAGACACCATACGCGGCCAGTTGGATAGACGTAACGTTGGCCTCATCTACCGCCGTGCAATCCGGATTCCAGTGGGAGGTGCGGGAGGACTTAACCCACTCGGAACATCGCTACATTGAAATCAGGATTGGAGGAAGCGAAGTTCGGACGGGAAAACGGTTGACGCGTTTTGCCCAAGCCTAACTACTCAGGGCACTCGCAACGGTTTGATCAAGTGTTAGGGGCCGACATATCGTCAACGACGGCACTGGACTTCGTAATGGAAGCATTCTATAAAGTCTTCCAAAGCCACCAACATAAACAACTGCGCCCAATCAAATCTAGAGCCGGAAAGTCGTGGTGGACGCCGCAAGTGGCAGAGGAAAGGAAAAGAGTTAATGCTATGCGGCGAAGGCTTCAGCTGGTGCCGAAACCTAGATCTTAGTGTGTGGTATAGGTATGAATATTCGAAGGCGTTAGCGATGTTTCGAGCCCGAATAAGAGAGGCCAAGGATCGATACGAGGCTGAATGCAACGCGGCTTGTTCGAGGCGTAGAGTTTTTTCGGCCCCTTTTAGGGAAGCATTCGGCGTAACGAAAAGCAGAAAATTCTTGCCACCTTTGGAGGGCCCGGACGGAAAGCTCACGAACTCGCACTTGGAGTCGGCTGCCCTTCTCCTTCGTACGCAGGTAGCTGTAGACGACCCCGACGTTGATCTGCCAGTACATGTCGCAATAAGAGAGTTGGTGGCAGCCTCGTATCAATCAAGGCTACAGGACGTACCTTTCACAGATGGCGAAGTGAAAGAAGTAATGAGTAAAATATCACCGAGGTCGGAGCCGGGTCCCGACGGCATTACGCCCGGCATAGTCAAGGGCTTATACGAACAAAGGCCCAAATTCATAATGTTTGTCCTTAGGACGGCACTGAGGCTCGGTTTCTTCCCTAGATGTTGGAGACGTGGCCGATTCATATTTATACCCAAACCTAACCGGCCTCCGCAGTCCACGACCTCGTACAGACCAATATGCATAAACTCAGTATTTGGAAAATTCTTGGAAAGGCTGTACCCGGTCGATCGGCTCGCGATTCATCCAGCCGAGCGTGCTTCTTTTCCTCATCGGCGTCTGACGGCAGGGGAAGCCAACGTGTTGGCAGGACATCAAGCGTTACACATATACACAGATGGATCGTATGCAGAAGGACTGGCAGGGGTAGCCTATGTCGTTTTCGGCAGGGCGACCCGTGTAGAGGCAGTGGGTAGATTCGCTGTATCGGGAGCCACGAGCGTTTTCTGCGCAGAGGCCGTGATCCTTGCAGAAGCATTA